>JBBAXF010000004.1:68368553-68410473 GCA_037837765.1 Delichon dasypus | reverse complement strand
TTCCATAAGTCCAATTTCCTACCATGCTAATGAAATATTCTCCTAAGTTATTTGCTCTTTGCTGTGTAATATTGGCTTCTAGATTAATCTATTTTTTAATACAGCTGAAAGCATTATCCAGAGTTGATTTCAGTTGATATTCATGGACTCATGTAATCCCAAACTCTGACGAGAGCCTTTAGTGTCAAAGAGAATAATTTTTCTCCCCAAAATATGTACATAAGCAAATTTAGATGCCTTAATCTTAGTGGTCTTGATAATCCACTAGTGATATCGACAGTGAAAATATCACTTTAAGGTAGTGTTTAGGTGTTATTTTTCCACTGAATACCTGTAATTGTCAATAATCCCTGAACATTCATTTTTCCTTCTTTCTTTTCCTGCTGGCATTCTGTCCTTGTTTGTGAATCCTTGTGTGTGTAGCCACCCTTGAATGTATTTTTTGCCACATAGAGAGAGTTTTAAATTTAATAAAAAATCCATTCTTCCTGACTGAGTATTAGCTGAAATATTATCTGTATTTTTTCACAGTTAGTTTAATTCTCTAATATAAAACTGAGGCAATAAAATAGTCCAACTCACCAGCTTTGAACCAGTGTAATTGAGAGGAGAAACTAGTGAGATAGAATTAGACCAATTTTACATCAAGATAACTGAGTTTAATGTTCTGATTAAGATTTGAAGTTGGCATACATATAACTCTTATACAAGCAACCATGTATTTGTTTGATATTTTTGCAGTGTCAAAATTCAGTTAGATACGGAAACTCTATGTTCCCAGGATTATAACCTTTCTAAAAGACTGTCAAAAAAGTCTGTAGATGTTGTCTCCAGACTTCAGAGAAAATAGTCATGTTTGCCAGGGCTTACACACAAACACAGGCTGTGACCTGAATACCTATGAACATCAGAGTAGCTAAAATAAATCAGACCAGGGTCAGCATAGCCCAGTGTCCTGTCTCTGACAGAGGTGTAAAGCAAATGCCTCATGAAGGATAAATGATGAAGCCAAGCTGAGGAAATAAAGGAAAGTGTCTTTCAGTCCTTACTTGGACCTTTAGCACATGGGGATCAAAAGATTCTTAAGCCTAGACAATGTCTCAGTATCCAGTTGTCTGAGAAGGATTTCCCTGCTAGGTACTTTCCCAGTCTCCCTTGAAAACATGTAACTGTTGGTATTTTGTGTTCAAAATATCTGTGGCAAATGATAGTGAGGTTTTGTGCCAAGTTGAATCCATAAGGACTATCAATTCAGGTCCTCACCCTGCCAAGAAAAACCCCAAGAATCCAGCCATGGGCCCAAGAACATTGTTGCAAATACTTCTTGAGCTCTGTCAGGCTCAGTGCTGTGACCAGGGAAATCACAAGGAAAAACTCCCCTGACACAACTTCAGGCCGTTCCCTCAGGCCCCTGCTGGTCATCAAAGAGATCAGTGTCTGCCTTCCCTGCTTCCTTTTGTGAGGAAGTTATAGATGTTATGAGGTCAAATAATCAAAAATATTTCAAACCATATCTGTTTTTAAAATAATAAAAGTAGAAAAGCAAAGCCAGTGACTTTGAGGAAGAGGGAAGTGATTCTCCTCTGTTAAATATCAGTGTTATTCACTGAAGTTGTAAGCAATCCAGTTTGCCCAGTTGGAGGCTTGAACCAGTGATAGAATCAGAAAATCACCAAATTGTTTTTCTTGGAAGTGAGCTTAAGGGTTACATAATTTCAAACCCACTACCATGGCTGAGACACCTCTCTTTGGACTTGTTTGCTCAAAGCCCCATCCAATCTGGCCTTGATGTTTCTTCAAGCTATTTTAGGCTGGTGTAGATGCTACAGTCAAGGACCACAGCACAGGCAGTGTCCTGTTCATGGTATCACATCCCTGATCTAAAGACAGCAGTATAAGTTAATAGCATTTCATGGTGAAACTCATTTAAGCAATTTCAGACACACAATGCAAATTTAGCAAATCATCTACCAGGAGTGACAATTTCCCTCCACTGAATGAAACACAATGTCAAGCAAAGAGCTCAGTGACAAAAAAAAAAAAAAAAAAAAAAAAAAAAAAAAAAAAAAATTGCTCAACGCTAGGTTTTTTTACTCTCTTTTGGTGGTGACAAAACTGAAACACAGTAAAGTTTAATTAAGCAGGCACACAAATGGAACACAACCCAGCTTGGCACAGCAGCTCCACTTAGTCCCTCATGCTGGTCAGCTCTCTCAGTTTCTACAAGTATGATACTACGCTGAGAGAAGATGGAACTGAAAACTTAACTACAGGTTTTCTGGAGTGTTGTGTGGGTTTGTTCTTGTTGGTGGTGGGTTTTAATATTTTTTAAATAAATAATAATCTGAGTGTCTCTTTCCCCTAACTTTGGGAAATATCAGTTTTAATAGAGCTTGACATGTTTAACAGCCAATGTAAACTATGCTTTCACATTGATTATGTACACTTTGGACAATTTTCTTTCAGTGAGGACTTTATGGGAGGAATAACACTCTTCTCACAAATTTCAGTTTGATTCAGTTACATCCTGTAGGACTTTGTATAACATGCACATCAAACACACATTTGGCTTCCTTGACAATAATGTATTTTGGGTTGGAAGAAAAATGAACTATTGCATGACTAATTTTAAATGTGTATAATGGGTTTATTTCAGCCTTTGTAAACTTCACGTAGCTAAGCCCCCAATTAGTTGTGAAATACCAGCCTGATTTTTTCCCCCTGTAATTTACAGTAATTTGTACTCTGAGAAGGTCCAAAATTTATTGGCCGGAAGCAACTGGTCTGCCTTTTAGGATAACAGACCTCACATTGATTCAGAAGCTACAGTTTCTGTATTTGAAAGTTTCCCTCCCTGGAAGGAAAAGTACAGCTTGCTTGCACACACAGCTTTCAGCATGTCACTGGAGCAGAGAGATTTCCAAGAGCACGTAAGACAGAATACCTACTCTGACTTAAATCTACTCTACTAGGGCATTCAGATCAGTAAGTGGAACTGCTGCCAGGATGTGCTTTGCACATTGCTGGGTCTCCACCCCAAAATCTTGATTGTGAAGGATCAAGTCCATAATTCATAAAATTTTGCAAATCTCAGTAACTGAGAATGGAAGAGATCTCAGGGGAAGTTTTATGTAGTTTTCAAATTGTTCATGGGGATATTGCTTCCTTCCTGTGATGCAGAATTTGTAGGAATTCAGTTATGATCTAAGTGGTAATGAGAGAGAGACAGAGCAGGAAGGTGATCATACACCTTTTGATGCATGTGAACACTGCAGAATTTTCAAGATATTTTTTTTTTCCGAACAAAAATATTTGAAATGTAAAGTAGTTGCAACTTTAGTAATAGTTGCCTGAGTTTATATAGAGACTGAATAATTCCTCCAAGAGATAAAGTGTTTTCCTGTTGTCTTGTCACCAAACATTTCCGTCTCTTCCTACTGAATTTTATAAAACTATAAAGATGGAAGCTCATACAGCTTGATTCAGGTGCAGGATTATTTGGGCGTATGACAATGTTGAAACTGTACTGAGCAGACTCAGTGTCCCCTGTTTAGAGTGCTGAGTAGGTCTAAAGCTTCAGAATACTGAGATACTTGCATGATAGCTAGTACAAGTTGGACTGTTCTCAATGATTTGTGAAGCATGGGGCACAGTGGACAATGAAGGAAGAGTTAAATGGAAATCCATCAAGCGTAAAGAAATGTCTTTTGAGAAAAGATTTATAGAATGACCCAGTGGATGGACCTTGGCTGATTGCAATCTGCATATGAGGCCAAGACAGGGGAAAAGGGACTAACAATCAACACTAGAGTAATTTGCCTGATAATAGAAAATTAAAGAACTGGAGAGGAAGGCAGCAGCCTGCAAAATTCATGCAGATTTGAATCTGCTGTATAATTAGCCACAATAGTTTAAAAAAAATAAAAAAAAATGAATGACATCAAATTAGAAAAAGATTTCTATGATATACAATAAAATTGCAGAGTTTACATAAAAAGGCAGTTTAGATAATGGGGAGAAATTTAAAAAGCTAGCAAAATACTCATAATTGGAACAGTAAAAAGTTTTGATATGATTAGACAACCATCTGTGAGTTTACAATCAGTACAGGTTGTAGTGAGATAATGAAATAAAATTGATGTACAATATACTTGCACAGTACAAAACCACAATATAAACATATACTTCAGAGATAAGTTTGAATGACGCTCAAAAGAATATATTCTAAGGGAAGGATTTGGAGTTTTGTACCCTGCATGAATCTTTAATTGCATTGTAAAGATGAAATGCACCAACATATTATCCTTTTTGGAGCAGTGCATATGAAAGCTAAGCTACTCTAAAAATTAAGTCAAGATAAGGTTCTACCGCTGGTTTTTAAGGCAGGGTCTTACCATAGGATGAACTTAAGTTCTGCTATGAAGGTTACTCCTAGAACTGAATCTTTTTCTTCCTGGATTTTTTTTTTTTTTTTTCCTTATGTTGTCACACTGACTTGTTAAAGAAAATATGAGTATTGATCTAGTATTGATACTGAACTGTAACGGTCAAAAACTCTCTAAGAGTTTAAAGTTAGAACGTGTATGTTTGTTATGACACCGAGCAGCTTGCAGGATAATTCCCAAATACACACTGCAATTTACAGGTGATCAGATAGTCCTTTTATTGACAAAAGTATTGAATACCCAAAACACAAATGCATATTCATAACCCTGGTACATCCCATTCCCGCTTTGTATGGTAATTAGCTCAAAAGCTACTAAGCATGCGTAGTTTGTTCTTTGAAATGGGTCGGTGGTCCTTTCCATGGGGGGGGTGCCCAAAATGAGGAGGTAAAGAAGTCTTCCTCGTTCTGACCTTTCTACCTTTTCAATGCAAATGTGATAAATTAACCCTTGGTAGGACTCCTATTTCCTATCTTCGTGACTGTTCAATGAGTTTCTGGGCAGAGGAGGCCTACAGTCATCTTATGTTCCTAAAAGCTATTTATCAGTTTCTGTATTCTTCATTATAAACACAGCTAGCCAAACACACAGTTGACAAGTAATCAGTTATTCTAATATGGAAGAGTGATACCAAACCCGGTTTTTCTTAGTTAATTACTAACTTTTAATTTCAGCAAAATTTCCCTATCTACTTTAGTTAATTTCAGCAAGGCTTATCTCTAACTAGAATCTTAACCCCTCTAAAATCCTTAATTCTCTAAAGTTTATGTCTCAACACAATTTTCCTTCCAAAGAGGAGACAACTCTTTTAAACAGAAATAAGTCTTGGTCAGTATTGGATTCAGGAATCAGGATCACACAAAGAATTTAAGTCTAATCTGTCATGAAATACAAACTAAGAAATATATATTTAGATATTTGAAGTAGCAAGTAGTTAGTGTCCTCACTTTATACTCCCAGCATTGGTTACCAGGGACCTTTTACACTGTTTGTAATTTTTATTACACATCAACATGTAAGCTTCGTTCAGGTGAACACCCAGTTTAGAATGTCCTTAAGCATTCTTCTTCTGTGTAGTGACCAAAGATTCCAGACCATAGCTCTTGGGCTGTCAAAAGCTGGGGTTTGGTGAATTAAGAGAGAAATAACCTGGGCTCTAAAATTCATAACTGAATAAAAAAGTCTTTAATAGTCAGCCCTTCATTCTGACAGCTGCGCCACTACTCTGTTTTCTTCAGTTTTTGTCCCATTTTGTTAGAGCTAAGAACTGGTTTTACTTTTCAGCTAACAAAATGAGCATATCTATCTGTTTCTGCTCATTTCTATGTGGTTTTTACTGTGACTACAGGAAAAAAAAAAGTTGCAAGTGTGCTTTGAGTGAATATATGTATGTAAAGAGTTGATTCATAGACAAGATCCTCAGAAATATGATTAAGAGTATCTGAGATCAGTGGAACATGTTTTTTTTTTTTTTTTTTTTTCTCTTGTGAGCAACTGAATACTTGAGTAATCTCACACCAACACCTGGTCTCACACTTAGGCAGGATGTGAATGCATACTCAGCCACTGTTTATTATAACAATTAATAGTTTACTACCTATTATTTCCCTTATTGGTACCTTGGAGCTGGAATGAATGAAGATTTATTCATGCATACTCTCACCAGCTATGAAAAAGAACTAGCTGAAACATAAGCTTACATTCTCAGGCTATCATATATATATTTTAATTATAAATTCAGTTCCTTTCTTTTTTCCTTATCAAGTAATAGATGAGGAAATACATAATAATACATATACAGTAATACAGTAATACATAATCAGAAGTGCAGAGCTGGAAGAGAAAACTTTACCCTGGCAAAGAAAAATAAGAACAGATTTAACCTCTGAAATATCTTCTTACTTAGTGTCTTTTTTGTTTTCCACACAGTCATCATGATAAGCATCTGTTTTATTTTTATTATTAATAGATAAAAGAACAGAAACATGATGAAAAAATAAAACAAACAAACAAACAAACAAACAAAACAAAACAAAACAAAACAAACAAAACAAAACAAAACAAACAAAACAGAAAGCATGATAAATGAGCAGAATTCTGAACATTAGCCTACTGTTTGATTGGAACTACTACAAGATGCTATATGTGATGACCAATAGCAGTTTGTGCAGGGCAGAAGGGTATTGTTTAGAGAAATGAATTCTAATTTTCTCCCCACCCCTTTCACTCCTTTGTGTTTGTTTTTTTGGTTTGTTTTTTTTTTTTTTTTTTGTGGTTTTTTTTTCGTGGTTTTTTTTTTGGTTTTTTTTTTTTTTGGTTTTTTTTTTTTTTTTTGTTTTGTGTGGGTTTTTGTTTGTTTGTTTGTTTGTTTGTTTTTAACTACCTATTAAGATGAAGGCAAAAGAAAAGAGTTGAAGGACACTTGAGATTGAAGGACAGGCGTCTCAAGTCAACACAACTAAAATGTAGGTGAAGCCTACCCTTACTTATTACAGTAACTTATGAAAGTTACAAACTAAATAGTTCTTGGAAACTCTTTTGACTTTTTCACTATGATTTATATATGCATACCTTTTAAAACAGAATTAATAGTATTCCATTTTGAATGGGGATGTGACAGCTGCTGACCATGAATCGTGGTGTGCTCTAGACACCAGATCTGGTCTTGAGGAGATCCTTCATAATTAACAGCACCTGGAAAAAATAGTTTCATTTCTATGGCAGAAAGGAAATACTGGGATTTAAAATAGTACAAGGAGTAACTCTGGAAGCAAATAGAAGAAAAACTCTAGACTTTATTTCTGGAGAAAATCAACTCAGTTGATAATATGAACATATCTCAGTACAAAAATGAGAGTTATGTAGTGGGAATAAAGACTGACAAATTTTCACTATGAGAGAAAGTTATTGGTAATATTTCTCACGTGAAAAGTTATCTTGTAGACATGTGTAAAGATTTTGGCTTCTTCTCTATCAAGGTCAGGATGAATAATACTCAGGAAACGTCAAGCTCGAGTTCGGACTTGGAATGCTTGTTTTATCTATTTACAGTATTTACAGACTCACGCACCATGAACTCTTAGAAAACAAAGGTAAAATGGAACGTTTCTAACTCTTTATAAGGTCATCTAAGAGATAATCACCCAATAATGAGATGACACCTATATTATTTATACTTTTGACCTAATAATGACCATCCAAGGCCTGCAATGCAGACCTCTCACCCAATTACAGAAAACCACCCAAACCCATGAAGAAGGAAGAAGAATGTGGAGAAGAATGACTTAGACAACACCCAAAATGCTCTATCTTGACTCATATGTATTACTATACACTAAAACCCCAAATCTGAGTTTCTAGGATTACAACAGACATGGTTGTTTTTCCACTGCATTTCCTTTCCTGCATTCTCTATTTCCTATCCCCTACAGGCAAATATTCCTTTTACATTCAGCAGAACTATTACACCTCATGTTTAGTACCAATAAAGAGCAGATTCAGTTTTCTTTAAGTTTTATTTAAGAACACCATGATTATCAGAACTGTGATAAGAGTTTTTAACAAATTTTATTATTTTTTGTATAATTCTTAGAAAAGTATTTTTTGCAGAGTTGGCTACTACCGGCTGAAAATCAGAAGAAAATTTCTAATTTCTCTACCAGCAGTTTCCTATGAAGAGTATTTTTAACAAATATTTAATCAAATTCAGGATCTTTCACGTGGGACTGTGGTCAGCCTTTCTTTCACAATTAAGGTATTTTGTAGAATTCTGTGTTAAGGAATTGTCCCTTTCATTCCCTGTTTTGGTCTCATATATTTTTGCTCATAATACTTAGCAGAATTTCACTTATCGTCAATAAAATATTTATTAGATCTTAAAACCTCCCAAATTATTATCTAAACCATATTTTTTTATATTTTAATCCATTTGTCGAAAATGTTAATTTAATATATATCCCATCCCTCAGATTTTATATCTAGCTTTTACTGTAGAATAGATGAGGCAGTATGAGAGAATACACCATGTCAAAATTGAAAGTCTGATCAACAGATAAAAAACCCTAGATTTTTCCAGATATGCAAATAGTCAGTTAAGTTGAGTAAGATATATTTCCATTGTAAAACATCAGCAAAGAGTTTGGATGTTGTCAAAGTTAAGAAGCAATTCTTCAGCCTCAAGAGATACATTCACCTACTTTCAAGCAAAGGCCTTAATTTCACATTCAGGATGGTATTTAGGAAGAATTAAACAAAACAAAACAAAACAAAACAAAACAAAAAAAACAAACCCAAAAAACACCATACCACACCACTTTTTCCCCCCCTATTTTAGGTATTTGTGATGTAGTTACTAGAAGTGACAAAGTTCTTCAAGTAAAAATAATTTTAGGCACAATTGCATATCATGGATGTTCTCCAAATTGTAATACAGAATAAATATAAAGTAGTTACACACAATTTATTTAATTCAATTTCTACAAATCTCTTGGTAGTTGTGACTTTTTTTTTTTTTTTTTTTTTCTTTTTTTTTTCCCCTTTTTTTCCCCATCTCTATTTTCTTTCAGATTTTCTTCAGCTTGGCTTGAAATGTCGTATTGATCAGCCTGTGGATTTATCTGATAGTCTTTCAGACTGAAGTCCTCTACTTAATTAACAGTGCAAGCAGAGAAAAGAAAAATCATCTGTACTGTGTGTTCCAATTCCAAACAATTGACCCAGCTTTCCTTGACAAAAAAAAATTAAAAGGATGCTTAAGGCAGGAATAGCAGCAAAGACATAACATACAGACTGACACAGTCTTACGGTTTTCCTCTATCAACATGTAGATCCCTCATGAACCTCAAGTTGTAGGAGACCTTACATAGTGATTTCACCCACTCACCAATAAACTTCATCTGTTCTATAGATTATGATTTTGGAAGTACCATGGTATTTTCACAATGAGATTCAGAATAAAGTACCTTTTATAAGGAAGATTTTGTAATGGCTATTTTGCTGAGTGTCCTTTATGATTCTTTATGTGAGGAATGACATTCCTGATATCAGTTTCTTTGTCATTCACGATTATAGATGAATCATAGGAAACTAGCATGTGCCGATGTTGTGTTCTGTTCAAATGGCTTATTCCCGTTTCCCCTATGTTTTATATGTTAATGGTTTACCCCAGATTTTGTATACTCCCCTTTTGTTCCCTATATGGTAATTCCACACCCTTTGTTCCAGTACCTTCAGTACTGTCAGCCACCTAAACCATGCCTATCTTCCCTGTCCATTATTTTAAACCCTACCCCTTTACCTAGCATATTCCATGTCCATCAAACTTTTCTTGAAGTCCTATTGGACTAGGCAATGCAATCCCTCCCACATTGCTATCCCATTGGTTTCTCCATTTGTATTCTCCATCCTCTGCTCCTCCCTAGTTAAATCCTATTGGCTGTAAGTTGTCTCTACCCATGTTGCTAAAAGTCCCATGCACTTCAGTGCTTTTGCCTTTTTCCCTTGTCGATACCTTAACAAATAAATCTGTGAATTTACCCAAGAGAAGGTCTCCAATCCTTCATCCTTGTCCTCGTGAAAGCCAAAGGCTACAAGAGTGTGCCTCCGCTCCTACAGGTTCCGTGCGTCCTAAGGCTTTGCCGCAGGAGTACAGTTCCCCACACACCTGTGGCAGCTCTGGGGTGCAGAGCTAGCCCCAGTACTCCGTAGAGCCGAGGCGCTGCCCTTCCATCCGTCTACTCTTTAGCCTGAAGATTACCATATGGTTTCTTGTCTTCTCATCTAAAAAGTCTTACCAAGCATCTTAATGTCCTTATCTCCCATTTTAGCTTCTCAATCTCTCTTAAAAGTGACTTGTTTATGATCCTTATTTGCTTATAACAATTATTTATACACACACACACACACACACATATACACACATATACACATACACATACACATACATATACACATACACATACATATGCTTACCTGGCAATGATAGCTTGGCAATGTTGACATGTAGGCAATATACTAAAAATTATCCAACCATGGTGCTTACATCCTACTCTGCTAGTCACTTTAGTCACTCTTTGCTCTTCTAATTGTAAGGAATTGATTGCGTGTTTTGGGTTTGATTTGGTTTTGGTTTTGGTTTGGTTTGTGTTTTGTTTTTTTGTTTTTTTTTTTCCTCCCCATGCACACAGTTAAATTAATTATTTTATCAGGAAGAAGTTTGAGACTTTGAAAATAGGACATAAACAGTCTGTGCAGGCCTAATCTGTATGTACAATAAGAAATCACAATATTCAGTTTAACTTGGTCTTGTGGAAACATGGAAATATATATAAATTCATGTGTAGAGAAAAAGTTCCTCATTGCCAAAACTTAATTGGGCTGTTCAATTAATTTGCTTAAAACCAGTCTACTTTATTCTAAGATTAAAATACTTATTTCAACAAAGAGTGACCTGCACAAATTGTCCACCTCTTTTGTGCGTGAAAGGGCAGAAACACATATGTATTCTGTTCTTTTTCACTATTTCCTTTCCCTCTTCTACTCTACATGATTTAAATCAAGCAGAGCAAAAGACCAAAGAGTGTACTGAAGGATTTTTCAGGACACTTAAATCCAGTCTTCTTTGGCTAATTTGCAAAACTAGTTTCTGATTTAAAATAGGAAGATGGCATATCCCTCCCTGGGAGAAAACTCACATTTGCTAATGTTTCTCCAGAAGTGAGTTATGAGAGGAAGCCTCAGATGGATTAGAAAGGAAGGTTAAATTCCAAGGAGCTAATTTGTTGAAAATGTGAAGGTAACTAATTTAAAGACAAAAAATCGATACACCAGGTCTGTAATATCTTTCCTTCTCACTGGATATTGCTGGGTTAATTTTAGATCTCAAGAAGAACAAATGCCATAACATAAAACAAGGCTGTTTCCCTTAGGAATAGTTGGTGCAGAGCTAAGGTAAAAGGAAGTACATACCTTTTCAGCATATTAAGATCTTCTACATTGAATATAATTTTTAATTTAGTAACTTAACAGGATTAATAATACAGAGATACTGTTCACTTCTAAAAGCCAGATAACTTCTTTTGGCTATTTTATGATTCCTTTGCCTTCTTTAAATTTTCTCAGTGATTCAATGGCCCATTTTATGGTGTAAATCAAAATAGTTTCAATTATGTCAACTATGTAAAGCAGATAATATTGGCCCAGTATTTTATTCATAAGTGTACATGAAGTCAAACTCACTTGGGAGATGAAAGTTGTTGCACAAAACTGTCAGACTGCAGAAAAATGTGTCTGGGTATGACAAAGTCCGCACTAATTAGTGAACTTTAATCATTAATTACTTTAAGCCTATTCTTTTTCTCATAAAGCTATTTGAACATTTTTCTCATCATATGATCTGACAGCGAAATCATAGAACATCCTGAGCTGGAAGGGACACACAATGATCATCAAAATCCGACTCCTGGCCCAGGACAAGCCCAAGAGTTACACTACATGCCTGAGATCATTGTCCAAGTGTTTTTTGAACTCTGTCAGGCTTGGTGCTGTGGACATTCTTTAGGGAGCTGTTCCAGTGTCCAGCTAACCTTTGAGTGAAAAGCCTTCTCCTGATATCCAACCTAAATCTCCCCTGACACAACTTCAAGCTGTTGCCATGGGTCCTGTTACTGGCCATCAAAGAAGAGCCCAGTGGTTACCCCTTTTGCTTACCCCTGGCCCTGTGAGGAAACTGTAGCTTCAGTGAGGTCCCTTCTCAGTCTCCTCTTGTCCAGGCTAAACAGATCAAGTAGTCTTAGATGGAAGTCCCAACAGCAGAAGCAAATAATGAGCCCTCAAACATGAAAAGGTTTTTTACTCCTTCACAAAAAGGGTGTCTCTGTAAGTACAATAGTAGTACGCTCTCACTGTCCCTAAGATACCATTCTGAAATACGGCATCTTGTAAGTTAAATGGTCAAGTTTGAGTCTTAACCATTTCAGCTTTTGAAGTTGACAAAGAGACCTGACTGAAGCTTACTGTGGAAATTCTCTTTTCAGAAAATGGTCTCATGATTTTCTCCCTTTTTCCTTACTCTCCTCAAAATCTCTTTGCCTTCCCTTTGCTTCCTATCTTGACTAAAGAAGCTGTGTTTTGTCAGTTTCTTTCTTTCTTTCTTTCTTTCTTTCTTTCTTTCTTTCTTTCTTTCTTTCTTTCTTTCTTTCTTTCTTTCTTTCTTTCTTTCTTTCTTTCTTTCTTTCTTTCTTTCTTTCTTTCTTTCTTTCTTTCTTTCTTTCTTTCTTTCTTTCTTTCTTTCTTTCTTTCTTTCTTTCTTTCTTTCTTTTTCTCTCTTTCTTTCTTTCTTTCTTTCTCTCTCTCTCTCTCTCTCTCATTTTCTCTTCCTTCCTTCCTTCCTTCCTTCCTTCCTTCCTTCCTTCCTTCCTTCCTTCCTTCCTTCCTTCCTTCCTTCCTTCCTTCCTTCCTTCCTTCCTTCCTTCCTCCCTCCCTCCCTCCTTCCCTCCCTCCCTCTCTCCCTCCCTCCCTCCCTCCCTCCCTTTTCCTCCCTTACTTCCTTCCCTTTTCCTCCCTTTTCTTTTTTCCTTTCTTTTTCCTTTCTTTTTTATTTCCCTTGGAATATCTGTTGTTCCTTCACTCCCTATTGCAGAATCACCCATTAAGTTTTCAGAGGAAAAAACTTTCCCTGCCTTTCCCTGTGCCACCAACACCAAAGCCTTC
Organism: Delichon dasypus; assembly: GCA_037837765.1. Taxonomy (NCBI): domain Eukaryota; kingdom Metazoa; phylum Chordata; class Aves; order Passeriformes; family Hirundinidae; genus Delichon; species Delichon dasypus. The sequence continues at coordinate 68,397,319 of JBBAXF010000004.1, read as the reverse complement.
TGAATTCTAGGCAAAGATTCTTATTTGAAAAGATCACAGTTTCTTCTGCTTGTCACTTTCTAAAAAATAACTAGTCTACGTCTGTATTTTCAGAATTATTTGAACAACATCCATGAGATTTTTCCATGTTCAGTAAACAACTGTTTTATGTTTTAGTTCCTCTTCCCTATTTTTCTCTTATAGGGGCCATGGCATGACTCATGAGAGCAGGAGAAATTTCTGAAGATCCTAAAATATTGTGATTGGGATTTCGGGAGATGATGGACCATTTTGTCAGTTAATAGTGACTGCAACACTACAGCTTTCAAGTCTTCAAAACTCCTAGACTAAAGCCATGTGTAAAGAAGTATCAAAAAAGAAGTTCAATGCTAATTTCAAAAGGAACTTGGAAAACTTATCTATCACACTGCTGTGGAAACTTAACTTCTTTAATATGTGAAATTACTTTTAAAAATACCTCTTTAACTCTTCTCAGAATCTCTGTCTTTTCAGATTTGGATAGTTAAGGGTTTATCAGCCTTACAAGAAGCTTTCTGGAGCAGAGGAATAAAAGCAACAGCATTCAGCCTCACTTCTTGTTCAGAAGTGCATCAGAGTCAATACATCTCTCTTTCAGACAGGGCAAGACCACTCCCTGTTTATGATCTAAGTAAAATCTCATGCATGAATACCCTGCAAGCCTTCATCAGTAAATTATTCAGTACATTTTTCTATGCTTGAAGCTATTTTCCCTGCAAGCATGGTGTATATAAGTAGGATGGATACACTTGTACGCTCAGGCCAATAGTGAGATTATCAAAGTTTAGCAAGTTAATATATATAGTGTCTCTGCTTATGTAAGTCCTTAGTTCAGATGATATAATCAAATGGCTTTCAGATAATTTTCATTATGATTTGTCTCTTACAGACTCATAACGTGCACGTGGAACACGGCTGAATCTCAGCTGATGCTCAGTTATCTGATGAGCTGCAGGGACTTGACAGTGTTTACACCCTGAGAATGGCAAATGTGGGTGAGGCTCTTATGCAACTGAAAAAGAAGCAGAGTCAGAGAACAAGACTTGATCAGAAATACTTAGTGGCCCTCATGTCAGATATGAGTGTAATAATGTTCATAATGTAAAGCAAGTTATGAGAGAAAACATTTTCAGGGAAGTTTAAAGGCAAGGAACAAAATCCTTTTTTTTAAAAAAACTTTTCTCACAATCTTGTCACAGCATTACTTTTTAGGGTAACAAATACAAACACAGAACAGAACTTCTATGCTCAGTTCATCAGTTATAATACAATATAAAATACCAAAGTTTTCAGTAAACAGAGGTCTAATACTTGCCTAAGCTTATTGATTTCACTTGTTTATGTGATAACAAAAGCACAAGCATATGCACACACCTTTTACAAATAATAAAAATTATTTGTCTTCAGCTATCTCTTTCCTTGTGCTTTCATAGCAATTCAAAAGTCATAACAGATAATGCGAAAACAAAGTGTTTGCCTTTCATAGATGACCTTGGACAAGTTGCTGGATTTCTCTGTATTGCAGCTCCAGCTTTGTGCAGGAAACATTCTCTTGCTGTAAATACTTGTTAATTACTTGTAAATACTGCAATTCTTGATGAGATTAAAGAAAAAACTGAAGCAAAATTAATAAAGTGGTTAAATAGAAACATTGCTGTTTATCTAAAAACAACATACAATTCAATTCCCAACGTTTTGCCAAATTTAAAAAAAAACAAAAAACACCAAACTTTTTAATACGTACAAAAGTTAAAATAAATATAGATTTATTCCAGATCAATACAGCACTCTTATTGAATTTAAAAAAAAAAAAAAAAAAAAAAAAAAGGTAAGCCGGCTTTTTATGCTAAAAAATATATATTTCAATATCTGAGCAGGTGGTTTTGTGATAAGTAGGGAAATTATTTACAGTAAGAAGATCTGGACCTGTTCTCTATAGATCAAGTTGAATTAGCTGGTTTAGCCTGCTCTTGTTTTCTTGTTTGTTTGTTTGTTTGAGCTTTGATGCATCAGAGTAGTTGGTTTTGTTGTTGTTGTTGTTGTTTAATGTATAAAAAGACCTAATGTCGTATTTGGAGATGACTGGCATTTGCCGTATGTTCCTGTTACTGGGACATTATATACTAACTATGGACTAAAGCGTGAAAGATAATGACACTTAAAAAAAAAAAAAAAAAAAAGATTGATTTGCCCACAGCTAGAGAAATTCATCACAAAAATTGGGTAGCAGCCTTAGTTGATATCCTGAGTATTAACCTATAGCTTGAGATACCTGCACAGCTCTGATCAGGGTGATTGGATGGATCATGGTTTCAGCACTGGTCAATTCAACCTTTCTCAGTGGGCAGTGGGGATTTCTTGTTCTTAATGTAGTGGAGGGGCAAAAAAAAAAAAAAAATAAAAAAAAATCCAACTCTCTTTTCTAAAAGGCTCATGAATATTTGTTGTCTGTCCTCAATGAGTTCCACTCATTCGCCACGCATTGGATGAGCCAGAGAATCAAAGGACAAATGAGTGGGCAGCTCAAGCTGTGACTGAAGACCACAGGGGAGCTGTTGTGCCTAAGCCGGGGTGCAGTTAGTGCACCCCATGGCCTGCAAGGTGCTCCTGTATCTGCCTGTGCCGTGCAGATATGCCTGGCATGGAGCCAGACACACCCTCCACCTCTCACCCCAGCCAGACTGCCTACCCTGCCGTAGCTTGAGCCCAACACCTTTTATGCACCTCCAGTTATGACTTATGAACTTCTGCAGGAAAATGAAGCACTGGACTGCCTTAGGGCAAGTGATGCTTTCTATTTGTGTGTGTGGGGGGTTATTTTATTTTATTATATTATAAAATAGCTTAATCAATGAACTCAAGCAGGTAGTAGAAGCTGAGACTCCTGTTTATGGGGAAACTTTTGAGATTTATTTTGGCCATTTGTAAGTAGTGCCAACAACTGAGCTCAGGAGGGGGAAGAAATTGAAAATGGCACAATGTACTTTTTTGTGGTGTGCAATGAGTCAAAATTTACGTTTCTTTCCAAGGGCATTACAAAGCATAAAAGTGACAGGATTGTCCTATTTGTGACGGGGTTTTTGTGTATCTGAGTGAAAATAAATAGATTCTTCCATATAAATCCCAAATAAAATTTATGACTAAAGTAAATTTTTCTTATGGATATTGATTGTATTGACTGAAACCTCCTTCTTTACAAATTCCTTTGTTTGTATAACATAAACATTATAACTTGGCTGAAAAAAACCGGGATGTGTATAATGCATTTTGTTATTGCATATTTTACTTAACAGCAAACTGAAAAGCTTTTATTTTTCAGAGATTTGTGTGCTGATTTCCAATACAGCAGTTGTATTGGCAAAGGGGGTTATCTGCTTCTTTTTTTTTTTTTTTTTTTTTTTTTTTTTTTTTTTTTTGTTTTTGTTTTTTTTTTTTTTGTTATGGTTATTTAGCTAAATAATGACTGTTTTCTGCTGATATAAATTTGCTTATAATGGAAGGGCAAAATAAACTAAATCTCAAAATGCATTAGCCTGCCTTCTCATATGAATAAAGTTAAATTACTCCCATACTACTCCGCTGAGGTGATGGCATATTGTGTAGTCTTTGTCTCCTGCTGCAATCACCTGTCATCCTCACATACAAGGTTATATGTATCTTCTCACAGGAGGGCTTCACTACAAACATAATCACAAGACAGTGATGCCCACTTCTAGCACCAGCTAAGCTGCTTGCTTTCCTCTCAGCTGGCTCCACAGAGCAGTCATTCCTAAATCAGACCCTTAAGTAGTCAGATGAAGACAACTGGAAAGAATTTGGACCAGTGTTCCCAGCAAATATTTAGGGAGAGGCTTAGTCCGAAAATCTGGTCCCTGGTCCAGAGAGAGAAGCAGCAAATTGACATTGGGATGGTTATATAAGGTTCAACATGAGGTAACAGATTATTCTCACTAGGTGCAGCATTAATGATAATAATGCAACAGGTACAGGATCTGGTTCACCACAAGGCTCTGCAAGTAGAAAGTCAGATTTTATGCAGACATGGAAATCATGTGCAGATCATGGACAGAATGAAACACAATAAATCACCTAAAAAACCCACTTCAAAGTCAATTTCATTTAGTGGCAAGTCAATTTATGTCAACAATAATTAGATATGCTTGGTTCACCATTACTAGACATTTGAGATGGTGTGGATGGTTTGATCTAAAAGTTTTAATCTGGTTTGCTTACGATTCTCCACAGCTTCTGTGTTTAAACAGGAAATTATGACATGAGAGTGACCAAACTGTGACATATTCCATTGTATTGATAGCCAGGTTCAAACTGCCCTCTATTTCTGTCCTTTCCTTTTGTCTCTAGTTTACAGTATGCAATAGATCTCAGTGTTCAGAACACCTCTGTCTCTCTTTCTGCTGAAAGAATAAAACAATTTTTTCCATTACAGTCAAAAGAGAGGGCACGTAGAGGATGCAAAGGGTTGGTTGGCTGGTGGTGAGTGTGGGAGCACTTTTACACATGAACCCCTCCCAGCTCCCAGCCACATGGCAGACTCAATCTTCAAGCTGCATACCTGGGCAGGCATGAATGGGACACAATTTGTTGAACTAACTCAAGCATGTAAATTCACATATAATCCAGTTCTCTCTGAGGCCATACAAATGTGTGTGTGTGTGTCTGTGTGTGTGTGTCTGTGTGTGTGTGTGTATATATGTATATGCATATGCATATGAACTTGCATATAAATGGAATTCTGCTCATTTTTTTCTTGAAGAAATGGTCATCAGTAAGGAGTTACAGAGATCTTTTTTATCCTGCTGCATACTGAGGATCCAAAGCACCCAGCAAGTAACTGAGTACATCGAGATCAAAAATCTTTGACAGAATTAACAAAGTAAGCCCAGGCCTCTTTGCTCAGTGATTTTTTTTTTTTTTTTTTTTTGGGGGGGGGGGGGGAGGGGGTTGTTAGTTTGTTTGTTTGTTTTTCCCCTGCTGCCATAGAGTGATTTATTTTACCTTGGCACGTATCAGGTTGGCAACATTTTAGGTTTAGCATTTGAAACTCAAGGTTTAACACCCTGGACTGTTCATTCTTATGCCACAAGCAGGTATCTGTACCTATCCATACTCCTGCTGTGCCTTAGTTTAGTGATCTGAAAAATAGGAATAGGTTGAATTTGTCCCTAACTCTAGGAAAAATTCTGTCAACTACATGGACTGCATAAAAACTTAAGGATTTGGCCCTGTGCTGACAGTGAATAAGCTGGAGTGAAAATGTTCTACATGTGCTATTTGACCTCTACAGTTGAGGATTTAAAACTTTAATTATAGGAATGAGAAGATGAGAACAGATTCTGAGTTAGCTACTTTTTTGAATAGATATTCAGACTCCAGGGGGAATAGTGATTTGCAGGCTCATTGAGGGAGAAAAAGGATGTCCTTTCTTTCCTAGGTGTACGGGGGCAGGAACGAAAGGGGGGCTTGCTATCATTCCATTAGAATAAGTCAGTTCTCAATCCAGGCGAGAATTTGTATCAGAATGTTTGATATTCAAAACTTTACCAACAAGAGCAAATCAGAGAGGGCATTTGATTATGCAGGGCCAGATCCTGCTAAACCTCCCTGAGAGGTGTGTGACTGAATTCAGGAGCAGGTCAGTATGCAGGAAGTTACCTGGCTTTTAGACAGTGGAGTCTATGAAAGAGAGAGCTGTTGCCTTTTTGTTCTGGGGAGAGCTGGCAGTGGACAAATTACAGGAGCACTAATCATACAGTCTGACCTCCAGCTGCCATTGAAATCAGTGGAAAAATAAATTTTTTCCTTTGACTCCAGCAGAGACAGAACAAGATGGTTATGGTTAATTAATTAATTAATTAAATTTCCAGAAAATGCTCTGAGACCCTCTGATGTAGAGATCCTATATAATGGTAAAGTGGCACTATAATCCACAAAGATGTTTAGAGAGCTGTCATTCATCGATAACATTATATAGAACAGAATCATTATAATTTAGTAAATCTGTTCATTGCCTTCGACTTCTTCCATGTTTTAAATGTTCTAACAACAGAAGCAGTCTGGGAACAAGCAAGGGAATAAAACCAGTAAAAAATGTGGTTGACGGGCCTGTCTAGAAACAAAATATGACATAAATATGCCAGATCTGTGAAACACTTTGCTGAGATATTCTCTTCAACAAGGCTATGTGTGTCTGTGTGTGCAGAATACCATTACTTGATGAGTAGGTTATTTATTTTTGCAGTTGAGCTAGACATGATATAGATTTCAAAAGGCACCAAGTAAACAGGATAGTCCAGAAGGTGAGATAGTTTCTTCCTTGGTTTGAGGTTGTTTGTTTTTTGGTTGGTTGGTTGGTTTTTTTATTTGATATAGTTTATTCTGTTTTGTTGGGTTTGGGTTTTGTTTGTTTGTATTTATTGTTTGAAAAGAAAAATAACCTTGAGTAAAACAAAACAATTCTCCACTCCTTCTTACCTCACCCACATTTTTAAAGCTGTTCCTGGAGTATTTCTTTGTATATTCTCACAATTTCATTTTCTATTTAATTTTCAGACTCTTAGAGAGAAATTACTCCAAAGCACCCCTAAAATTAGACTTATGAGCCCGAATACATATATTTTTAGAAGACATAAGAAAGTTAAAATTCCTGCCCCAAATGATTATTAGCAGTAACAAATGGCTTGACTATGTTCTCTTTCAGCTATAGATTGCAGTTCATCTTACCAGCAGGCATTTAGTTTTGTAATGCCCTGACAACATAGTACAGTATTACCATTCCCATTTTATAGATGAGAAGAACTAAGGCAGAATGATTAAACAACTCACCCAAAGTTATACAAGGTCTGGGGCAGAGCCAGGAATAGAATCAAAGTCTCTTGAGTCCCTGACCTTCATATTAAACACAAGATCATTCTCCCTCTGTTTCTAGTTAGAGCATTCAATTCACCCCATCTGGTGTGCATGTGTAATTTGTACCAGAGGGGTAATTCATCCCTAGAGGAGGGCAGGCGGGGCTTGCACGGGGTGTCAGCTGTGAGCTCAAGATTTGCATAGCCTGAACATTCATCGAAATGAGGATTCCTCCCATGGAGCATCTCTGGAAAACACATAAAATGGGGCAATGCAAAATTCTGTTTAGAGGTTCCAAGCTTTAAGAAGGTGATTTTCCTCAACTGTTTTCTTCCTTTGATTGCAAAGTTAAGAATCGAGTTTATCTGTCAATAACCGCAGGCTTCATTTACTACCTTGAAACTGTCATTTGGTGTTTGGGACAGGTGATAATTTAACGTCATCTTCTTAACCCTGCAGGGGACAGGCTCTTGATGGTGAGTGTGTGCTGATAGAACCAATCCTTTACATGGCCATCATACGCTTAATTAGCCACTGCAAAACTAACGCCTCTCAGCTATCAGTGTTATCGTTTGAGCTCAGTAGCATTCCTTCCAGAGCAGCATTAAAGTTAAAATAATTGCAATAACATTAAGGACACCCTTAAATTAAACATGTGGGTTGTTTTTTTTTTTTTTTTTGGGGGGGGGGGTGCACATGTATATACCTATATATACACAGAGATATAAATATTCTATGGAGATTATAGGAAAGTTCCCGCTTCATGTTGCAAGAAAATCTCCTTGGATACTGAAGAATTGTTTGTCTGTTAATTGACAACTTAATTGATTATTGTTTTTCTTCATGATACCAATTAGGACTTAAAACTTGTTTGATGTGGTGGTAGGTTGTTCTGGGAAGATTCCAAGACGAGCTCAGGAAATTTAGGATATTAAGATAAGAATCCTAATATTTTGATGATTAATTAAAATTAAATATTAAACTGTTCAGATTAATCTAGGGTTAAAATTAAAAGCATATGTTGTCAGAAGACAGAGACCTGACCAATGTGAACCAGAAATTTTAAAACTTCAGCAATTTCAAAATATCAGTCATAGACAAATTGGACTGGTTCTGCTCTCTCATCAATTTTCTCATTATTTAATCCTGTGGTCAAGATTTTTCCACCAGTATGATGTCACTGTATGAAAGCGGGAAGTGAATCAAGCTTAGTATCTGTGCTTCGAGCAGAAATCAAGATAACTTGATTTGTTTTTCAGCATTACAACAAGCAAAATGTCACTCATTTAAGACCATAACTTTAACAGTCATATTGGGCTGTTTTCTGTTGAGAGTGAAGTCAATGACTATTTTCCGCACACCTTCAGTAGTCAGTAGATTAATATTTACTTTAATAATTTCCTTTCCCAGGGGATAAAACTTCTTATGGTGACTTTCTCTGTGGAGTCTGATCAGGAAAACTCTTATTGACAATGTGCTTTCCTGATTTTGGCCCTCAGCTGCACTGAGCAGGAGCTGAGAGTGGTCAGAGGGCAGAGGACTCTCTTCTCTGTGTGGAGATGCTAAATCCTCACCTTTCTTGTCCACCTGATTCAGGTGTATGGAGATGGGTCAAAACATGTCTTCAGTGTCCTTTAATACTTTGTCCCAGGGTTCAGTTTTTATTTGACCCACTTCTCTCTAAAACTACTTGGAGATATATTAATTTTGGAGGCCAATGCCCAGATGGGTGGAAATTATAAACTCATCCCTCCTTCTTCTTAATTTCCAGCTTTTCCCCAGATCAATAACTTTGCAGAGGGATCTCCAGTAACCCTTGCTTAGGTACAGATTTCTTCAGAGAAGATAGAACTACTCACATGAGTAAAGCTGAGCTGGATCAGCCCCAAATATAGTATTAAATCCTGGCAGTTTGAGAACTGTAGCTTTAACAAGGCTTATTTGAGATGGAGGAACATTATTCAGTGCTCATAACAGCAGCAAGATTCTTATTATACAACATTTAAAAGCAATAATTTCTGCAGATTTAACCTCATAGATTTTCTAATACAATAAAATTAAATTTAAAAACCCTGAATGCAGCAGATATAACCCCTTCATGTGCAATTAACAAATTTTAAATAGAAACTTTAATATTAACATTATTCTTTATGCCTCAATGAGTGGAATATTATTTAAATTGATATGACATAAGAGGATATAAATAATTCCTAAGTGTAGATCTAAACTAGAATTTCAGACCACACAGAAATGGCAAAACATTATCAATTCCCTATTTCCCAATCTATCATTCATTACAAGCCTGATGACACATTTTTTTCAAAGAGATTAAATTAACATTAGCGTGCTAAAAACATTATAAATAAATATGTAAAGATATTCTGAAAATCTGGTATAATATAAAAATAAAAGCTTATGCTCCACCAAATTTCATCTTCTTTCTAGTGGCTTAGAAAGTGTTGTAAGCAGACACGTAAGTTGGAAGTGAACTGCTGTTCTCCCCTGCAATAAAGACATAAACATATTAAACATTAGAAAAGTGATTTAATTAAGGACCACTCTTTATTCTAAATAAATCTATAATAGGGAGAATGACAAGTGACATTTTTTCTAAAGAAATGAACTAAAAATGTTCTCTGTGCTGCTTTATAGAAATTAGAAGAAATAGTTGTTTCCTCTTCCCCAAGGTATAAGACTAAACCTATGAAATCATGGCAATCTATGACTAGAAAAAAAAATTATCCTTATATATTTTTTGTCAAAATATTAAGGTCAGGACAATAAGGTCAGATATGCTGTGATCTGAGTAACTACATTTCATTCACTTTTCTTCATAATTTCAAGGGTTTTGTTTGTTTGTTTGTTTGTTTTGGGTTTTTTGTTTGTTTTGTTTTTGTTGTTTTTTGGTTTTTTTTTTCTTGGCAGGGAAGGTTTGTTGTAGGGTTTTTTGTTGGTTTTGGTTTGGTTTTGCTTTCAGTTTTTATTTTGGTTTTGTTTTTTTTGGTTGGTTGGTTGGTTTTTAATTGCTGCTTCATCAACAAATTTGTAGCTAATTAATATTACATTATTAATAATATTTTAGTTGTGAGTGATGATAACACATCCATCAGGTACCAGACCTCTGTAATTATTATCAGAAGTCACATTTGGCTACAGGTTATTTAGGTGCTTTAAGGAGAATAGTGTAGGATACTTATCCAAAATCCTTTGATCAAAATTCCCAGTCAATTCATTGAGATTTGGCTTTTTCAAGGGAAAATTAATTTGCTGCTTTTATTAAGCAGAACAAGAGTCAGGTATTATGTAAACATCCTTTCTTCAAGATGTTTATTAAGGAATTTTATCTGAGGTAAGAAAAAAATTATCTTGCTTAAAATGTCCCCTTCTATTTCTCCCAGTGGTCTTCAGAAGCCAAAATATGTTTGCCTTCCCAACACTATCAGGGCAGAATAATTAATCCATAGTACATCTCTAGATTGCTTGATATCTACAGCCATGGAATACGCGCAGCTTAATGTCCTCTCTGACACATGACCCCATTTTCCCCATACTCTCAATTCAAGGTTAGAATTTTGCCCACTCCGTTTTTAAGGTTATGTAACTATCCAGTCTTAGGTTTGATATCACAGTTTTAAGTGGAAAATAAATTTTGCAAAATCACTCGAAACCTGCATCACGTGAAATAGGCTGGACCCAGGTCACAGCAGGAGAGTGGAAGAAGTGGTCTCCACAGACGTTATAGACAGCTCAGGTACATGCTTCACCCTGTGACAGTTAGTGAGGCCAGGCATGCACACAGGTGCTTAAATCCCTAATAATTACATTGCAAATTACCCGTGCCTTAAACTCTTCATGAAATTATAAAAGTCTGTAATTACATGACCTTGACATCATAAATTCTTACAGGCCCCATGGCCAACTCTTCACCAAGAGTAAATTGCTAGAACGGTAATGAAGTTGATAGAGCTGTACTGAATGGACAGTCAGTGCCTCTTCAAATCTACAAGCCAAAATAACTTAAAAAAAAAAAAAAAAAAAAAAAAAAAAAAAAAAAAAAAAAAAAGGAGAGGAGAAGGAATAAAAGAAAAAGGAAAAGGAAGCCAGAATTAATAGGTAGGTTGACACAGGACTTTGAAGGTTAATGGGATGAAGAAGATCTTCCATGGAAATGAGAAAGAGAGAAGGAAGGAAAATCCTGAGATTTTTTTTTTTTTTTCCTGGACATTCCTACTTAATTATGAAGGTTAAAAAACCAAATAACACAATTCAGAACACACAACATCAGCCTCTATTTTGTCTCTCTATTATTTAGATCATAATTCAAAGATACCTCCATAGGTTGCAGGAGAGAAAAGCCTTCTCTACCCCAAGGGTTAATGGAAGTATAAATCATTCTCAGTTATAAAGCTTTTAACAGTTATAAAGAAGGTAGGCAACTCACAGTAATAAAGGTAAGATAATTTTGTTTTCTAATACATATCAAATCTTTCAGGCTTCCCAACCTCACTGTCAGAACAGAGCTGTTCTTCATAGGATACTTCTCAGTACAACCAGTAGTTTTCAAAGTTTCTGTGGCAAGTGAATGAGGGAAAAAAATGACAAATATCTGAGAACTAACATGAACTTTGTTCTTTCTGCAGCTAAGAGTAGAATGGCAAATAAGGGGAAGTGCTTCCAGACACAAGCTAATCAGCCATATATTCTGAAGCATAAGATTTGATTAACCTTAGTGTGTGCAGGTACAAAAGCTGCTCTGAAGGAAACTTAATTTTCCTTTTCTTCTTTCCTTTGAAGTTATGGGGACAGCTTTTCAGTTTAGCTCTGGTCACTATTTCCTACTTTGTATGATCAAGCATACAGTCTGTGTAACGGCATTCACAACACACACATCTCTTTGAAAGCATAAAATAACTCACTAAACCAGTCCAACTCTGCTAGGAACAGCCACAGTTCTTGTTGACGTGGATGAGATTAGGAGAAATGAGTATTAGGGATTCTAGAATGTATACTCCAGCCAAACACTAACCCCTAAAATAATATTTTTGGCATTTTACTTATCTCAAATATTGGGAAAACCATGAGCTGAACTATTAGATGTCTGAAGGCAGTTAACTGGAGTGTGTTGAGCCTCATACAGGGTATGGAAAACTGAGACACATGGTTCCTCTTGATTGTCTGTAGATGTGACCATACCAAAATACAACAGCAGCACAGCAATCTGTCAACAGAACAGCAAGAAATTAAAACATGGAAACAAAAACGTTTCCAGATTCCTTTCTGGTATTTCTCCTTTGTCTGGATTAGCAACAGCGTGGCTCAAAATTGTGCCAGACCGGAAAGCCAGCAGCTTTATCCTTCAGCTGTGCTAATGCAGGAAGGTTAGCTTTGTTTTCACTCCAAGGCTAGAGTAACGTAAGTGGCTCATGATAGTTATGCACCTTCCTGGTTAGATTTTGTCCTAAAGAAATAAATACAGCTTCCTATGGTTTTGCCTCTCCTAGTCTTGGAGGAGCCACATAGTTGGCTCCCGTGGTACTGAGTGCATAATTTGACTGATCATTTAATAAAATATTGAAATGTATATACTTAGACACAATTATTCACTCAGATTTCAGAATAATCACTATCATGGGGGGAGTGAACACAGTGCTACACATAAAGAATTCAAAGAAAAAAAAAATCAGAAAAGATTTCTCTTTTTCAACATAATGCAAATTAGTTTCTTAGCTCTGTAGGGAGGAAGCAGAACCAGCCCAGCAGTCTGTAGGAGAGGAATAATTCTCTCAAATCCTAAACAATACGTTCCTGTGACATTGGCAATGCTGGTAGATCTAGTTCAGAATTTGAAAAATTCTGGGAGGAAATAGGTGAAAATGTTATCTAAGAAAGCTTCTAGATTGGTGGACAGAGTGCAGGTCACTTCTTCCAGGTCTGTTTGAGAGAGATTTGCATTATTGGCTGCCCTCAGTTCTGTATTACATTTTGCTATCAAAACTAGTACCCCCAAAGTTAAGACCTAGCAGCTTATTTACAGAGACATACATTTTGAAATGGGTAAGTTGGGATGTCAGGCTGCTGAAAAATACTTTGGGAATGTTCAATGATGCAAACCAAAGAGAATTTCCACAGGCTTTCCTACAGTTAAGATTTATTTTTTCTTTTCATGGTTCATAGCACTTAGTCTTGCCCACTTGGATGCTTCTGCCTTCAGACCCATTGCATCTGGCACAGTTTCTGCCAGGACAGTCCATTGCACTGCCCCAGAGCCTCTTGCTCTTTTAATACATGGAACTCTTGTTTCCTTGCATCAAGGTCTTTGCAGCTCTCTGATTATCTGCTTTCATTCTGTATTGTTTTGCCCCTCAAGCAGGGGAATATACCCAGTGTGTGCCACTCTGATGATTCCAAATCCCTTTTCCCTTATTCATGTTTTCCTCCCTTGTTCTTTACATATTCCCAGGGAAAATGTACATATCAGTCATGTCTTTTTCACCTTCCTAAGGATGGCAGATACTGCTTTCTCTTGAGTTTCCCAATTCCTTATGCTGCTTATCCATATTGAACATAAACTGTTCCATGTTTGCAACCACATTTTTGTTCCAGTCCCCACCAAAATATTTATTTATTTTTCAACTCCATAGGAATGAACTACATTACACTGTGCTGGGAAAAAGGGAGACAGAAAGTGTTCACAGAAAAAAAAAAAAATAGAAATAGATTATTCTTCAATCTAACAAACACAGGACTGTCAATATCAAGTGGATAGAACATGAACAATAAAAAACCCAAATCCCACAACCACACCAAAGAACAAAAAAAAAAATCCATCAAAGCAAAAACCATTAACATAAACATTATATTGGCATTAGTATACTCTGTAGTGCTGGCATTTTGTTGTCTTTGCCCTTTTTTTCCTCCACCTCCTTCTCCTCCTCCTCCACTTTATCCTTATCTTTCTTCTTTGTTTAACACCCATTCTAATTCCATGAAGAATTAACTCAAAGGCTCATAAGCTAATTCTGTGTTCCACAGAAAATTGTGCTGCATAACTACAAAGACTGTTTACATTATAAACCTTGCAAAGGTTTATAACAGAGTGCGAATTAAATGGCTGCCAGGAATGGTTTTTTTTGACTACTACAAGACATTTGATGCTGGAGTGCTACTGAAGTGATGTGATGTTCTTTATGTCCCTCATCCAAAATAGTGCTTTTCCCCAAAACCCATTGACAGGCCTAATCAAGTGGGAAAAATACTCAAACACAACAAACCAAACCAAACCACCAAATAAAACAAACAGACAAACAAAAGCAGAATGAGGCAAATTTGTTCTCTTTCACTTTTCTACTGATAATGGTATCTTGTTAATAGCAGTAAATAATAAAATAGTAGGAAACCAATATCTAAACTGGGGTTTACTTCTATATTTATGAATGTTTTATGCATGTTAATAGATTAGAGGTATATATTAATATTGGTTGAGGATGTCAGCTATATGTCAGCATCATATGTGTGTACATCTAGAGGAGAGTACGCTCTTCACCCCAACTCTTACTTTTCTCATACCACACCCCCTAAAGCAAAAGAAGCCACGTTCATAATTATGAGCAACGTGAGGAATAAGTGGAAGAAAATATTTTAATATAGAGAAAGAAGGGTAATTACTTGATAGTAAGCTCTTTTAGGATTAAAAATATTTAGAAAAAAATATTCTTAAATTATCCCCAACTAGGGAGCTCAAAACTGAGATGGAACCAGCTCAGGAGAGAATAGGGGAAGAACTCCACCCTCAGGTACTGAGAGCAACTAGGCAGATACTCCTTTCCTCTTGCCTGTGTGGTTAGGGATTGTCAAGGATAGCAGATAATTGTCTGTTTTGCAAACAGTGAATAAAAATCTTACAGAAATTTTGTTGTTCTTTATTTGCTTGTCATTCCTCCTCAGTAAGGAATACTATCTTTCAAACTTTATCACTCTTACAGCACTCCTGCTAAGCTCTCTGCCTCCAAACATCCTCTTCAGTTTTATCATTGTAACTTCTGATTTTCCGTCAAAAATGTCTTTAATGACTTGGTTCCAAAGGCTAGCCATTTTTTAACTGTAATATATTTATTCCTTTGTAGTCAGACAGGGATTTCCACAGCTCCCAAAGCTCTAGACCAAAGACACTCATTTCTAAATGTTAATGGTTCATCTAGGTTTTGTTCAAACTCAGAAATGGGTATTGCCTTTGCTTCAGATATGAATGATAAATAAATGTTCCATTTATTAAGGCTTCTTGAACATTGTAGCCTTTTGTATTCCTTCAATGTGGATATTTGAAAGTTTGTTTGGAATACAGCATATGATACAAACCAAGAAATTCAGGGTTTTTAATGAACCCAATGAAATTTGATCTTTATTTCAAGTTTCTTTTGAAACCAATGACTAGCCAAATATCAAGATCTTATGTCTCACAGTATGAAAGACTTTGATGGAAGGGTGAAATTCAAAATTATGCAGGTTATCAAAAATATATGGAAATATATAGCTGTGAATGCCAAAAACACAGCTGGCACTGAAGTTGAGAAACTGAGTAGTCCATTGTTAAAAATTCAGGCATACTTCCTCAAGAAAATTCTATCAAGTTCTATCTAAATTATTCCTGATAGTAGTTAATTTCTTGAAACCCTCCAGTGATAAAAACCTTCAACTTTCCTTCACTAATACTCCCAAAAGTTCATTATCTTTCTCAAAGGGATTTACCTTCCCCCCCCCCCCCCCCCCCCCCCCCAAAAAAGTCTGTCCCCTTTTATTCCCTGTGATAAAGAGTTTCCTTCCTTCTTGGAGTTTAACATTACAGCTAAGTGTTAAGGGCTTCTGAGTGTCTTCTCTAACTGACTGTATTTTCATACAAAATGAAGCCAAAAGAGATGAAAACAAGAATCATTTCAGGAACAGTTTTCTACTGCAAATAAATATTCAGTGTTCTCTCTTGCCTCAACGAGTTTTTTCTGCAAAAAATAGTTTTGTTTATGAAAGATGTATTATAAACCCCAGCACATTTAGCTATTTCTTATCCCTTTCCAGATTTTTGTGTAATAAACAAAAGGTCCCAAATAAATAATTAACAAAAAATGACTTATTTATAATCAGAAATGTTTGGCCACCAGATGGTCCAGAGTATATCTTCGTATAATGGGATCTAGCATACAATTTTAACTCTGTTGGAACAAACAGCAGAGTATTAATAAAATGTCAATTAGTTTAATTTAGTCTCATATCTATTGAATATATATATTGGCACCTACATGGTTTTAATTTCATTTTAGGATTCCAGCTGCTATTGAACGCAGAAAACTTTTAAACAAGCAAATTAAAAAAAAAAAAAAAAAAAAAAAAAATCAAAGACAAATACGTATGTCAAAGGATTGAAAAAAATATTTTTAAATTAAGCTGACAAGAAACTTCACTGGCAATGTAAAAACTTTTCGTGCATCTGCATTGTTAATGCCTTTAATTGTTTTGTCTCTGACATTAAAGTGTTATACTAATCAAATAACAAATTTAATTATCAATATGATCTTGAAATTTTCGTAAAGTCAGATTTTCTCTCCCTCCCTACTCCCTGCTTGCAGTCTCCTAAGTTTTTTTGATTCATGGGCAGATTTTTTATACCTCACACTTAGATGACTCCTCTGAAATACAATATTAAATCCTACATTGAAAGTCACTGGTTTACATTGTGTCTTGAATAACACTTTTCTTAAAGGAATCTCAGAGAAATTCAGCAGTTACAATAAAATTACTGTGACTTTATCCCAGAATTGTATTTTACCCTTTTTCAATCACAAGGTATCTGAAGGTTTAGGCTGAGAATGAGTGATGAGGGCAAATATATCAAACTGAAATTAATTTCCACTGTTATAGAGTATCTGTGTGGTGTGAAATAACTTTCTTCACACCAGCCAGTGTATTTCTGTGTTTGGGATTTCCGACTAAAGTAATTTTGGTAACACACCGCTGTTTTAGTTGTTGCTGACCAGTGTTTGCTGTGTCAAGGCTTCTCTTGTTTCTTACTCTGTCTCCTTGCCATGACCAGCCTGGGGAGTGGGCCAGAGGCTGGGAGAGACACGACTGGGACAGCTGACCCAAGGTAACCAAAGGGATATTCCTTACTACATAGCAACCTCATGCTCGGCAGTAAAAACTAGAGAGCATGTATGGGATGTCTTCCAAGTTAGCTGCTGCTTGGAGATGGGCAGGAAATCATTCTGGTTGTGGGACAAGGCCTTTGTGTCTCTTGGGCTTTCCCCTGTTGCATTCTCTCTTCTCTCTTGAGTGAGTTTTATTGGGTTTGCTACTCCCATTTTCTCCCCCATCCTGCTGGGGACAGGTGTGAGGGTGTGTGGGTGCTTAGTTACTGGCTGTGGTCCACCCACCACAGATGTTAATCAGTTGCAGCAAGGGCTACAAAATCCCTCTGAGAAGGGACTCAGTGTTTGATGTTTAGTCAGGGCTGAGCTAAAAGCAATTGAGAAAGTAATATAACTACCTGAGTCCACTGGGTTATATGTACCTGAAGCATTAATGTTAAGTTATACATATTGAGTTGCAGGGTTCTTTTGTTGTCTGATACATGCTGGCTGTACCAATCTGCAGCCACATTGCTGCTAGGAGGGGCTAAGCTCTTGTATGTTGTGCTGTGTGTGCCTCCTTTGATCAGAGTTCATAGTACATGCCTCTCATTTTAGGGTTTGAGATAACTTAGGATTCGTTCCACCCAAGTTCAAAAATTTGCACTGTGCCTCACTCTCACTGAGGTGTGAAAAATGACTGTGTCGAGGGTAATGGAACTCTAAGTAAAGAACAAGCTCAGATTTGTGCTTAAATTACAATGTGGTCTTTAACTTAAAACTAGGAATGCCTACACAAATAGATGTCAGAAATTACTGCATTTAAGAAAAAAAAAAAAAAAAAGGACAAAATTTTGGGATAACTTAACTTTATGCTGGAACATGAAGTTCAAGCCCTGAACACTTCTACAAAAGTTCAGTGAAGAACCTCCACAGTTGTGTCCTCTGCAGAAAGGCACCCACATTTCAACTTAAGGTTCTGTGTCAGAAGAATCTGACCTCCTGTCCTTGTAGTGACTGTTTAGAGTTATGTAGATAACCCTCTCTTTCCAGGCTCCGTGTTGGTTGGTTTTTTTTTTGTTTTGTTTTGTTTTTGTTTGTTTGTTTGTTTGTTTGTTTGAGTTTTTTTAAACTTTTCTGTTAGGAAAAAATACACAATTTCACAATCTCTGGCCATAGCTTCTGCTACATTATCTGAGACAAAGTATGCACAGTACATAGGGAGGTGTTAACAGAAGGGACTTTGGTCCCTTTATTCCCTCCAATACTTTTCCCAAGAAGAAAATAATTCCTCTCTATCAGACATATTGTGCTTTTAGAACACTAGGCCACTCAATTATTTCCCCCCCCCCCCCCCCCCTTGGAACTCATGTATTTTATCTCTAGATGAAAGACCATGTGCTTGTACTCTTATTAAACACTATATTGAGATTTTTTCAGAACCTGGATTTTTTTTCATTTGTCGCAGGACATTGCATTGGAATTGCTGTAGTCACTAAAATCCTGTATTTATTCCTGGGATAGTTTTTGTTTTTTTCCCACAATCTGAATGCTGCCTACTACCAAGAACTGTCTGCAGCCAGATTGGCTGCAGAATGTTAGATTAACATTTTCACTGCCAAGTGGATCATGGAGGCTTACTTCAATTGCTATTTGTAGGATGTTCCAATGCAGAGCAGAGTTCCTTTGCATCTGGGGTTGTAGAAACATGCAGCAAAGGATGGTGCTTGCTCTAAGAGTTTACAATATAAATAGATAGCAGAGTGGTGAGGGGAAGCTTACTCAGAGACTTGCCTAAAGTCACTGCAGGGAAGAGCTGGGAGTAGTATCTAGGTTCCCTGATTCCCCCAAGTCTGTTACTTTTTTTACTAGGCTATATTGTCTCTCTCCATTTAATTCCTTTCTCTTTTAATTTATTCTACTGGATAAGATTTGTCAGCACAGGTTCTTATATGAAAAAAAAAAAAAAAAAAACAAAAAACCCACTCATTTAAGTGGGAAAAATACCCCAGAAAATCAAACCCCTGGAAAAATGCCTCTTCTAAATATTTGTTACAGTGCTCATTGAATACAGCAAATGTTCAAAAAGGAAGCACTGTTCATGACTTTGTCTTTAGCATATTTGTATAAGGAATCTGAGTGGCAAACTTAGGATGTCATGCATCATGACCTGTATGGGATGATTGTACACATATATTTACTAGGTACTTTTAATCTTTGGGATAAAGGAAAATGGCTGCATTGCAATGAAAGAAGGATGTTTAAAAAAAAAAAGAAAAAAAAAAGAAAAAAAAAAGTCTTTCAAAATTTCTTGCTATTCTTTTTAATTTCAGGGCAGGAGAAACATCAGTTTGAAGAATTTTCCTCAAGTACAAACCTAATTGCTCTAGTATCTTCAGATGTCTCCTGGAATTGCTGTTAATTTCTGCTGAACTGCTACATTTATTTATTTATTTATTTCAAAACAAGATGAGATTTAAACAGCAGTAAGTAAATTTTTAGGTCAAAAAACACATGCTTGACTACTGGGGATTCCTCGTAATTCCCATGCCTTTTCTGCTTGTTTAATTATCTGTAGTAGAGCAAATAAATACATCACATTCAAGACCAGGTTGTTATATAAGCCATGGATCTTGTAAAGCAGTGAGCACACATGGCTGCAAATTGAGCTTCTCTGATTCTCCTCACTGGAAAAAGTTTTTGTTGGTGATTTTTGCAGAGAATGTTAAGGTAGCACTTTTAATACATACAATAAATCCACAATCCTTTTGTGGTATTTTCCTTGATTTCTTCTGAATTTCAGGTAAGTGGAAACCTGAATGTAACCAAACCAACTTCAGAGTGTTGTTCTTAAACCACTTTCCTAGCTGCTTCTGAGCACACCTGTAAAGAGAGTTGTGCTAGCAATGAGCTTCCTTCCCACTTTACACTAGTCCCACAACTTGCAAGAGAGGGTCCATAAACCACATTGAATCCCTTACCACTATATAATAATTGTTGAATTATGCATTTGAGAGAGGATTCCTATGAGCCACCAGCAGTGGAATATTTCTAGGGCTCAGATACTTCTCCCAAATACTTGGAAATTTCTCTCATTTTTTCTCCTATATTTGTGAGAAAAAAATAGGGAGTTACTCTGGTGGGAAAGCCTGCCTATGGATCAGAAAGATGATTTCACAGCTATCTCATTAGATACCTGAATTTAGTCCTGTGTCTTCCCTCAGATTAGCAATGCTACCTAGAACAAGTCAGCTTCCCAGTCATATGTGGCATGTCTGCTCACCCTGTTGCAAAATAGGGAATAACAACCACCCTTTGCCTTGTTTGATTAAAAAACAAGTTCTGCAGGCAAGATAGGATTCTTTGTTATGCATATGAACAACATCTGGCCTAGTGTGCCAGGTGCACAGATCATTTATTTATGTAATTAGTTTAAAATGTGAGCTAAACTGTGATAACAAATCCATGTAGGCACTCTTAGTCCTGGATGAATACAAGGTAAGTAGGGAAAAGTCTTTCTTTTAAATCTTAGTGCATATTACCTCACGTTTGTTACAGGGTAAATACACGTGAGTTGTCCCAGCTGAGCTGACACAGGAAGATTTCTTACTCCTTCATATTCACATGCTTGAGCCTCAACAGACATGACTTTTAAAATTTTCTCATAAAGTAAGGGGTATTAGTTGTGCTGGACTCAACTTTGGAGAATAACTCAAGCCTCTTGCTTTTGCCTGTTACTGCTCCTGGAATACTCCGTAGGTAAAGAAATCGCAAGAAAGTCAGTTTTCCAGAGGATCTTCTGCTTCCTGATGAATTAAATGGCAACTGAATGGACAGAGATTTGAGAAACTAAGAGTTGAAAATCAGTATGACTGCTTTTTGTGAACTGGTAAATGGGTACGTGTTTATGTATCTCCTGGTGTAGAGCATGGTCAGACAGGTTATTTCAGACCATCTGTGTTTGCATTAACTTGTTAGTCTTCAAATTAGAGTGGAAAAGAAGAGATGAGCTTTTACATCTGCACTACAGCTACAGCAAATCGGGTTCTAGCAAACAACAGCATAGTTTTCTGGAGATTATGGTACCTGCTATATTTCAGCTCAGAGATAGATATGTAATGCTGTAGGTAAAGCACACAAACTAGTTGGACCAAGGTCCAGGCAAGCCTAGGACAAAAAACAAGTATGCAGAACTGGCATGATTTTCCAGGTAAATAGTAGAATAAGTAACCATATAATGTCAGATACCTCTGCATCAAATTCTACTTTAAGGTACATGACATAAATCTAGGAAAAAAGCCACTAAATTTTACTGGATTCACACCAGCAAAATGTTTGATGAATGACATCAACCACAAGGGCATAGCAGGCAAAGTAAATACTTGTTCGCATTCTAGGAACAGAGTAATAGCAGATACTTGCTTCATGTAACATTTCTCCCCCTTTATATTCTCTATTTCAGGTTAAGTACACCTTTAATGAAATTGAATCATTATTTTTCACTTGATCTTCTTTCTCCCTCTGTGTGTTAATCTGTAAAGTGGCAGCAGGGGTTTTATTATTATTATTATTATTATTATTATTATTATTATTACTTTTCCCTCTTTTTTTTTTTTCTTTTCCTTTTAGTTGTTTTGACTTGTCAGCCAACATTAAGTGGGACTGACTTTTCTTTATATCTTTACTGACAAATATATATTAGTAACAACATCAATACTGTATTAAACCTGAACTATGGGAATAATTTGTAATCACACTAAAATTAGTAAAGTAGCATATCACATGGCAAGACACAGGGTAGAGAAGTAGAACTACCATTATCTTGGGTTATTATTACCTTATTAAGGCCATTTAAATATGCTATAATTCCGGGAATTTAAAGGTAATTTTTATTTATTCAGTTTAGGGTTTTATGTGTTTAGAAAACTAATTAAAGAACAAACAGTATGGCTATATCATTCTTAATGGCAAATATGTGAGAAGGGGCTGCCCATTTTGAAACCCAACAGAATAATGAGCATTGTTACAATTCTCAACATTGAACATTACTTCCTCTTAAAAAATATTATTTTTCCATTGCATTAAAGTAGTTTCATCCAATTTTGCTCTTAATATTTTGAAAGGGATTTCCTGCAAAAATTTCTCCCTAGGCTTGGAAGGCTCAATGATCTCTAGTTTCTTTGAGCTTTCAGAAGAATGACCAAAATAAATGAACACAGGGAAAAATAATAATCTCTGAAATAGCCTATAATCCCCATGAACAACCTACAATTTGTTCACAAAGTAATGTTTGTCAATTGTTTAATTTTTCCACAAAGCCTTACACTATGATGGCAATTCCTATTCACTGCCTATTACATGATGTCCTTAAGCCTTAAAAAAAAACACTTGTGTACCTTCAGGATCAAGAGTTTTGAGCCCCTTAAAAAATGTAAGGCAATATTAAACACTTTGTTGAATAGGTATATTTACTCTTTCTTGAGTGTTTTGCAGAACTGGACCACAGCTGTTTAATCCAGCTCTGATTTGAATCCTTCTATAAGATTGATGGTGACAAATTTTGATTCACAGAGCCCCCAGCATGGCTACGTAGCATAACTGTGTGAAGGTAGGGGAAGAGCATTGCAGACAGGTGGAAGTTATGAGTGACATTTCTATCTAATATATAGAAAATTCTGAAAGGACTAAGTGTAGCCATACACAAGAAAATTAATATTGTGATTATACATAAAACCCCATAATTTTCTTTTCAACCACCAATGGCAAAACGTACCTGTTGCTCCAGATCAAGCCTCACACTACAATGCACAAAAAAAATTCAAAATGTTTTATAGCCTCACAAGTCAAAGTCGCGTGAATCCTACTTTCTTTACCACATAAACATTAATGTGAAGTCTTCCTCCCTAAAGGATCCAAGCAACAAATACAGTTTATTAATGCTGGCATTTCTTCAGAAGGAGAATTTCTTACATTATCAATCAACATTTTTATTCTTTGGTTTTGGTCTAAAACTAAACTTATCCATATAGAAATGCCTCCCAAAAGCGGAGCTCTGTGGAATTTAAAGGTCATGTATCTCTTTCAAAAAATAAAAAGAAAAAAATAATAATTCAAGATTCAATTGTTGAATTAATTCACCTTTTACTTAACCGTAAGAATCTTGTATAATCATAGATATTAAGGGTAATAATGATGGGTCTTGTCAATCCAATCCAGTGCCCTAAAAATATATAGTCAATACCAAATAAGAGCCCATTCATTACACAACACCTGATGCACACTTGGTCAAACACTGATGTTGATTTCCATTTCATTCTGGAAAGGGAGAACCAAAGGCAGCATCGATGCTGAGAAGAGATGGAGAGTGTGGTAAAGATCTCAAGACCAGATAGCATTCTGAGAAGCTGGTTGAGCACCTGAGTCTATTCTACTTTTGCCAGAGAGAAAAAACAAGGAAACAAGAAAAAACATAACTTGTTATAAAACAAGTCATGATTCAGGTTCTTATCTAGAACATGGTGTTCCTTCAAAGATCAATATTCTGGCTCTGGTGCCAGGCCTAATTGGCTGGGGAGAAGTGAATGCCACTTGTGCATCACCAGCAGCATTCCCCACAAAGTTGGGGGATGTCACTGCAGCTCTTATTCAGAAAACAACTCTCTCAGTTTGTCCAGGGAGAACTGACAAGGTTTTCACCAGAGGTAAGTTGCTAGAGGCTGCAGCTGACAACAAAAATGAGTGTATGTGAACATTAATATCCAAAGAGACAGCTACCTGCTGGAAGCACTTGCCTGGAAGAGGTGCAGGGACTGTATAAATATAACCCTCTCTTTGTCTCATCCCAGGAAGTTTTCAGACCAAGCAAAATTTACAGTAGCTGGGATCTAAGAGGAAACAACAGGAATCATTCTTTTGTTATTGTGATGTTAATACATTTTCCACGTGGAAACTTGTTAACCCCTGCTGTGGCCTGCATGTCTGCTTATATGCAAGACCTCCACCAGCAAATCAATCCTTACATTGTAATGGCACTCACTTGACAAGGTGTGTTTGGCTTGGTGCACTGCTGCTGTTTGTTCTATGTGCATTGTCACAGAGGGATGTGGTGTGTGAGAAAACCAGGCAAATCAGCTGGTTGATATACAGAAAGGACAGAGAAAGCTGGCCCTGCAACCAGCTGGCGGAGTAGAGAAGGGCTCAGTTGCCCTCAGTGCTTTGTAACATGCTGAAGGTACTCAATAGAAATTTCTTTAAAAAACAAAAGAACAAAAGATGGTCACTTCTGTGTGTATTTCTTGTAAATGCTATTTGTTAGTTTGCTCTTTGATGATGTGCCTCTGATTTTATTTGTTCAGACATCTGGGTTTCCCAAATAATGTGTGAAGGATAAAATTACAATCTTGGAGTGCTATGGGGACAGAGATTTGATTGCTGTCTTCAGACTGTCTCAGAGCACTGCCCTGAAAAATGTGCAGAAGCATTCCTGACCCAGCAGGCACACCCCTAGGTTATGCTTCCCTGAAGCATTGCCTCTCTAATACTTCTTGCTTGAGAACAAGTTAGAGGAGCAAACAGAAGAGGAGAAAATTCCTGTCTGGAAATGTGAAGTCCACCACCCACCTGGTTTATCCCCAAACTGGCAGTGCATATGAATATTCCCACTTCTGCCCCCTCAGTGGGATTGCTGCCTCTGAATGACCCAGAGGGGAGCAGGAAAGGTTTTGCAGCAGCCTGGAGTCAAAGGCTGGGAGAGTTCATGCTCTTTCCATGAGTTCAGGATAAAGAAATTCAGAGAGCAATACTTAAGCAGAATTTAATTTAATTTAATGTAGTTTTTAGTCCACTTTTAATAATTTTGTTTAATTTAGTTATTTAGTTTAATATGACTCCTAGCATGAAGCTGGACTCCATTGCTTGACCTTGGAGCTTTTTGTACTCTGAGTTTGAGGAAGTGCAGAGCTCCAGAAATGCTTACCCTGGCCTAGGGCTAGTTCATGCAAAAAAAGACATTGGAGTGCAGAAGTAAATTAAGTGAGATATGGAAAGCAATGACTCAATTCTCGTTTTGCCTACAAACATTTTCTTAAATAAAAGGGAAGAAGCAGAGCATATACCTTAAGATTATTTTCTGTTAAAATTTTTAGGCCAGTGTTGCTTGTCTCTCTTGGAGCCACCAGCTCTGTTTTGCCCAGCCTAGCTTGAGACGAGCGACAAGACAGAAGACCTCCCTCGGGCCCTAAAATCCTGGGAGGCAGTGGAGGGCTTTCCCCTTATCAAGAGAGAGAGAGACCTTGTCGGCAGTGGAGGAAAGGAGCCAGACTTGATCCGGGGGCAAATTCAAGGGCTTTATATTAGTCTTTGTCCCATCAGGTTTGGGCTTCTGCCCCAGTTTGCAGCCCAAATTAAGTCATGTTGTTGGCCTTCTAGTCTGGGCTTATATGCAGGGAAGGGGCTAAAGGAGGGGACAAAACAACATCCAGTGAGTGATAAGGTGGGAGTAGAATGGGTTGAAGGGATATTCAAGGAAACCAATGGGAACATGAAGGAAGGAACTTCCTTGGCTCTTGCCCTGTCATTCGATGTCCTTTACCTGAACTCTCCAGAAGCTGGGAGGAACAGCCAAATGACAGACAGGGCCTGTAGGAGGGGACTGGGAGGAGTGTGGGAGGATGGACAGGGAAAAGGGCAGGGACAAACCTCAGGATATAACATTTTCCAGGAGAACAGGGGAGTACAGATCAAACCATTATAACATAAAACCCAATATAAAAATGAGATACAATATTAAAAAAAAAAGAACAAAAAAACAAACAAACAAACAAAAAAAACACCACAAAGCAACAGGCTAGCTTCTCTGCCTAGTCACAAGGAATGAAAAGTATTTTTATCTACTGTTTACATTCTGGTACAACATCAATGGCATTCCTTTTTACAGATGCAGATTCAGCTGCACATCCTTGGTGTAGAAATTTCCTAACCTGAGAAATGAAAACTGAGCTATCTCTCACCTGGCTCCTCTAAGAAATTTGGAATACAAGTATAAGGCCTGTTCTTTATGAGGTGACCTTCTTGGAAATAGATTTTTTTTTTTAATTTTCTTTTTGCACAAGCTTCAAAATAAAAGAAAAAAAAGAAAAGGAGAAAATAAAAATAAACAAGCAAAAAAAAAAAAAAAGAAGAGAGAAGAGAGAAAGAGAGAGAGAGAGAGAAAATGAAAGAAAAAGAGAGAAAGAAAGAGAGAATGAAATAAAGAGAAAGAAAGAGAAAGAAAGAAAGAGAGAGAGAGAGAAAGAAAAAAAAATCTAGAAACAAGACTGGAATCAGTCGACGAAGGCCAACTTCAGGTAGTGATGTCAAAGATGGCACAAATAAGAAGTATTTTTGGAGGACAGAATCCCTTCTCTATTCCTCTTCCCTGACCATACTACTTTCCCGATGTGAAACTGTGTAGTGTATCAGTTTCCTCTGCCCTTTTAATATCTAGACTTGATTACTTTTCTGCATCAGAACCAGGGTTCAAGCTGCCTCTGATCATGTCACCTGATTGGTGACATCTGATCATACAGAACACCAAGGATGTTTTTCTGAGGTTTTAAGAGACACCTCCAGATATGCTTAAATTTTTTAGTTTTTTTTTTTTTTTTTCCTCATGGGTAGAATTGAAAACAAAACAAAACAAAACAAAACAAAACAAAACAATGCTTTTTACTATGAGTTGACCAAACTAGCTTTAAACTATGAATTACTCGGTTTGTCTTACAGTGGCATTAAACTCAAAGTAACCCTGCAGAACAGCTAATAAGCTGTTAAGAATAAGGAATATCAGAGGACAGAGAGGGTAAGCACCCGTCCGTCTACAAAAGACTATATAGACTTTCACTGTGTCATGAGCTGGACTTTGTTAATGTGTAATGAAATTAATTAAAACCTCTTCCTTCCCCCAGTATTGGTTAAATATTATGACTCACTTGGTTGCCTTCTGATAATAATAAAACTTGACAGGATTGGAGGAGGGGGGAGACATGGGAGAAGGAGGGCATGTGAGATGTTTCTTCCTCTGTCTATCTGGCTTTTCAGTGCAAAGTCACATTGTGTCATGTTACATACACACCAAAATATTTAGAAATACACAGGGCAAAGATCAGCTTTCAAGTCTGAGTTCATGAACTCTGCCATCTCACAGATCTCTCTGCCAGAGCAGCACAGCATCCTAGAGGCAAGTCAAATGAAAACAATCAGAAAAATACACTCAGGTAACAGAAAAGGCAATTGTACTGCCAGGTCCAATTCTGAAAAAAACATATATTTTGGCATATATTGATTGAGACCTTGACAAAAGGAAGCCTTCAAGGTTACCACCAGAGCTGACTTTTTTTTTTTTTTTTTTTTAGAAGAAGAAGAAGAAGGAGTGTTTAATTATCAGTTCTCAAGCAAGCAGTGGTTCGGCAAAATGTCAGATCCCCAGCTGAGACGCCACCAGTTTGTGCTTGGGACTGTGTGCCAGGCAGCTGTATGGACAGGCGAAGACCTCCGACTGTTCGCTGAATGAATTTCCACTCGTGCCTCTCGACATTGATTGAAAGCGAAGGCTGCTATTGGAGCCCTCAGGCTGCCTGAAGAAATCCTTCCCTCCCCATGTTAGATCCTTGATGAGTGTAACTCCAGCTTCAAGAGAGAGGGTGAAGTGGAAGGAATTTAACCCTTCTGGCCCCTGGAAGCAAAACACTGTCAATGGTTTGGGCTGATACTTAAAGCAAAAGTAGAGAAAGGAAAGAGAACAATGAAACAAGAGGACAAGTTGTGTGTTTTTTTTGTTTTTTTCCCCCTATATTTACCCCAACCCTCTTCTTTTGTAAGAAATAAAATACTTCAGCACAGAATGCATTGTAACACATTCTTCTCTTTTCTAAGTTTAGCTTCTCTGAATCCATACTAATATCCGAAACCAGAAAGAAGAGTAAGAACAAACCCATGAGTCTGGCGTGAAGAGTTAACTACAGTCTTCTTCAAATCAAGGCAAGTTGAACTAGATAAACATTCGTGTAAATATATCTTAGACCTTTCTATGGTTGTATTGCCTGAACTGTTTGTACTCTCTGAGACTAAAATTAATGTAATTCTTTGGCTGTGCAATTCCATTTTCCAAGCACCAAATTTAAGTTACATACCATACTTCAGGGTTAATTTATGTTCTTACAGATACATCTGACTGCAGATGTGTAAATAGGTGTTGTCTCGTTAGTGCCACTGTTCCATTATTTGCAGGAATGTAGCCCATGAAATAAAACAAAAAGTTTTTTTAATCACAAAAAGCATTTTGATTCACTTTTATTAGGCTGTACATAAATTCTCCTAGAACTTATTCATTCACACAATACTTTTCATACTGGAAATGAATTGCTATTAGAGCCAAATGAAACTGGAGTCTACATTAGACCAATTAGTTATATGATGTCCTTCCTTCCTTCCTTCCTTCCTTCCTTCCTTCCTTCCTTCCTTCCTTCCTTCCTTCCTTCCTTCCTTCCTTCCTTCCTTCCTTCTCTTTCCTTCCTTCCTTCTCTTTCCTTCCTTCCTTCTCTTTCCTTCCTTCCTTCTCTTTCCTTCCTTCCTTCTCTTTCCTTCCTTCCTTCTCTTTCCTTCCTTCCTTCTCTTTCCTTCCTTCCTTCTCTTTCCTTCCTTCCTTCTCTTTCCTTCCTTCCTTCTCTTTCCTTCCTTCCTTCTCTTTCCTTCCTTCTCTTTCTTTCTTTCTTTCTTTCTTTCTTTCTT
>JBBAXF010000004.1:68005326-68368453 GCA_037837765.1 Delichon dasypus | reverse complement strand
TTCCAATGCCTGAACACCCTTTCAGTCAATAAGTTTTTCCTAATATCCAATCTAAACTTTTCTTGGTGGAGCTTGAGAAGATTTCTTCTTGTCTTATTGCTTGTTATGTGGGAAAAGAGATTGACTCCCACCTGTCTACACCATTCTTTTGGGTAATTGCATAAAACAGTAATTGCATAAAACAGGGATGTCTCTCTTGAGCTGAGTCTGAAATTATAGATGTATACTCTATACTGATGCAGAAGTTGAAAGAGCAATATTCCTTTTCTGTATTCTCTCCCATTTTTCCTTTGGGCATCTCTGGGAATAACCTGATTTCAGATTTTTTAAGTATTTATGAATTTATCAAGACATAATAAAACCCTGGATCCCTCATTTGTCTTCTCTCCAGTGTGAACAGACACCATCTCCATCAGCCTCTCTGTTTTCACGTTGTTCTCCAGATCCTTGACCATCTGGATGGTGCTTTGCTAGACTCTGATGTATCCATGTCTCTCACGTCCTGGAGAGCAGAGATCTCTAGAGATGTCTCACCAGTGTTGAGCAGACAAGGATCTCCTTCCTCTACTCACTGGCTCTGTCTAATATAGCCCAGGACACTGCTCACCTTCTTTGCTGCAAGAGAACATTGCTGTCTCATGGTCAGCTCGTTGATCATGGCCACCCCATATCCTAGAAAAGAGCCAGGCTGTTTCCTACCCCTAACTGCCCAATAAAACATAATTACATAACACAAATATAATAAGAAAAACATATAGACAAATTTAATTAACAAAATTATGTCAATATTTTCTTTCCCAGTCAAGAAACCAGACAGAGAGAAAACAATATGTCATGGGAGAGACATGGCCCTCCTTCCCCTGAGGAACTCGGGTCCAGGCCCAGCCCGAGTCGTGTGGTTGTCTTCCGTGTTTGTTTTCCATAAGGGGAAGGAAGTGTTTGCAGAACTGCTGTGTTTGTGTTTAAACTGTCTTTAAAAGTCTAATTGGCTAATGTTTTCTGTTGGTATTTGCTTGCTGACTTGACTTGGTTTGGACTGGAGTGTGTTTGCTCTGAGTGATTTTGGAGTTTGCTTGCTTTAAGGGAATGCAGAGATTTAACTAGATGAAAAGTTATGATGTGACTCTGCCAGCTGCTTCAAATGAAGAGTTTCTCTTTTCTCCAGACACCACTTTCTCTGGAGCTTTGTCTGTTTATTTCCCTCTATAGATGTAGGTTTGTCTCATGCAGAAAGGGAACACTATTTGTTTCCCTGTTACACATCCATTGCAGAAATAATTATTTAGGAAGAAAGAAGAAAATTCTTTGTAAGATAATTTCTAAACAATTCCTCTATGTGTTTTTTGTTTGTTCCCCAACAACAAATTGATTAAAGTAATTTCTTTTTTTTTTTTTTAACATAAGCACCTATTAAAATAAATAAATAAATAAATAAAAACAAAGCAAAACAACAACAACAAAAACAACAAACCAAAAACCAGCCACAAATTGATTTTCTGTGAGGGATGTGGACATTATAATTGACAAATATGATATTTAGAGTTGGTTATATACAGTCTAAAGGTTTATATCAACATCTGGCCTGTCAGTGTAGCGAAGACTGAAGTTTTAAGGAAGAAAATTTCCTTAGTAGAGCCCTCAAGGAAACAAATATAGAAAGATAAACAACAGCAACAACAATAAAAACCCTCAGAACACAAAAGATCCTGGAAAAAATGTTGGCCAGCTTTGTTGCTAAAGAGAGGGCAGGGCAAGAGTGAGGGGGAAAAAAGTAGGAAAAATCTCAGTTTGTATTTACTCTTCTCATGAGTGGTAGCATATCAGGGAAGTTTCGAAGTAAGACAAAATTGAAAACTAGAGATATTTTCATCATTCTGGAAGTAACATTAGCCCTATAATTTCTACACAGTGTATACCTGCACTGTTTTATTTTTCTGTGTCAAAATAAGCATCCATTTCTTCTGTGCTGCTTTTTCATTTTTAATCATTTGTTTGCAGAAGTGCACTGTAAGTGATTACACAAGAACACACTAAGTAAATCACAGATCATAGAAGTGAAAGAGGATCCCTAAACATTTTTGCTGGAGAGAACTATAGGAAGGTATCTCTGAAGCATCACCTGTATTTCCATTAGTGGGGAAATTATATTAATCCCTAGTGTCCCATTTGAAAAGACTGGGGAAAAGGATCCTTAAAACACGAGGACAGCTACGCCTGTTTGTGCATCTGGAGACTTGTGGAGAGAGGGATGTGATGATGTTTGTTTGCAGTCTGTGAAGCAGCCACTAGATGTCTCTGATTATTGCATGCAGTTCCAGCACGATTCAGTCTCTGACAAACAAAGGAAACAAAAGTACATCCAAAGAGGAGTGGAAGGCATTTGATGTAGATTCTGACTTATGTTTGTTGTTTCAGATAAAAATTATCCTTTTAAAATGATCTTGCATATTATAGAAAAATATATATTTTTAATATACACAAACTTTTTTTTTATCACAAGATACCCAGTGGTTTCTTCTCCTCCTTTTGAATTTCAGATTGTGTAAACAAGGTTGGTTTATTTATTTCTTTTTAATTTCTTTTTGAAATAAATTAATAAGAGGATAAGAATCCACATGGTCTCTATTATTTCATCTTGATAGAATACAGTACTGTATATGGCACACTATTCATTTACAAATATGCCAGATAATGAATGAAATGTCTTTAATAAATAGTAGCTTTTTTTCACTGAAAATCACTAAATAGTTTTCATGTATGTGCAATAAAGGGTTGAGAATTATATACTGGCCAAATTCAGTTGAGTATACAACACACATTGAAAATCTCCTGGAGCTGGATGTTTTGATTGAAAAGACAATACATAATATATTTTTCCTAAATAGTTAAAAGTGTTATAAGCAGTAAAAGGTGTTATAAACCAAGCCAAAGTGAAGCCTTTTCACCCCAGAGCTCTGACAATAAGATACACTTATACACACATGCATGCAGTTCTATAAATAAAGTGTGTAAATATAAGGGCCAACCCTTTTTTTTTTTTTTTTTTTTTTTTTTTTTTTTTTTTTTTTCAAAATTATGTATAGCGAGTTTTAGGAGGTGCACAAAAAAAAACCACCTCTGTAACTGAGTTGATAAAGCATATCATTTAAAAGAAGAAGGAAACCCAAAGTACTAAATATAACAGCATGTTAAATTCAAGAGCTACTGAATTTTTAACTGTCTTTTTGTGTCCCCTATTGGCCCAAATGGAAAGTAATAATTGGAAAAGGAAGGAAACATATTTGGCGCTTTGTAGCAATCTGCTGGTTGAGTTGTTTACTTTTCTAAAAAAGACCCCAAAGTTTCTGAGCAGATAGAACCTGAGTCTGACAACCCAGATGCCACCTTCAACTTCACAAATTCCCTAACAAATGTTCTGAATTGGCTTAAAACTTCTTGAATGTGCTAAATATACAATTCCATCATTATTATTATCACTGTAGTGGTTTACTTGTTGCTATTGGAGTGGTTTACTCATTGCTGTTGTTGGCCACAATTTTTTCTCTGTGCTGTGCCAACCACATTGAAGGAAGGCATCTCCCCAGTCCATGTTGTGAGTAAGTGTGTTAGGATGTCACACTACAAAAGGGCTTCTTAGTAGAGAGCAAAAATGATAAATGAGTGGGAGAGATTTATTGATGAAGCATAGATAGTGTTAAGAGTAGAAGTTAAAATAGCAGAAAATGAGGTTCAAGGGAACAAATTGAAGGAAGGGATTTGTATTATGGGGAAAAGCAACAAATGGAAAGTGCATAGTCCTGAGGAAAGAGCATGAAAAACATGGGCGAGAAACAGAGACATGAAGCCATAAACATCTCCAGGTCATCCCATGTGGGCAACCTATTTTAGTAATCTACCTGCAGTGTTATTACTAGAAATGAAATTTGGTATTTACATGACGGGTCAGAAAGGTGGTGGAGCACATGTATTGCTGCTGTAATCCCACTGGTGTCACCACAGACTGTGAAGTTCCCTGGGGCTACACTCCGGGGCTTCCTGCAGGGGTAACACTTGAATGCTACCCCTGCAGTTAATAAACCTCATCACATCTCAGCCTCTTCTCTGATAAAAGGTGGTGGTTCATGATAAACTAGACAGAACAGCTGGCTTGGGGCTTTTGTGCCTGCTTTTAGGAACAAGACTCATAGTCAAGATTTGCTACCCTCTTTAGCTAGTGTCTTACTCTATACGTCAATTTACACCTACAACTGATTTGACCCAGAGCTGTAAAAACTTATCCTGAACATCTTTTCTCTAGTTACTTAAAACAACCATAATTATTTATAGTGACTTTAAATTCAGAGTACTAGGATCACAAATGGTTACGTTTGCTTGGATGTGTTTGCAGATGAGGTTTGTAACACAATTGTAATGAACTTCAATGGAGAGAGTCTGAGCTAATTCTCTCTACTGAAAGGCAATAATTCAGTGCAGAATGAAAGTCATCCAAAGGGAAGGATGTCATCTAAACTGTAAATGTAAAGAGGATTTACTCTTATAAGAATAAAGTCAGATGGATAGATTGCAGTTTAGTTTACAAGAGCATAAATTTGATGTAACTATTTCTGCAATGGTGAAGCTTCAGTCAGAGCTCATTGTTGCTCAACCAGATGCTAGATCTCATTCAAGCTCAGGCTATGTTTCTTACCACTCAGTTTAATACTGATCATAGAGATGTTCTTCAGGTATTGTAATTAAAAAACAAATTATGCAAGGTACTTAAGTCAGATTTTGAAGATAATACAGTATAAAATAGCCGGTAGGGCAACACACTTTTTTATCCTGACTGATCCACTGGCGTTATGATTAGGTATCTGCCCTCTGCACTGGAAGCATAACCCAGAACTATGATCCCAGGGATTACATCTGACAAAGAAAACTGGACTTATAAAACACATTAATTACCTGAAAACTGCTAGGGACAGGGGCCCATCCAAACAGGATTTAAATGCTTTAGTCTGTCATATAAGCAGTCAGATAAGATACCAACACTTTTGTTTCATTGTCAGGATGTGGAAAACTTATTTATCCCCAAGTCAACAACAGTAGGCTGTGATCCCTTCTTGCAGGGGCCAGACCTGCATGGCTCCAACCACACATTTTTCTTCAGATGATAATTACAAGCAAATCCTGCCTATATGAACAAGATAAATCTAACAGTTGATTATTCTTATTTAGACCAAGCTAAATGGGAGAGACGGTAAACCTAAATATAAATTTTCAACCGGATAATAATGTCATCCACCCGGGAGAAAATAAATCTTGCCAGTAACAGAAAGCAATAGATTTTTTCTGGTCTCCATGACTCCCAGGCATCTGAGTTATGTAGAAATAATTAAGATAAGAAGTCAGACTTCTATCCACCATTCATGTAATAATATTTCCCTCTATTCCTGTCTCATCTGACCAGTGAGTTCCTTCAAATTGTGCTGTTTTCTAGCCTGGTCATGCTTTCAGACAAACCGTGTTCTAATCTAAGTGCAAAACTCTAGTCTACCTCAACAATTTCTTCACATAAGTACCTGTAGAGAAACAAATATGGACGCAGCTCAGCAAATGAAGCAATTTCCCTCCTCTGGGAAAGAAGAAAAAGAAAATTATTATAGCTGTCCTGTCTAATCTGAAATGTTTGAGACATACTGAATTACTGCAATGATGAGACCTATGATTTCCACGAGAGAATGAGACATGTAGTCTCCCTCTGGGAAGGTGTTTGACTTTAGCGGAAACATGCATGTTCCCCCAGGCTGGGATGCAACTGGAAATGTACCATTGATCCATAAACTGATTGATTTCTTATTCTGTTTGCCATGTACAGTGTTGTCACTGAAGAAGCTGTTACACATTTAAAGCAAGAAGCAACTGCAGACCAGACCTGATGGGGAGTCATAAGGGTATCTGTTATCCTAGGTGCCATATTTCACAAAAAGAGAGAAGATTCATGCTTTTTGGAAGATTCCAGCTGCTTATGCTGTATTCATTTCAACATATTTTTTTGTGTCCATCAATACTATGGGCTTTCCCAGCTTTTAATTTGCCATGACAATAACATGATTCCAGATTCTCCCCTCCATCCCCTGTCTACTCTGTAGGCTCCAAATGGAGGAAGAAGAAATATTTTCACTACTCAATTCAAACAGTAAAGCCCAAGCTGATGTCCAGGTGAAGCATCAGGGTCTGCATTAAGAAGACATGAAGAGCAGGAAATTAAAACCTATGGGAGAATGTGAGGTATTGCACAGTGACACATACATCACATCTGGGCTGGTTCTTCAGTGGTTTAGGCTCTTCCATAGTCTTCTGCTCTGACAGACCCACCTCAGAGGTCAAACCTGAAAGGAGATTATAGCTGGGTGAAAACCAGTCTCTTCTCCCAGGCAATGAGAGACAAGACATGAGGAAACAGCCCTCCCCCAAGTTCTGGCAGGAGAAATTATGATTTTATATTAGAATATTTTTCTTCCCTGAAGAGTAGTCAGGTATTGAAACAGACTACTCAGGAAACTGGTGGAGTCACCATGCCTTGATTTTTTTTTTTTTTTTTTTTTTTTTTTTAATATGTGGATATGTCATTTGGGGACATTATGGTTTAGTGGCAACTTGACAGTGACCTTAGACATTTTTTCTAGCCTAAACAAACCTATTATTCTATGATCTTTTGTCACCTCCTTTTTTTCTCAAGCACCCTGATCAGCATTTAATGGTCTACCACTGGACAAGTTGTTCACGGATTTAGGATTAAATGGATGAAAAAATATCTGCAACTGAAAAAAAAGAAAGAAAGAAAGAAAGAAAGAAAGAAAGAAAGAAAGAAAGAAAGAAAGAAAGAAAGAAAGAAAGAAAGAAAGAAAGAAAGAAAGAAAGAAAGAAAGAAAGAAAGAAAGAAAGAAAGAAAATAATAATTTAAAGACTGTGTCCTTAAAAGCACATAGTCAGACCATATGACTAACATAAATGGTTTTCTGTATGCTGATAAACTGCTGCAAAGCCCAGATTAGGATACAGCAGTGCCTGTTTGACTGTTTTTTCACCATTTAACACCTGCCAGTAGATTCCTTGTCTCTTTTTTTCAGATTCCCTGTCAAAATAATAATCAAACCCTCAAAATAAGACACATCATAAATTTCAAATCCCATTTTTAGAGTTATTTGTAAAATGCCTTAACAACTATTGGCAAGGTTGTATTAGAGGTTACTATTGGCAAGGTTGTATTAGAGGTTAGTGGGTTAGTGATTGTCCAGGTGTGAATGTTTGCTTTCACCTGAAAACATGATGACAGCAGGTTTGAGGTGGAGAGAACAACACAGTAGAACACCGAATGAAAGAAGGTAGATAGAATGATAGAAGAGAGAGACCATAGAGAATAAGTAAAAGTACCTTATTTTCATCATTTTAAGTAGTGTGATCCCTGTAACTTCAGGCCAAGAAAAATGGTTGTGTATGGGTTAAAATAAAACATAAAGCACAAAATGTAAGAACTTGTCTTCCAGCCTGTTGTTCAGATGACAGTTGACTTTGTAAATGTCACACAACTTTTCTCTCCCATATGAAAAAAGAGAGAATCTGATCAATTACTCCCTGCTCCCTCCTGCTTCTCCAGGCATCTTCTGCAACCAATGCAAAGCATAGCATTCAGTGTCAAAACCTGTTACATGCTGCTATCTCCTAATAATATTAAAATGAAAATGAAAGTAGCTCCAAACAATCTTTAAATCAATCCTAATGTGATAAAAATGAATATCTCCTTTCTTTTCCTCCTCTTCTCTCCCTTCCCTGCCCTTTGAACGTTTACAACAGCATTTTATCTGCAGCAATGGGTTCAATTGCCACATTGCTGATCGGTGTTCAATTTTGGCATAATTGTTCTGTTCAAAGTGTTGCTCTATGTACACTTTTAAGACATGGAGCAGCAGCATTTTTCCCAACTAATTTTTGGGAGGGTCTGGAACTCATCTACTCCAGCTTTCCTCCTCAAGCAGGGTCCCCTACAGCACATTGCTCTGGATTGTGACCAGATGTCTTTGAAGTATCTACAGGGGAGGACACTCCACAACCTTCTGAGCAATCTCTTCCAGTGCTCAGTCACCATACATTAAAGAGATTATTCCTCAAATTCACATGGAACTTCCCGTCTGCCAGTTTCTGCCATTCCATTGCCTGGAATTACTGAGTAGAGCCTGGATCCATCCTCTTGACACCCTCTCTTCAGACGCTTACACACAGTGGTAAGATCCCCTCTCCATCTCCTCTACTCCAGGCTTAAAGAAAAAAAGAAAAAAAAAAAAAAAATCAATGAAAGGGAAGGAAGTAACTTCTCCCTCTTCTGGTCTAAGGATGGTCTGCTTAAACTGGTCTATATTTTTCAGACCTTGTCTTTATATGGTCTAGCACTGGTACTACAAAACCTATTGGTTTGAGATACTCCCTCTCCTTGTCTTCTACTGCTGCTGTGAAATAGCCAAAATAAAATTATCCTTCAACACTTTTCATGCTTCTCATGTACACTTAACTTGTTCTGTTAAACTAAAATCATTTGAAGAATGCTGGAAAAAGGTATTTGTCACATAACTCCCCCTTCCACCAAACAAAAACCAACCAACCAACCAACCAAAAAAACAAACCCCAAAACCAAACAAAAAAACCCAAACTAATGACTGATTTTTTACGACCAGACAATGTGAAGTAGACTAAATTAATTTTAATGCATTAATCATTATAACTTGGAAAGACTGATATTCAGACAAAAGCTTAGCAATCCCAGACAAAGGTTGGCTGATTATAAGAAAATTTTTGCAAGAATAGGTTAGAATACGTTCTTAAGAATAAGTGGAAGAGGTAGTCAGTACTCTTGATTTAAATAATTAATATAGATTACTTTTCACAGTTGAAAAAAATACTGAGTATTAGATCTCAAAATATCACATAAAATGTACAATCAGTCCTCAAAAACTACTTTTGCTGGAATTCCAGTGATGTCATGGTTCATACCTATAATGATTAAGTAGTTTTAACAAGGACATGGAGGAAAAATAAAATAAATAGAAAATCATTTACTGAGAGCATTTTTAGATTACATAAATTTGGGTGCAGCAGTAAATAATGAGCAGAATAGATAACTGACTTGAAGCTCTCTAGATTGCTTGGTAAGCTGAGCGTAAGTAAGCAGTTGGGACCAAATGTGCCATTACAAATGCAGGGAAGAACAAGAATTGGAGCTGACTATACAAAGAGAAGGTTAATGCAAGGACTTTTTAGACATGGCTACAACTGCTGCTCATGCTGTTTCCTTTGTACAGTCTTTTCACATCAGAGTTCAGAAAATTTTTTCTTACTTGTCCCAATATGAATTTGATATTTCATTTTATTTAACTTGGCAGAGGTAGAGCACATGTGGACATTTGATTAGTCTGTAAATATCTACGTAAAGAGCGTTGTGGACCATGTTGCAGCAGTGTTCAGTGTTCAATGTTAAAGCTGCAGAAATTCAAAGTGAAAATAAAGTACAGATTTAAACAATAAAACTGTGGGAGCTACTTACCAAGGATGATGATAGATTTTCCATCTCTGGGTGTTCTTTAAATGGGTTTGCTGTTCTTTTCCTACTTCAGATAGATATTTTGGACTCAATATGGGAATTAATATAAGGAACTCCAAGGGCTTTCTTTGTGGAAAGAGGTTTTCCTTTATCCAGAGAGCTAAAAAGAGGTTTTCCTTTATCCAGAGGCCGAAGATTTAACCAAGTAGAAAAGTGACCATGAGGAGTTCAGCCGTATGTATTTTTGCTTCAAGCTCAGCTCAGTTAGCTATCAGGACATGGCCCAGAGGATCAAGGGTGCACTATGAATTGTCTCTCTGCCCTTAAAATAGCACCTATTTTCCCTGATACACTCAACTTTTCCAACTCAATCCTGAATTTGGTGCTGCTTCAAGCTACTTATTACGATTTTGAGATAAATCATCAATTCTCATGACACCGCTGCTTTTGTCACAATAAGCACCTGGGCACAACATGTTCCTGTGGTGAAGTTTGATGGGTTAATCAAGCTTCACAAAGCTTGGAATGAGGTTCAAGATGTTTAGATAAAAATAATAAATATTGGGCAGAATCAGTGTTAATATTCTTTAAAATCTCTTATGTTTAGTGGCACTCAGACATTAGCAAGGAATATTAGCAAAGTATTATTCAATATATACATAAGCAGCTTTCTCTCCTCAAACTTATTTTCTACAGAAACAGAGAATTATTGGGTTTTTGCACAGATTCAGAGCTGAAACATTAGAGCTGGAATAGGGACCCTAGTGAGTGGCATGTCTTGTGCTTGTACTTCACAGCAAGACTGAATTAATTTTCCTTAAGACATTACTGTGAGACTGATTATATGTCTGCCCTTGAATGGTTCTCAGTGAAAGTGGTGTGACCTTCCTTGGCAGTTTGTTTCATGGATCTAGCTATTCTAATAGTTATAAAATTTGTCTTAACTATTAACTAAAATTTCCCCTTTGTTGTATCTTCATCCCATTACTTTTAGTTCTGACCTTGGTGACTAATTATAATAATTGGCCGCTAACCTCCTTCTATTATTTTTATGTATTTGGAAGAAAGATGTGTGTAGACAAGAAAAAGTGGATCTATAACCTAATGCTCTGACAGAACATAAAGATTTGGGGCTTTTCTTTGACCTAGAGTAAGATTAAAAGACGTGTAAAAGTTAGAACAGTATTCTGTCAAGGGCAACAAGAAAAGTTTCTCGAGGTACATTGGTGATAAAAGGAAAATCAAGGAAAATGTGGGCTCTTTCTGGAAGGAAATTGGAGGCCTTGTTACCTGACACTGGATATGTGGAAATTGGTGAAGTGTTCAAAGTCTCATTTTGCATCAGTATTTACTAGGCAGAGTTCCAGCATAAGAAAGGCATGGACTTGCTGGAATGAGTGCAGAGAAGGCCACAAAGATGATCTTTTGGCTGGAGAGCCTCTGCTAGGGAGACAGGCTGAGAGCATGTTTTTGTTCAGCCTGGAGAAGTCTCTAGGAAGAACTTCTAGAACCTTCCAGTTCCTAAAGGGGTGTCTTGGTTTAGGGACAAATTTGGGAGAAAACTTCTGAATAGGTTCCCTCCGGGAAGCAAACCCAAGTGGCCTTTCCTTTTAACTGCTCCGGTAAAAAAAACTTCTTTGGAGAAAAGTGGAAAAAACTATTTTACTTAGCAAAGAAAGTGAATTCAATTATAAAGAATGAATAATATGAAACAATAAAACCTCTCCTTCTGAAGTGAGATGGCAAATTGAGAAAGTCCTTGCCGTGGGTGTAGCTCAGCTCTCTCTCAGTCTCTCACCAGTCCCAGTCCCTCCGGCGCTGCTGGAAAATGCTGAGGTCCAGGCCCCGGTGGGCTGCAGGTGCAGCCCCCAGTGCTCCCCTGGGTTTTCAGTCCAGAGTAGGTTTAAACAGTTCCAAGAAAAAGGAAAAAAACAGTCCAGGGAACTTCTCTGTTCTAGCCAGCTGAAACTAACTAAAAGCAAAAAAAAATCTCTGTCCTGCAGTCTCTCCAAGCCTCTGCTGAACACCCTGTCTGGAAAAGAATGTGGAGGAGTCAGGCAGTTTTCTCAAAACAAACTCCACACTTCTCTTTGCTTTTAGAACCAGTCTTAAAAGCACAGAACTCAATATACAGCACAAACAAAATAGACTATTGGGGATACAAGCATCATAAAGTTACCGTAGGACAAGGGGCTATAAGAGAAATGGAAAGGGACTTTTTACAAGGACATGGAGTGACAGGACAAGGGGGAATGGGTTCAATTCAAAGAAAGTGGTTTAGATTAGATATTAGGAATAAGTATTTTCCTGTAAGGGTGGTGAGGCCCTGGCACTGCTTGCCCAGAGAAACTGTGAATGGCGAACCCCTGGAAGTGTCCAAGGCCAAGCTGGAGGTTGCTTGGAGCAACCTGGTCTAGTGGAAAGGGACCCTACCCACATCAGACCCCACCCAAATTGTAACTGGATAATCTTTAAGGTGTCTTCAAACCCAAAGTTTTCTATGATTCTGAATAGATCATGTATGCTAGAGCTGCTATGTAGGTTGACCAAATTTTCCATATTAACCACACAAAAATGCTTTGCTGAATTGAATTGACCTTGCCAGAGCAATTTTGGTAATCTTTAAATGAAGAGCATTAGTATGTTGAGTACCTTGAGTCCTCCCATGCATCAAATATAATTTTACAGGAAAAGAAATCTCTGTATTCTTTTTATTGCATTAGCACCTAATGGTTGGATGAGCCATTGGCATTGTCCAAAATTGTTTTAAAATGCTATTGAAATTAAGTCTTGCTAATAAGACTTATAACAATATTCGTCAACAATTTATATTTATAAGAAATGCATTTTTTGGAAATACACATAATTGCTTTGTAGATTAAGTATACTTTTGTTTTCTGTTACAATCTCTGCCAAAGAGTTACACAAGATTGGAAAAAAGTAAATATATATTTACTCAAGTGCCTAAAAATTCCACTGTTTACTCCATGGGTCTTGTACTAAGGGAGAGAACAATATCTTTATTTATAACTCTTTGTAGCAGTTTTATTTTAAAGACTTCTGCTGCTGTTTCAACATCTGTGGAGATGTAACATTATTGTACTTGGCTGTACTTCTCTTCCATGTTGACAATTGTTTCACGTTAACTCATTGGTTTCAAGAGGAGTATATGAGCACTGACTTTTTTTTTTTTTTTTTTTTTTTTTTTTTTTTTTTTTTTTTTTTTTTTTTTTTTTTTTCCTCTGATTAAAGGAATTTTCATCTAAATGGTGGAGGAAAGGATCTGGTGCATACAACAGCATGCACTAATTCAGTGGCCAAACTCACAGGTGATGTGTATAGAAACGGAAAAACCCTGTCCTTAACATCCTCTTCATTAGCACGATACTTCTCTGGGGTAGTACAGGAATGGCAAATTGAAGTGTTGGTCCTAAATTAGGTAGGGACATAAGTAAATTTTACCAGAGGGACCAGGTTTCTTCCTTCTTGGCAGCTTTGACAGAGGCCAACTTCTGAGTTACAGCACCTCCTTATTCTTGAATTGTCAAAAAATATTAACACCCTTGAGTGTGATTAAGTAAGTGACACATCATAATACCTTATCATATATCTTGAAGTAAATCAGAAGTCAGTGCTGGCCTTGTTGGATGATCTCAACTCAAACCAAAAGAGCAAAAAACCCAAGGCATTATTAGCAAACCGAGAGCCAGCATCTCACTAAGACATCCTGTGAAAAGCTTCTTCAGTAGTAACTAAAATGAAATGAAAATAAACTTATCAAAATTAAGGAAGAACTATGTATCCATCAACATAATTCTTGTTTGTGCAGTATGTATTTCTCTGAGATGAAATGATAGGTTTTTCATGAACATAATTTATCTTTTCATCTTATTTCATCTTATGCAGATGAAAGCATCCAACAGGGTCAAAAGGTCTGAATTCCCCATAGCTTCTGGTCATTGCCTTACCATGGGACAGAGACTGCTAAATTAGTTTGTGATTATGGAAATTTGTTTTCTTTGATTTGAAATAGGCAAAACCTAATAAAAACTGCATTTTTTAGACTTATTAAGATGCATTTAATGAATGAAAATACCTCCTTGTCATAAATACTTTATATAAAATATTAAAATTTTGAAAAGTTATATAAAATTTAGTATTTACTAAAAAGGACACTTTTTGTTTGTTTGTTTGTTTGGTTAGTTGGGGTTTTTTTTGTTTGTTTTTTGTTTGTTTGTTTGTTTTTTTAATCAGTGTAATTATTTGTGGTTATTAAACCCCCAGTTAATTTTACTTGCTCATTTCCTGATCATACAAAAAGAGTGCAGATTTGTGGTTTGTTTTGGTTTTTTTTTTAATATACTTCAGACAACAATTCTAAAGAAGACTTTTAATGAGGGTTATAATAAAATAACTATTTTTTCAAAATCAGTAATACCAAAAAGCAGACTTTCCCAACAAGCTTTTAACTCTTTTCATTTGAAACCTTCAAAAGGAGGTATCAAACAGTCTTAAGAGTGTATTTTTTATAATTTGCGTTAGTTACTTTGCCTTTCCATATTTCATTATTCTATGCAGCTTGTATCAGGTGTCCTGAGATTCTTTCTCTTTGTATTATAGAGTGTCCTGATCATAGTTCTTCTACAGTAGAGACTCACTTCGCTTTTTTCCACAGGACTGCAGCTGAGATCCATATTCCACAGAGACCATCTGTGATACAAGGTAAGTAACTCCCAGGAGGATATCACACAAATTTACATTAATTAGTAGGTTCAGAAAAAAAGAAACATCTTCTACCTTGTGAAGAAGAGTTAAAAAAAAAAACAAAAAAAAACAAAAAAAACCCAAACAAACAAAAAAACCCCACTTTCTCAAGATTCATTAATGTCCTCTTTGAACTACCCAGCAGGATTATGAATGAACCATGGCCATGGAAAAGATAATGCTGAGTGTCTCTGAATGTCTCTAATGTCAGATTGGTATATTTCCATAAATGTGGTTCAAGGTTCAAATATTTAGATATATTGCTGTGCATTCTTATTTCTCCATGGCAAACAATCCACCCAAGATTTAAAAACTCATAGACTGTCTTTTACAGTATAACAGCAGGACCCCTTTTAAGCTGAAGACTTTAGGGGCAGTCAAACCTATCACAGACAGAGACAGATATATAGATAGCTATTCATGGAAAGCCCTCCAGGAGAAATTTCCATCATCCCCCAGTAGGGAAGAACCAGAAATTTCATGCTGCACTGCTTGAAATGTTCCCAGATTCAATCTAAAGTGGATAAGGGTGTGAAATATTAAGACAGGGAGTGTAGAACCTCAAGGTAGTACAAAAACAATAGTTTGCTATTTTCATAAGAATCTTCCATTATAATTTTTGATCTTCACATAAATGACTCAAGTGTAATTAATCACATAATGAAATATGATTTAGAGATGTCCACTCTGAATACTGTAGAAAAGGAGATAAAATCTGCCAGAGCAATATCAAACTACACCCATTATTCAGGAGTGCAATAGTTCTA
Organism: Delichon dasypus; assembly: GCA_037837765.1. Classification (NCBI taxonomy): domain Eukaryota; kingdom Metazoa; phylum Chordata; class Aves; order Passeriformes; family Hirundinidae; genus Delichon; species Delichon dasypus. The sequence goes on along the minus strand of JBBAXF010000004.1, from coordinate 68,353,348 downwards.
TAAAACATCCTTAAATCAAGAACTCCTGTGGTACATTTGCACTTCCAGACTATTTTCATTCTTCTTCCCTAGAAGGTAGCAAACCACCATATATATTTGTGGTAAAGAGAAACTCAGACCAAGTAGCAGAGCTATCATCCAGAAGACATGTGGCAAAGCAGGACTTGAATGATATTAGGAAACATTTCTTCACTGAAAGGATGTTCAGGCATTGGAACAGGCTGCCCATGGAAATGGTGGAATCACCATCCCTGGTATTGTTTAGAAGACATTTGGATATGACACTTGGAGACATGGTTTTATGGTAACAGGGCAGAGGACTCAATGGACTCAATGATTGTAGAGGTCTTCTCCAACCTTAACACTTGTATAATTATGACACTGCTAATCTCACTGCCTCTGCTTCCTGAAACAGCAGACAGACAGGTGTCAAACAAGTAAACTAGGGACACAATGCATTACGAGGAGCCTGTATGGCCTCAAGCTGAGGAAATCAATTACTTAAGCTGTTGATAGTAAATGCATAGACATAGTTTAAATATACACATTTACTCTTTTCAGCTTTTTATTTTATCAGCAGACTGAAGGAAAAGGGATTGGAAAAAAAAAAAAAAAAAACCACAATAAAAGTATGTGTCTGTATTAGAAGTTTTCAAAAAGACCCTTTTCCTAGGGAACTCATCAATTATATACCAAGAAACACAGGGGCAAAAATATTGCTTATCAGGTTGGTTTTCTGTAGTTTTTTTTTCCTTGTTGTTGCTCTGTTTTGCTTTGTTTTTAATTTTTCTCCCTTCACTCTTCCTTTGCTCTCTTTGCTCTTGTGCTCCTTCCTCAAACAGAAGTGGTTTTGCCACAGTGAATGCATAGCTGATGAACAGCATTGGTTTTAAGTGCCACAAGGGGTAGGATTTTTGGGCTGTGTGGGGTAGGGGAGAAGGAGGCTATTCCGGCTTTATGTAGGTATAGAACATTGTGCTTCTGTGGTATTTTGCTTCTGAGCATGTGGTCTTCCATCCAGCCTGGAACAATCAAAGGCACTTGCAAGCAGACCAGCCAGAAAGGAAGTTTAATAACATGTATTTATACTATTTTGTCAAATGGGAGGAGAGAAAAATCTGATAAGTTCTCTTCCTTCTGCCTGCACCATGACTGCTTTCAATTCTGCTGAAGAACCAGTTTGCATTTTCTCATTCCAAGCATTCATTTTCTTCTCCTTCCTTCTCTTTTTCTCCTTTCTTTCTTTTCTTTTCCTTTTAGGGTCTCAATTTTTCTTTTTTACCTTCCACCTCTTTGTTCATCTTCTCTGTGGACCCTCTGCTGAGATCAGATTTCTTTTGTTTTTGTCAGTGTCATTTTCACTTTGTAAAACTTATCATTTCTTTTGATGACCAGCATTCATACTTCTACTAATTCAGATATAAAGAAAGGCAGTATGTAAAGAGAACAGCTAATAACTTCCCCTGTTAATGTTTCAGTCTGCAACAGGAGCTGACATCCTCAGGGGGACATGGTAACAAGTTTTAGAGAAACTTGAGAGGGACCTGCCATGGAAATTAACAGGAGAGACCCTAGTCACAAAGAAAGAATAGCAAATTCTTCCCTGGGCTGGTGACAGACCCTTAACTCGTTTGCGTTTTCTTCTCAGAATTCTGACAGAGAAAGCCTACGGATGGGAAAAGGAGATGCAAGGATTGATGTTCAAATATCATGAAAATGGACCAGATCCTCAACTAGCATAAATCAAGGCAGGCCCACAGGAATCAATACAGCAATGCCAATTTACACCAGATGAAAATGTGGCCCAATAAATCTATCACTCTCTGATAAAGGGGTGAGTAGGGAGGGGGAATGCACTATGAGTTAGTGTCTTTTCAAATAGCAGTGCAATAGAAACACATCTCTATCTTGTTGCAGAGGGACAGACATGCAAAATGCTTCACTTGAAGCAAAAGCCTACCCCTAGGAACTCCTTGTATACCTTGCTCCTGTTCCTGTGAAGGAGATGATGTCCAAAGTATCAACTTCAATGCTCGTCCAAAGGTCCAAAGCAGGTAGAGACATTGATCCCACATTGTGCAGAGGAGGCTAATAACAAATATCTGTTTAAATATAAAGGAAATAACCCTCCTGTAAGGATGTTGCCCTGAAAAGCCCAGACAGAGTGTTCTAACCTGAGATACCACAGAGTCATCCGTAGTATCTCTTCTACCAGTTATACAGCTCTTAAGTTATAGCTTTCCAGCATTTGGGCATTTGTGGTGATTAAATGAAATACTTTGTTTTCTTTGTCATCACCTTTGGTGTGTCTTTTGTGTTTAAAATCATGGGTTTGGGCTTGCTTCTAGTTTTGAGCTATGTGATGTGAAGAGTGACATTTCGGAGATGTTGTTGCAAGAAAAAATAATGAGAGTATGAGTGACTTTCCATTTTCATTCCACTGGTGCCCTCTTAATGTTTATTTTTCCTCATTTTCCATCCCTAATATCAATACAGATAGTGAGAAATGAGAAACAGGAAGAAAAAAAATCCTGAAAGAAAAACAAAACAAAACAAACAAAAGGAAAACAAAACATAAACAAAACAAAACAAACAAACAAACAAAAAACTCAAAGAAAGTACTAAGAAAAAAAAAAAAAAACAAACAAAAAACACCAACCCCAGGGATTTCTTTGAGGTGTGTTTGTTTGTTTGATTGTTTGCTTGTTTGTTTGTTTTTCCCCATTAGAGGACCAAAAAATCTCAATTGAAAACATCACAGAAAAACACAAATGAAATTTGAAGGATGAATGAATAGGAACTTTTTCTTAATTCCTAATATTTTAGATTGACTTTTTCTTTTTTGGGGGAAGTGGCTTAAGAGACTACAACAGCTTTCAGATACTGTCATTTATGCCATATAATATTAGAACTATATAATTTGCTGGAAAGGTTTTATTTTGTTTTGTTCTGTGTGATCTCTTTTCTTCTTTTTTTTCTTTTCTTTTCTTTTCTTTTCTTTTCTTTTCTTTTCTTTTCTTTTCTTTTCTTTTCTTTTCTTTTCTTTTCTTTTCTTTTCTTTTCTTTTCTTTTTCTTCCTAGTTTCTAATGTATTTTGAATTTCAGCATAGCCAAAGAAATACAGTGCATATCAGCCAAAACTAAGTACCAGCTGGTTGTCAAAAATTAACACAGGGACTGCTACTTTCCCAGTGACAAAACTGAGCAATTTCTCATTTAAATAACAAAGAAGGGAAAAGAAGCTATCTGATCTAAGGACAGAAAAACAAAATGCAATATACATAAAATAGCAAAATTATATTCAGACTCAAAATTAGCAATTTCTGTTTCTTTTCATCTCTGGAATATTCATGGAGAGAATAAAAGAGGCAGTGCTTCATTTGGTTTAATGATAAAACTTGAAAAACTAGCAATATCCAAGACTGAACAGTTCAAATCATCAAAGCGAGGAAATTCTGTCACAACTAGACCAGGGCAACTAACAAGCTTGGACAAACCTCGTTAACTGGTCATGAGGATTTTTATCAATTTGATTAAGAGAACAACAAAGGAAACAAAAGAATTGACCTTAGCGGCCAAGAAGGTCCTCTTCAATTTTATGTCTCTGATAAATAAAACCCCTGCATTTTTAAAAATAAATTTGTGTTAAATCTTTCAATGTCCATTGTTTACAGGCAAGTTCAGAGAGGCTTACCCAGGATGAGAATTTTGCCATGTGAATTCAGATGCTTGGTTTCCCCTCTTCTCATCTCAGGGATGAGAGACCAACCTGTCCTCATAGTAGAAGGCTCTGCAAAATACTGAACTGCACTATAGCTAGGAGGCCATATGTCTATCCTCCGAAAAGATATGAAGATTACAATTTATTTCACCCAAACAATTCATAAAGATAGATATGGAAAGCAACAGAGAGAGCCTGAATCCTGCTTAACACCAAAGAGCATAGGTGTGGTGGTGCAAGAATTGTTTTATTAAGTTATTAAGTTATTTTTGTAAGATTTATACGTTATTTTTGTAATGGTTTATTCCACTGTGTACCCCCCTGTGTTCTGTAATGGTTTCCCCCTATGAGTTAGTTATATAACCAGATGTTTTATGTCAATCATTCCTCCCCTGCACCTGTCCCTGTCAATCCCCCCTCTCTCCTCTTGGTCACCCTGTCTGTCACTTCAGGACCCTTCCCTGGATTCTGGACAGAACCAGGAGAGGCGTCGAGTGATAGGCTGGTGCCCGGGAAAATCCCCTCCTCCCTTCTTGTGATTCGTTCTTTGTTCAGAAGTTGACACCCCCTGTTACACTCCCATGTTCCCTGGTTGGCTGACCCATTGTCGCCACCCCTGGATACTCTCCCGTTATAAGTGGCTGCAAGGCTTTAATCTGGACTCTCTCTGGGTAGCAAGGGTCCGAGGCGGAGCTCCTTGCTGGACTCCCCTTTAATAAGCCACCTTTTACCCTGCTCAGAGAAAGTCGACCCTTTTTCTGCTGCCATAGTCGTGATGCCGACAGGTCCACCCGCCAGTGTGGGGAGCCAAGGCCCCACTGGGAGGAGGTTACTTGCCCTGCCTGTAACCCCGACCGATTCATGCTGCCACAGTGCAAAACTGAGCTAGCCTGTGGTCAACGACTGCTAGGCATGACGGACACTGCGACACATAGGGAATAAAATATTAATTTTTCCCTGTGATTTGACCTGAACATATGCACAAGCTTGACTTCAGAACACGGAAAGACTGGAGTCGCAGAAAAAACCTTTGACAGTTCCTTTCTCTTACCAGGGCATGGTTATATTCATCCTTTACTGGCTCTATTTCCCTTTCTTTTTCTTACCCATGTATCCAGGCCTTTTCTTGCTGAATGCCCCTTTTCTATTACTTCTGTTTCTGCTTCTGCCTTTTCAACCTTTTATTCCCACCCCTCTTCTGAACAGCTGCAGACAAATTCACACTTCCTCCTTCTTCATCACTGCTGTATTCTGATTCAGACCACTGTGAACTTTTCCACCCACTTGGTCCTCATCTCTGATTTATAATGTGTGTGACCTGTTGTGGCTCCCATGGTTTCAGCTGCTTCCTAGCAAAGGGCCATTTAATTGTTCCTTCATTATCTCCAAGAGGAGGTGGCTGCTAGTCACACCCACTCCCCCCACCATAATGAAGCTATGTGGTTATTTTCTTCAAATTAAAAATACAAGAGAACAACAGGCAGATGCAGCTCTACAGTGGGAATGAAACATCAAGAATTAAGGAAAGGAGAAAGAAAGAAAGTGAGAGAAAATGATTACTGAATAGGAACCAAAAGGTAAAGATGAATGCAGATTTTAAGTTACAAAAATATCTAAAGGTCCCCAAGGAGCAATGCAGGACTTTATTTGGAAAAAGACAGACTTATCAGGGCTGGCAATATATAAATATTGAAAAGTTCCCTAACAGGTTAGCCACACTGCTAGACTTCAGAGAGTTCTTTTCAAGATCCAACTTGCAGCAAATTGACTGTTAAAGGATGGGGGTGGGGGGGGGGGGGGGGGGGGAAGAAGAAAAAAATAAAAAAGGAGAACACCTCATTCAGCCATGCTGCATATAAACATCTCTGAAATTCCTTGCTCATACAACCTCTTACAACTGTCTTGGATTATGATTTTCTTAAAAACCTACCTCTCTTATTTCTAGGCAAGAAAAAAAAATATTATCCCTGTCAATAATACCTTTATGAAATGTCCTCAAAGGACAGCATTTCTTGCACCTATGTTGTTTTTTTTTCTCCACAAGCTGCCATTTTAAGCTTTAGAGCCACATGTCTTAAATCCACGTAAATGTTGATTGTACATGATTACCTCTATTGATCCTTTCTGGAACACAACTTACCTGTATCAAACTTTACATATAGTTTTAGCCTGGGCTTTTCTTTCACTCTTTTTTTAATACTTTAATACTTTCTTTAATACTTATTTTCCCATCTTTCAATTTTTCTGTCTGTTCTTTTTGCTGTGGTAGTGCCTGGGAATTTCAGGCAAGTAGAAAAAGTCCTGTTAAGCTATAGGTGCAACAAGTACTTCTGCATTAATATAAAGAATATCTCTACCTTTCTCTGAAAGGCTCCTTACATTGTAGAAACAACCAGCAATTCCAACAAAAACTAGGTAGCCTGAGTGATCTAAAATTAAGGGGGAAATAGATACTATTCTAGTCAGGGGAAGTGAATATATTGTATGGTAGTTTGAAACAAGATTTGCTGTGCTTTTTTGGTAGGAATAAGAAAGTTTCATAGCCAGTATTTCTTCAGATCATTAGGTTACACTACCAAGTAAATATTGATGCTGTTTCTAAATCTCTTTTGCCGGACTTCTTCCAGTATAACAGGTCTTTTGGCTATGTCTAATGGTACTTAATTGAAACATATAGGTGGGTGGTTTGGGGCTTTTCTCCATGTTATTTATTCTTATCAGTTGAGTTTTTCAACAACTCTGTTTTTTTTTTTTTTAATTTACTTTTTGCCTTTCTTCTCTCTAACAAATTCAGAGGTTATGTTGCTTTCAGCATTAATGGGGTTTTTTGGGTATTCCTATTCAGATCTGAATTTTAACGTATAATTTCAGGTTCAGCTTCCTTCAAATTATCTTAAAATCAAAAACTGACTAGTGCTTCTTCCACTGTTTATAATTTTTAATATATTTTTTATATATATTTTTTATAATTCTTTTACATGCAGGGATTGAAAAAGTATCCTGTTAACCAGAGGAATCCTGATTAAATCAATGTGTTATTCATATGCTTAGAGTTAGGTACCTGTTTATACTGTTTGCCTAGTGAGCAGCTGAGTGAGTGAAATGTCTCATGAACATCCTGAGAACAAATCTCCAGATTTATCTCCAAAAACAGTTGCTAATGTTTAAATTATATAATTTCTCTAAGTAGGAAGGAATGTGGCTCCTCTTGAGAAGGATTTGACTTTAGAAAGTAAATAAGCATTTGAAAGGGAAGATCCAGAATTTTCCCTGGTTCTTTTCTTTTCTTTTCTTTTCTTTTCTTTTCTTTTCTTTTCTTTTCTTTTCTTTTCTTTTCTTTTCTTTTCTTTTCTTTTCTTTTCTTTTCTTTTCTTTTCTCTTTCTCTTTCTCTTTCTCTTTTTCTCTTTTCTTTTCTTTTCTTTTCTTTTCTTTTCTTTTCTTTTCTTTTCTTTTCTTTTCTTTTCTTTTCTTTTCTTTTCTTTTCTTTTCTTTTCTTTTCTTTTCTTTTCTTTTCTTTTCTCTTTTTATTCTTTTTCTCATTTCTTTTTTTCTCTTTTCTTTTCTTTTCTTTTCTTTTCTTTTCTTTTCTTTTCTTTTCTTTTCTTTTCTTTTCTTTTCTTTTCTTTTCTTTTCTCTTTTTCTTTTTATTCTTTTTCTTTTTCTTTTTCTTTTTCTCATTTCTTTTTTCTTTTTCTCTTTTCTTTTCCCTTTTTCTTTTTATTCTTTTTCTCATTTCTTTTTTCTTTTTCTCTTTTCTTTTCTTTTCTTTTCTTTTCTTTTCTTTTCTTTTCTTTTCTTTTCTTTTCTTTTCTTTTCTTTTCTTTTCTTTTCTTTCTTCTTTTCTCTATTTCTTTTTCTTTCCTTCCTTCTTTCTCTCTCTCTCTCTTTTTTTTTTCTCTCAAATTTATTTATTTATTTATTTCCCCTCATTTTCTTTTCTTTAAAAGATGGACCTGAGCTCAGATCATTTGCACGACTTTTGGATACAGATCAGCAATTATACACAGGGAGTATGATTCTTGTATCTTCCATTTCACACTTGGCCTGAACAGGGTAATAGCATGAGGTGCTGTCAGGACCTTCATCTGCAAGGAATGATGAGAGTAGCAAACTTTCTATGATTACACAGCTGGGAAACAGGCCATAGGATCTTTGGATGACTGAACCAGAGAGAACTAAAAAAGCATTTGATTTTTACTATTTTTTAAGTGTGTGCACACTGGAGCTGATGAATTAAAGGGAGAAGGACTCTGTAAGCCTTCCTTAGACAGGAGGAAGATGAGGAAATAAAGTACAGGGCTGAAATTCAGCTCATTAGGTGTATGGCATTGCTCTAAGTTGTTCAGAAGTCTTCATTGAGGATAGGGTAGTTAAGTGACCGTGGTTGTGTTTGTGTGTGGATGAGAAGAGGGAAAGAAAAGGGAGTGCTGAGGCCATGACTCCTACATTTATCAGATAGAGCATGCCTTGGGAGAACGACCAGGACATGGGAAAAGCCATGTTCCAGATTCCCACTCTGTCTAAAAACCCCTTAAAATCTTTTAAGTCTGTATGTTTTGTCTTTATAGTGAAGGATTTAATAGAGACTTTTTTTCTCTGTTTCATTAAGAATTAGGTTTAAAGACAAGCAGAGATCCTTTGGAGTTTAATGCAGAAAACTACTGATGGACCAAACTTAAATGGTGAGAGTTCTTTTCTCCCTAAAGTTACTTTTCTCCCAGACTTTTTTCAGCCAACACTACTGAAATATATTTAGTATGTAATGTAGCATGCAATCATATAACAAAACTAGCAAAAGAGGGAAAAAATAGTCTATTTTAAGGAATATTCAGTTCAATAGGTCTGCTGAAGGAACTAGAAATAGAATTTTTATTTTATCTTTCAAGTGGGAGAGACATTAACATTTAAGCAAGTTGGTTTCAAGAGGAGCCTCTGAATCACTCGTCTTTGGCTCATCATCACACATAAAGGATGGGGTTACTTTATGTCTCAGATACCAAGCCCAGCAGAGCATTTGTGAGCTAATTTATTATGGGTGGGGTGGTTTTTTTTTTTTTTTTTTTTTTTTTTTTTTAATATATAATTTAGAAGAATGCAATTAAAACTGAACTTGATAATTAATTCTGAACCCATGAGAACCAGTTTCAGAGATTATGACTATAATTCTATGTAGCCATTGATATAAATATTCATGAGCTTTCATTGTTTTATGCTTTTTATGAAGCACACAGCTTATCTGAAAAAGTAAAATTAAAGTACTATTACTTAACATTACAGTGTAAATAAGACTCAATAGAGGGAGACAAAAATATATGCAAAATATAACAGACATATTCTGTAAATACGTTTATGGGTATCTGTGCATTTGAAATTGTGTGCTCTGTGCTGAGTTGCATATTTCTCTATATTATGTGAAGACTTCAGGAGTCAGAACTAGATGATTTTTTAGGGTCTCTTCCAACTCAAACCATTCTATGAATATATATATCACTGTATAGTTGGATTATTACACATTTTTTTAATGAGCATATACAAGATATAAAACTGTTGCACTCAAAAGCATATACAGAATCTCCCTTATACATAAACGTAACAGCAAAAAACCTAAACAAGTTTGAATCTCAACCTGGGCACTATATGGTGACTGAAATTCATAGAAATTTACTTATTCTGCTATTATAAAACAGTCAATATATAAAACTAATGGTGTGCAACTGATGACACAATAAGAAAACAGCATCTCTTATTCCATTCTTAGGTGAAGATGTTCATAATAGCTCCCTCCAGTGCAAAATTCCTTTCAAACATGGAGCCCTCAAATATCAGCTCCCCACCTCACTCCCCCCCCCCCTCCAAAAAAAAAAAAAAAAAAAAAAAAAAAAAAAAAAAAAAAAAAAAAGCTCAGAAAGCGTGCCTAAGGGAAACAACACAGCTCAGTACTGGCTAGATTGAAACAGGCAAAGTAACAAAAACAAAAATAAACTACAAAGAATTTAAACATTTTTTTAAGTGTACTCTCTGAGGTTTTGTCTTCTTTTTTTTCTACCCTTTCTTTTAATTAAACTAGAGCTTCAGTGGCTTAAACAGAAGTGTTCTGTGTAATGCTGGACACCTGGGGAAGCTGGCTGTAGCTTAGGCCCTCCAGTCAGCAAACGTGATATTCAAATTGGAACAAGGTTTAAATCTCCTGCACGGGTATGTTCAGTTCATTTATTGTGAGGCACTGAAAAGTCAAATTCGGTATTATGTGATTAAGCTACATCTGTCTCAGCACAAGCAGTAACCATATTTCTTTAAGTTCAGCAGGTGTTTTGCAAAGATTCTAAAGGATTTTGCACAAAATTAGTACCTATAATAAAGCACCAGTGATGAAGAGACAGCTCCTTATATCACTGATATATTATAGTTTTGTTCTAATAAATGTCATTGCAAAATATTTCAAAACTTAAAACAGGTTTGCTGACTGAACTATTTTGCAAGCATATTTGCTATGCCTTATTGCAAAGATGCTCTTTTATAGACATACAGTTTAGAAATTTTATTTGACACTGCTGACTACTAAATTAGCAGCTTTTCAACTTTGCCAGACTCATGCAACACAATTGAGATAAAAGGTAAAATGAATAACTTCTGCATTAATTTTTGTTGGCAGTGTCATAAGAATCCTCAAGATGTATTAACTGAGACTAGGGTATGTGAAATAAATGATAAAGCCTCCCCCTCCCACCTTTAGGTCTTCCCTCTCCCCTCACTTTCCTTTTTTTGCTCACTCTGCACTAAGACATCATTACAATGTACAATAACAGATTCCAGTACAGGGCAGTGTGGTTTGCATGGAGACACTGATCTCCATGAAGAAATCAAGTATTTGGAATACTCTGATGCATGTGAGGGTGTTTGAGAGAAAAGAAGAAATCTTCCCAGCTTTCTGGTTCTCATTTATTGCATTTACTGACAGGGAGTGACTTCTCAGCCTATGATTTTTTGCACGTAGATTTAATTTCCCAATGCATCAGAGTTAAGGAGAAAATCCTGTTGCATTTCCACTAGAATATACTCACAAATCATCCAAAGAAGTTTAGACAAGTTTTGAGACACAGAATTTGACAGTAGTTTGTCTTAATTTAGAGACAGATTTGCAATAGGAATAAATATTTTTCTTTATTGATTTTGATATCAAAACATAATTTTATGCCAAAACATAATTTCCAATGAGTTTTTTTCTGTTTTTTTGAGTTTGTGTTTGTTTGTTTGTTTTTGTTTTTTATCCTTGCAATTACTGAATGGAACAAGTGATCAATTAATATTCTCTAATTTTTTTCTTAAGTATAAAATGTTGTGAAGGACAAATAAAGGATATGTTTGTTCTGAGATTTTTTTTTTCTGTTAGTTTTTTTCCTCCCTAGAATTCTGAAGAAAAGTTTTATGACAGGGGTTTTTTTTTCAGTTATTTGTTACAGTTTTCCAACAATGTTCAAAGGCCTGAAGAATACTGGGACTCCATGATGATGAGCATAAAACTAAAAAAGTAAAACATTTAGTTTGATGTTCTGATTTCATCAAGTGCTTGGCCAGCAAAGGCCTGAGGAGAATATTTGGATTTTTGAAAGTCATATTGAAAATTAAAGCTTGGTTTCATTTATTTTGAGTATTTAAGAGGGTAAAAGCAAGGAGCTTTTTGACTTCCATTATTTCCTAAAAAGTGCTAGAGTAGACAACTCAAGACCATCAGGCTGAAGATGGTCATGTAAGTTTTATAGCTTTTAATTTCACTGACATACAAATACAGTTTCACAAGTTGTCCAATCTTTCTTGAAAACTGTAAGGCAATGGCAAAATATTTTTGTATCTCAGAAGGAAATGCAACATTCAGACAAACAAACAAAAAAATAAAGTTAAAACTGCAGCTTAAAAATCTGAATTTTTGTGTTAAATATTGTCCTGGGTTACAATGTAAGATGTGCCTAAAATATGTATTCTATCACCATCTACATGAGCTGTTGAAGCTGGGTTGGGCAGTGTTTCCTTTGCCCCCTCCCTCCAGACTATCTTCTGTTAATGGCCCTTCAATGCCCTGCTGCATGACTCATAGATAACTCCCTCCAGGAGCTATCTCTGTTTAATGGGCAATCAAGGACCCATTACAAGACTGATAAAATGCTATCAGCCTATTGTGAGATGCTCTGCCGAGCGGGAGGAGCCAAGCATTCCCACCTGGATATAATCTGGGATTTGGGACAGCACAGGCAGCCTTACCCACTGGATTCCGAGAGGACAAGAGCTACCAGACCTTTCTGCAAGAACACGGCTTCAACAAGACCACTTTGTCTGGACTGCTACCACCTCGGTTTCACGTTGTATTCTGACTCTGTCAGTGATCTTTTGTACCATTGCATGTGTTTTATTTTATTTTACCTTTTTTTTCCTCTCCTATTAAATTGGGTTTTTTTCTGACTTGGAGTCTCTCGCTGGTTTTGCCTTCAAGCCAGCACAAATATTTTTCGAGTTTCTTCTGGAGAATTGTTTAGTTCATCAGTGTTTTGCTGTGTGAATAAGTGACATTTTAAGACCCAGATTACACTCCAGTCGCATAACAAAAAATACCTGAAATACATACAATCATTTTCGTTTTTTCCCAATGCCACTAGAAAGACACAAATGTTTCTCAGTCCCTTCATGAGACAGCCCAACATTGAGGGACATCTATTTTTTTTTTTTATCAATTATGGAGGGAGCCTGCTGTGGCTGGACTTCTAACTTTGGGATCTGTTGGGTTACCTTGGCTAGCTAGGATGCATCCAAGCCAAAATCCATGCCAATTGCAGTGTCTGAGTCAGACTTCTTAAAAGAAAAAGTCCCATTCTCTCCCTCTCTCCTGCCCACCGTGGACAGCCACAAAACTAGGAGCCTTCCTTCTATGTGTGCGTCCTCTGGAGCTCTCCAGCTGTTCTGTGTGGAAAATGCTGAAAACAAGGAGAAAATGCAGAGTGTAGCTCCCAAAATACCCTCCAAGATTTGTCCCCAGAGTACAATTCCTTGTGCAGCAATGCTTCCTGTGTTCAACTGACCAGCTCAACAATGAAATAGTGACTGATGGACTGTTGTATTCTGCTGGAATGGTTTCTTCTTGCTTTCCCAATATTTCATATGTTAATGGTTTACCCCAGATTTTGTATACTCCCTTTTGCTACCTATATGGTTATTCCACACCCTTTGTTCCAGCACTTTCCTTGTCCATCATCTAAACCCTGCCTAAACTCCCTGTCAGTTACTGTAAAACCTATCCCTTTTACCCAGAAAGTTCTATGTCTGTTATGTATCTTTTGAAAACCCACTGGACTCTGTAACACAATCCCTCCCACAGAATAACCCTATTGTTTTCCCAAATTATACTATCCTCTCCTCTCCTCCTCCTCAGTTATCTCCCATTGGTTAATTGTTTATATCAACCCCTGTCACAACCCCTGCATAAAACCCCATACACAGAAGTGCTCCGGGTGTTTTTCTTCCCTCATGGACCCATTCACAATAAACATGTGGATTTTCCCCAAGAGAAGAACGTCTCTTCGAATGCTTTGTCCTGGTCCTCGTGGACTCCAAAGACTCAAGGATTGTGCCTCCACTCCTACAGGTTCCGTGTGTACTAAGGCTTTGTTGTGGGAGCACGGTTCCCCACTCCTGTGGAAACACTGGTGTGCTGAGCTATCCTATTCACCCCAAAATCCAAGAAGGAATCCACAATGGACAAGGCTAGGAAATGTTGTGTACATTTCACAGTGTTGTGGTGAAGGGATGACTGCGATTTAATTTCAGATTAATTGAACTGCTGTGACCCTGAACAAGTACAAGAAGTTTCTTGAATACACACTTGGCTGCCAGGGTTTTGTTGAAGCCAATAAAAATGAACATCAAAAAAACTTTTATTTTCTGCCTGGGGTTTTTTTGTTTGTTTGTTTGTTTGTTGTGGTTTTTGTTTGGTTTTTGGTTTTGTGGTTTTTTTTTTTTTTTTTTTTTTTTTTTTTTTTTTTTTTTTTTTTCTCCCTTATTTTAAGACCAGAAATAAACAAGGTCAAGTAGAATGGGAAAAAAAAAAAAAAAAAAAAAAAAAAAAAAAAAAAAAAAAAAAAAAAAAAAAAAGCCCAAAATTGTTTGTAATGCTTGTTCTCAGAAATCCTTATCTCCAAAGAAATATTTTAATCACATATTCAAATATACTTTTGAAAGTGATAAACTTTTTCACTAAAACATACATTTATGGAAAGGTAAAATACTGTAAAAAAAACCCCAAGGCTGTTTATAAGCAATTTGTCATTATGAAGACTGGCTTTTATGCTTTAGATTCGCAATAATGTTTTCAGACAAATACACAGTAGAAAAAACCCCAAACAAATGAAAGATAAAGTTAATATTTTCCATCTACATTTTTAAAAATATTAATGCAATATTGAAATTTAAAGATTTGTTGAGTTTTTCTGTTGCAAAATACACCCAAATTTTAGCTACTTTGGCAAGAATTACATGAAATATGAAAAATGAAGCTATTAAAAATAAGCAATATAGTAGAAGTTTGTGCTAATTAGGTAGAAAAAATGAATATATGAATCTTATGATTTCCACACCTGTTCATAATGCAATCTGTCAAGAAAACATCGGGAAGGTAGGTGATTTTCTCTCTGTAACACAAAAATTCACAGTTTAGCTCAATCTTTCACCTTGTTTTTAGTAACATACTTCAAGAAATACATCCACCATCTGTAGAGATTTTGGAGGAAAAAGTTATTGGAGAGCTTAGAAATCTGTCTTTGGGGTGTGATAACACTGTCAAGTCCTACAGAAGTTGGAAATAATCCCTTCCTGTTATGACAGACAGAACAAGAAGTTGCTCATTTAAATTGCTGCGGGAGAGATACTAGCGTTGAGATAAGAAGCTTTCCCAATGGTGAAGGTAGTTAGGGGCCAGAGTGCAGTTTCATACAGAAATGTTGGAGGTTCCACTTTGAAAGAATTTCTGAATAGCTTAGACTAGATTTGGCATATGCCTGGGCCATAGAGTCAGCCCATCCAACGTCGTGAAATCTCTTTAAGGTGTATTATTCTGCGATATAATGAAGAATAATTTGGGGCATAAAAGAACAAAGGTGGCCATTAATTGGCTGATTTTTTGAGGCCTTAAGATGCCGAGGAAATAGTATCTGAGAGGATGTCCAGTGCAGCGGTATGTGAAGATGTGCAAGAGCCAGGAGATGAAATAGTGACAAATACTATAACTACCTACACAGCTTTGTAGGCTGTGTTTATATATTCATAAATACATCTAGCTGTGCAAAGCAGGATTATCAATACTGGTTCATAGATAAGAAATTATAGGCCCTTTAAAAAGGGGAAAAGGAAAAAAACAAAAAAAACCCCCACAAATTGGAAGTGGGATTTTGAAAATACATTTGAAGTAGGTTACTTTAAATGATCTCTTTATTTACTTCTATGAAATAAATGGAATAATTGAATTTCAGAATGCATTGGATTTGAAGGGATCTTAAAATTATTTTCTTTTAATCCCCTGCCATGTTCAAGAACATCTTCCACTATCCCAGGTTGCTCCAATTTCTATCTAGCCTGGACTTGGACACTCCAGGGATGGAGCAACCTCAACGTCTCTGGAAAACCCATGGAACAGTACTTCACCACCTTCATTAACCTCGATAGACTGGACAAAAAAGAATATATATTCATACCAATGTTTATATTTCACTTATTTCAATGGGCAAGTAACTGTAACTACACACTTATCTCTCTCTTTGACCAAAAATTTAATTAAAATTCCTAGACATCTCCCCTGGCATCTTTTCTAAGGGTTAGTGGTTACTGGCAAGCCATTACTCCTAGGCAATGTCACCTGTGTTTTCTTCCTGTGAATGGTGTCTTTACATTCCTTTAATTTTCACTTCAGTCTATCACTGAATTTCTGTTTGCATGTATCTTGCATTGAGCCTCAGTGACAAATAATAAGAACTGGTTGAGAGTGGAATATGAAGAGGCGAAGAATTTGTTTTGGAACAAAAGTGGATTTAACTTGCTATTTTAGCATGTAAGAGGGTGGGGTTTTTTTGTGGTTTGTTTTGTTTTGCTTTTGGTTTAATTTTTAAATTTGGTTTGATTTGGTTTGGTTGTTGGTTCAGTTTTGGATTTAGTTTGTGGGTTTAGTTTTGGTGTTTGTGGGGTTTTTTTGGTGTGTGGTATTTTTTGGTTGGTTGGTTGGTTGGTTTTTCTGTTTTGTTTCATTTGTGGATTTTTTATTTTTTTTTTGATGTTGTTTGTTTGTATTAAGATATGAATACTTTGTTATTTATGGAATCCTGACTACATAAAGGACATATAAAATTTTAATTAACCAGACTTCCAAAACCAGAAAAAAAAAAAAATCCCAAACAAATGGAAATCAAACTCTTTCCATGTTATCATAGATACAGGCATATTATTTAACAGCCAAGAGTGCAACCCAGACATTGAGTCACCACATTAGGATGAAGTTGTGACTACGCTACCAAAGTGCAACTAGTGTCTCAGTATAAATCTAATCCTAATCACTTCTTCCACCCCTTCTCCCCAAACTCATATAGGAAACTACTTGCATTGAGCTAGCTTTTTAATGCTGCTTTACAAGTTTTGATCTTGGGGAGATTTTATTTATTTTGCCAACATTGAATTTAATTAAAGAAGCTCACTCAGATATCTAAGAGAGGAACCTGAGATGTTCTTTTGCTTTAGGAAAAATGTCTCATGACTGGAGAGAATGTCAAAGATCAGAAATGACCCAATTCTAGGTCAGTAAATGGATTACACTTAGGTATCTGCAAGAACCTCAGTTCCTGCAAAAATCAAAAAACCAAAACAACAACAACAAAGCCTCGACTTGGACTCTTTTCAAGAAAATGGACTGAATTTGTCTGCATTTCTGGTGGAAGAAACAATCTCTAGAAAATTATTAATCTTCTGAAAAAGTTCTACCTACTTACAAGCTCCTAAGCATGAGTCTGCAGTTACCTATCACTTCCTCGCATAATTGCTGTAACTCTGTTTAATCTCAGAATGGATGCATAACCATGGTTCATTGGGAGGAAAAAAAAAAATCTACTAAGTCACATCATCCTGTTAGTGTCTCCAACAGAGTCAGCTGTAGATGTTTGATAAAAAACATGTCAGTCATTAAATGACATTTGACTCCAGTACTCTTCTGGCCTCCAAAACTTTGAGACTAACTTTGAGATTTGTTTTGGGAGACATGATACCTTTCTATATGTTACCTTGAAAAAGTATGATTCTTTCATAATGTCTTTCTCTTTTGAAACCATTTTAACATTTATAGACATGCACATTATGTAACAACAACAACAACAAATTATCCATTTCTTTGTTGTGTGTAGTTAAACTTTAATTTAACATGTGATAAATTAAAATAATTTATTACTCACCAGTGAAAATCATTTATTTTTCACCTTCTCCATGCCACCATGTGGTTATGTTTAATTTGTCTTGCATGTACTGACATTACAACAGCAACTAACTTGATCTGGCCAACATATGCAAGTTTGGCTGCCTACAATAATAGAGCTTAATTTACAGTTTATCATTCAGGCTTAAAAAAAAAAAAAACAACCAAAAAAACACACCCCTCCCCCCCAAGCCCCCAGCCCCACCCCCAAACAAACACACACACACACACACACACACACACACACACGCATACACAAACAAACAAACAAACTTTGACATTTAAGAGCTCTTTGACACTTCCTGCCTTAGACATCATTGTAAATGTCATCCCTAAGGATAACATTAATCCAAAGGATAATATTAATTCAATGGTCAGACAACCAAAACCCATGAGAGACCAAGTTTGCAAAGTCCGTTAAAAGCAGACTTAAAGAGCAGCAGGACTTAAAAATCACGTATGTCCTCAGGACCTAAAACTGATTAAAAAATCCAAAACATTCTTTAAAAAGTTCGTCAGATAAACTGTATAAAGAGGTAAACATTTTTCATTTATGAGCGAATACACTCTTTCCAAAGCAATCCTTCAGTTTTAATTTCAGTATATAGATAGTTCAACATAATGTTTTGGGTTTTTTTTAAATTTACTTTTTTCTGAACTCATGACTTTCTAGGTATTGTAACCAATTATAAACATCTGTTTAAAATGAGGTCAGCGACATGCAGTACTGTGTAAGGCTTCATAAACAGAAGTTGCAACCATTTAATTAAGAACATTTGCACTGATTTGAAAAAAAAATCTTATCTCTGGCTGTGGTTGGTTCTGAGGCAGCATTTATCATAAACTAAATGGGCAGATAGAAACATACACACATCCACAGAGGGACTGAGGTATGGATGTGTATGCTTGAGACTCTTGCTGCTGACAGACAACTTGAATGAGAATTAGTATCCAGAGGCTGTTTTTTGCTTAATATTGCTACATTATTTTTAAGTGCTATTTAATGAATAATTGGAATCAATTCCTTATTAATCCTCCCCCTCCTTTTTCTGATGTGATACCAACAAGATTTTTCAGATTTAGCTTTTTTTTTTTTTTTTTTTTTTTTTTTTTTTTTTTTTTTTTTTTTTTTTTTTAAAGTAATCTTTTCAAACACTACTGGCCACATATTTTTTCCAGCTGCATTAAGTACTGCACCTAGTACCATGGAGTTGTGGAGGTCTAGAATCAGAGGATTCTAGACATCACTGAAATGCAAATTATTATAATTACAATATTGCAGGTGCTCAGCTGGTATTTTAGACTGGAGCCAGAGAAGTTCTCTTTTCCTTTCCTCACACACAACTTCCATCTTTATAGATTTTAGGCTGGAAAAAAAAAAAAAAAAGTGACAATAAAAACCCCTTGTATGTGTCTACTGGAAGGGACAATATTTTCATTAATTCCCCTTGAAGCAGACCTTGATTTCATAAAATGTTTTTATTTCTCTGGCACCTTGGAAGGGGTTGCATATTTTTTAAGGAGTGAGGGAAGAGTTTGCCATAGAGAGAGGGAGAGAAAGACAGAGAAAGGGAGATTCATAGTTTTGTAACTAAAACTATATCCTTTAATTATTTAAAAAAATATCTTCCATGCCTTCAATCACCCCTTGCAGGCATTTGCACCACTAAGTACCAAATCATGTTTTGCAGCACAAACCAATTGGGGGTCTGCAGCGATATTAGCAATCTCAACAGTGTTCACGTAAGGAGGAAGAATTAAATTCCTTAGTTCCTGGCAGAGAATGGGGGAGGATGGAATTTACTTGCTGTTGTTCAAGCACAGGGGGGTAGCAAGGTTGCAGCTGCTTGGCTCCCTCTTAAACAAACCTCCTAACCAGCCTTCATGGAGGTCTTTCATTCTGTTCCCATGGCAACACCTCTATCCTCTAGTGCCCATAGTGTCTCTAGCACTTTTGACTAGTTGGATTCCTTGGCACTTGCCTCCAGTGCCAGGTTTTGTCAAACCCTATTAGAATGAAAATCCATTTTGGCTGCACTAGTGCGGAAAGAAAGCAGACAAATTTAGTTAATCTGAGATCCCTTTCAAATCCCAACAAAGACAATTTCTTAAGTTTCCAGCTAAGAGCTGAATTTGCCTAGGACAAAGTGTGTGCCTGTGCACGCATGTTTACATGTATCCTTCTGTCACACATGCTGTTTCTTCCTTTTTTATAGAATGCGTGTATACCATCCCACTCTCTTGTGCTCACAGACTAACACAGATGAAAAAATGGGGGTTTTGCCTGAGCAAACTGTCATACACAAACAGCTTATCCCTTCAGGTTTTATCCATAAACTAGTCACAGACTTCCTTGCACACACAAAACTACCTGTCCCTCTCCTACACCGACATATAGAATCTTTCCATACTTACTCTGCCTTTTTACACACTCACATTTCTGCACTCACTACATTGCCTCAATAGATATTATTTTGCTTAAATACAGATAAAAATATCATGAACTTAGTGGAGAAATGAAAGGCTCATTTCAGACCAGTAAGCATGCTCACTGTTTAGGAGGACGAATATCCTTCTAAGTGCATATTGGTAAGATTATATCACATCCTCCTGACCTTCATATCTAAGAACCTACATATGTATAAACAGATTAATATATGGGAATAACTTATGTGCTGGAACCTGTGCTGCATTTTTGATGAGCATTTTTACCGGTTAGGGGATATCTGTGTCTACATTTTTACCCAAGCTGACTTTTTCAACCATCACAAAGTTCAGAGTTTGAATTTAAGTGTTTAACAGAGACATTATTACTCTGCCTCCATCTGTGTTTAATGCTACAGACTGGTGAGTTTGTTTAGCCAAATCCGAACAAGATCTATCTGATGATGTTTAATCGAAATAAGTAATCTAAGCTTTTTTTTTTTTTTTTTAACAGAGACTGAAAGAAAAAGAACTTTAGAACATGCTACACAGTAAACTTTCCTTCAAATATGTCTTTTTAAAAGGAACTTGAATTACTGCATTTTTTAATCACATTGTTTAAAAGCATAAAAATGAATCTAGATAAAATGGGTATGCATTTGAATCCTCTTTCAGAGGAAAGGCTAAGATTATTTTCTCAAATTAACCTATGATGTGCAGAATTCCTTCACCAAAATGCAAGAGCTTACTCCCTTAATACCCTCCTCTAAGCTGTAGTCCTGTGTCCTCATCATATTTCCTTTTTTTTTTTTTTTTTTTTTTTTTTTTTTTTTTTTTAAATACATATTTTAGCTAGGTGCTAAGGAGTTCTGGATCTTTCTGAAAAAAAAAATAATTGTTGAGAACCTTATTTTTTTTAAAGCTGTCTATATTACTGCATGTTTATGAGATGATTCAGAATAAAGGTGGTCTGTATTATTTCCAGATTTTGGAGAATATTTAAAGTTTACATCTTAGATCTATCAATATGTTGGGTATCCGTTTCTGAAATCGCATAATTCTAGAACATATTTCATGGCAACATCTCTCTTCAGCAGACTTTATATTTCTGTTTTGTTGACCATGATTATAAATAATGTTCCCAGGAGCAAAGAGCATGGGTATGAGAAAATCCACCCCTCAAAGGTGGATTTTCAATTCTACTCATGACTTTAGTGAAGCTCACGTCATCTGGATTTGAAACTTCACATAATTAAAGATAATGATCAAAGAAATCCAAGGGACCAGCCACCTACAGAAGACAGTGGATCTGCAAATGCTATAATTTGAGCTATTTGCTTGATTCTTAGACTATAATCCAAAGTCTTGGTTTTTTCCTCTTTTTTTAGACAATTCATGGTTCAGCTTGTCTACTCATACCAGCTATGTTTTTTAAAGATAATTGCACAAAATTACTGTAGCATCACTCTATTCAATTTCTCCTTTAGTATTCATAGCACATAAACATAAGAGGAAACCAAATTAAGTATAGAATACTGTGATTGTTTCTCACTATCTGTTTAGAATAGCTTTTCAGTTTGTCAAGATGTCCTATATTGGAAGTCCCCAAATTAACCTGGAGTTTCCAAAACTTCAGGTGTCTGGTTTTAGTAAAAGCAGTCTATTGATTGCTGAAGTAGATGAATCGTTCCTGCAGAACTTGATGAAATGCTGTGCCTTCAAATAAACTTGTAGAATGTTTCTAATTTGTTTTTTATTTCTTTTTGCTCATATTTTCTTCCCAAATTGAGTTGTGCATTTCAGACAAAATTGGTGTATTCCTTCTGGTTATGTACAACCGTAAAAAGAGGTTTTCCTAATCATATTCTCTTTTTTAATCTCAGACTCTTCTATGCATCAAGATAACCTGAGATCACAACATTCTCATGTTGCTCGAGTTTAGAGGTGATGTCTCTTTCATCAGGAAAGTTTTAATTCCTGGAGAATAGCAGCTCCCTCACAAATAGTCTAGGCAGAAAGATGGATAACCTTGATAACTGAAATTCAACCTTGCAAAAATTCATCTGCTGAATAATAAGATGTAATATGTACATGCACTTCCTAATTCCATTCAAAACTCTGTCAGGGATGTTTTGGAGACTTCACTGCATTTAACTAACTTAAATTCTACATTTCACATTTTAGATTCAAGTTGAAACAACAAGGTATTTAGGGAAAATTTAGAGTCCAGAAATGTTAGCAAAAAAACAAAGATTGTCTAATGAAATTATTTTATTATATCTTATAAATTTTTCTTTGGGGGTAGAAGGTGTTTTTTTTTGGTTTTTTGTTTTTTTTTTTTTTTTTTGTTTTGTTTTGTTTTGTTTTGTTTTGTTTTGTTTTGTTTTGTTTTGTTTTTTTTTTTTTAACCCAGCTAGTATAGGTGTAAACCAACTACATTTCTTGACTAAGCCTTTCACATTTTGGAAATTCTGAGGACCGAAAAAAATAATTGTTCCTTCTTCTTTACCCATTTTTTCAGCCTGCATCTTTCTCCTTGCCTATTTTCCTCTAACTCATTGTAGAAGGGATGAGGCTGAAAAGACACCTAGGGCAAAATTCAGTCTCCATTTCAAGAACAGACTTCCAGACTACCTGGGAAAAAGTGATTTTGTTTGTGACCCTAAAAACCCTTAAACTTAAGCACTTGGATTAAGAGAAACAGGAGTGCTGGTATGTGTTATTTAATGTTGCTTTGTGCTCCTGGTAAGGTAGGTTCAAACTTGCACTGTACTTCAAAATTCCTCTGTTTTGGAAAAAACCCTGTTCTGTAAACACAAAACTGAGTTATAGCTTTCTTTAACAAAATTAATTAACCAAATTAATTTGGAAAGAAGATTGCAGCAACAAATGAACACAGCAGGTTTGCATCTCAAGACACAGGGATGAAACTATAAGGATCAAGACACCTGAGAGACTGAGTTCTCACTTAACAATTTCTGTTCAGTTTCACTTAGTCTGTCTATCAATGTGCACATAGAAAATCTTTTACAGAGGTCCTTGCCTTGAACACACCTTCTCAGATCAAATGCTACAATATCTGAAATGTTCTCATTCCTTGAACTATCACATTACTAGATTTTTTTGTCATTTCTACTCTCAGATGTGGGCTAGTGCAGTACTTTAATGGGAAAATAAAAAGAACCAAGGTGGTATAGGAGATGGGTATTTCAGATGGCAATCACCCCTAGAGGTTTCTTCCTTTGTAACTTTATTGAGTTTAGCTGAAAACCCTTCATTCCATTGCCTCAATCCCATAAATTATTTCAGATTCCTCAGCTGCACAAGTAACACACAATTTTTTGTATTATTTTGCCTCTAAATAGACAATAAAAAATAATATTAAAAAAACAGAGTTATACAAACACACTTGCTAAATACCCTTGATAGCACATAATCACTCAAGACAAGATTTTCAAGTTGTTTTCTGTAACAACTAGAATTGAGGTGTGTGTATTTCAGCTCTGTCATTAGCAAATCAGTAGACAAAGAAGCCTTCAAAGATGCTTTAGCTGGAGAAGAGTTTTCTTAGGAAGGGTGTTTCCATGACAAATAGAGGGAGCCTATATGACCTATATGACCAACTTGGACTCACCATCAAGTATTTACAAAGCTAAGTAGATGAGGTGAAACACATAACTGACTTGTTTTGTTCACCCACAGAAAGTATATACCATCTGGCTTATAAATTTCATTTTAGTTCATTTTCTTTTCCAAATATAATTGATAATTTGTATTATTAAATAACAGTGTTGTATTGTTGAAATTAAGGGGAGTTTGTCACCAACATTTGAAAACATATTATGTTGCTGCCCAAATCTGGTAATTTCTTTGTCATAAGTTGAGGGCATGCTTACTTCTTGGATTGCTAGGAACTCTTATTGAAATTGGATGTTGCTCTACAGAACATCATTATTATTATCATTAAATTTCATATTGCCATTAGTTGTATTAAAATTTTAATTTTAACATTCACACTGCAGAAACAAGAATTAAAACCCTAAGTTGAATAAGAGCAATATTCATTGCCAGATTAATAACAATGATCACTGTATATCATAGTAGCAAAACTAGGAATAACCTCTGACAATAACAATTAAAATAGTTATACTGTACTAAAACTAAAAGCTGAACCAAGTTGGTACTGAACAAATTCCAATCCTAAGTGATTTGGATGTTAAATGATTTTAAGCATCCATGATAGACAGAAGACAAACAAGTAAGCCTTGAGAAGTTTTTGGGTAAAAGTCAACAAAGTTAGGGATGTTTTCTCAATTCTTTGCAAGCTAAGATCACAATTTGTTATCCAAATATCCAGGGTCTAGGTCATTCATTGAAAGAAACAGATCACTAAAATCTGAAAGCACTTTGGTTCATCAGGATGGATGCCATTGCACAGAGAAAATGTATCATTACTATTATTATTGCTGCACATAATAAAGAAAGTTTGTCTAGAATGTTTTCTGAGAGAGACTGACACTGGAATAATCATGGGTGCTCTCTGTAATGGAAAAAAAAATAGTTTTTAGTAATTTGCCTTCCTGGCAGTGCTATATTCTAAATTATATTTCTTGATCTTCAAAGAAGAGGCCCTGTAAGAATATTTCTGTTGCAAGACTTTCAGACAATAAAGGTGGATCTACTTCTCTTGCTTGTTGTCTGCGTCAATGTTTTTAGAACCTTCAATCACACTGCAAGCATCTAGGTTTGAAAGCACTGTCTGATAATTTTTCAAACCCCTGCTGATATTGTGGGGGATCAGAAATGTGAAAATCACTGCAGAGCCTCAAGAATTACTGGTGACAATGTGACTAGGATGTCTTTCTAAACGACTGCTTATAGTGCATTCAGGATAAAGCATCCTGCAAGAATTACTTAGTAAAATTTGTTGGCTTGTGATTAGGAGGTCAAATTTTGTGCCTGTTTTGGGCTTTCTGAGTCTTACCAAAATACCTCTCTATCTCCATATTTCTGGTCCTTGGCAGCAAGAAATGCCAGAAGTAAGTTTGAAAGACAAAATAGAAGCACACTTGTGGTGGAAAAATGTGCACTTATTTCCAGTAAGCAGACAAATTTATGTACTTTGTCTGAGATGTCTGGAATCTAAATCTCACAGAAGGTCACAAACTTTCTGTGCTCTAGTGGAAATATTCTTCTTGATCTCTAGAGCTGATACCATTATCTGGGCCTGTTTATGGATTAAGTAGTTTTCCTTTCCCCTTAAGGCCAACTGAGAATCCAGGAGAGGACTCTATTTCCGTTAGAGTTCCTTTTGCCTAAATGTTGGTATGTAAAGCCATGATGGTTACTGCTGAGCTAATAATTTTCAGCTCTCCTAAAATACTGCCTGCTGTGATATAAAGCACACTGCCTTGTCCAGAAGTGGTATGTGAAGATGGATTTGGAGGACTGTGTGGGGCTTCCTTTACATGAATAAAAATATGATTTTCAAAGTGATAACAATCTTAATTATTTAAAAGTTCAGTATTCAGAGAGAAAATTGACAAAACCGTTTCTTTAGGAATGTACTGTTGTTTCTTCTATTGCTCTTTCAACAAAGCCTATGTCCTGAAGGTATTTTCTGGGCATAAAATGTTGACATAAAGGTGCCTGATAGATAAAAAGCAGACATTTAGATTTGTATTCAGATGCTACCTGAACCAAGGGCAGGTCTCTGATAAATCTTACAGTAAAAATAATATTGGGTATAGGGTGGAGAAAGGAACTAAGTACACTATAACACCTTGCAATTATGCAAGGTTTCAATACTTTTGGATACTTGCTGAATTTTTTCAGATTTTGCAGCTAAATATACTACAGTGATTAGCTATGTTGAAATAATAGTTTTGTCTATAGCAACACTTTCAGTTAACCTAAAGAAAAACTGAACACTAAAAAGGTCATGCCTTCTTTATATCCATCTCCTATAAACCCAAAAAATCATTGTTAATGTAATTGAAAACTAATCATCATCTAATAACTATTAGTTCAGCTCTAATTATAGCAGAGGAAAAAGTATTTCTTGTGCCAAAAATTTCAACAGTAACAACAATTTAGTTATAATATTGTAGACAACTTAGGTTTTACTAATTTTCATTGTGTTAAGTTGACGCTACTTTTTCCTAATGGTCCCATGTTTACTGATTTCATTCAGTTGTGGTGGGGTGCTTTGGTGAGCTGTCAGGATCAGGAATCTTTTACTGCTTATTACTCTTATCTATATAAACTATGATTTTACAGTAAAAAAATTAAAAACCTACTTAGTGTTAATAGTGTACAATTTACTAACTACTGGATTTTTTTGTTGTTGTTTGTTTGTTTCTGATGTATTGGAAAAAGGGAGCAAATTTTCTAATAAAAATCTAATAACGTATTTAATTTCTTTACAGTCCATTAGGCAGTCTACAGCCACCTGTCCTACTAGTAGATTAACCTGGTTATTTAGAGTTGAGACAAATATTCAGGTCTGGCTTCTGCTTCAAAGACATTGCTGTCTAAGTACAGATACCTGAAATGAAAATGAGAAGTGAACAGTGAACAAAAGAAACAGCAGGGGAGAGAGGGAGAACAGAGGGATACAGTTTATAGAATTATCACGGAGTTTCTTGAAGGCGTGTTTCATGTCACCTAAATTTAGTCATCAAAGTTATGCATACCTAGCATTAGCAAAGAGAAGACTATTCCCACCTATGGTCCGTGGAGTTGATTGGATGCCTCCAGAAATTTATTTAATTTAGAAATTTATTTAAAAGTGGATGAATAACTTAATGGGTGCTATTATTTCCTTCCTCCAACAACTGAAAGACTGTTAGCTTGTCCTGATCAATTTACTTTCAGTTTGTGATGGTTTATACTACAAGTCTCTGTAACAAGACCTTATAGCTAAGAAAAGATGATGAAATAAAGAGGCAATGATGAGGAAATTACCTTAGTGAAAAATCATTTAGCTTCATCTCTTTCTTTACATCATTTTAGATGTGTTTTAAATAATAACACAGATTGATCCTGTTCTTTTCTTTCAATGCACTTAAATTTAGGATTCTGTCAGCAGTGTAATTTCTGTGGTGAGACCTTTCTTGCCTCGGAACAGCATTCAGTGAGGGAAGTCCTACCACAGATCAGCCCTTGGCTTTGACAGATTGCATAAGGCAGAGTGTTTCACACCCCTGAGTAGCAGCAGAGCCATGAAATAAAACAATTTAGAAAGCAAGGTCTGTCTCCTAAAAACTTTAATATACAGCAGTAAACACTCAGAGGCATGGTACAGTATGGGTTTTCAGACTTCAGAGCACTCAACTACTCAAATTTTTGTGTTCTAATTTTTTGTATTCAGCTCTTACAAGCTAGACAGAATAGAAGTAGGACTGTAAGAAACCTCAGGAATTAAGCCACCATGCTGAACCCAGGGACTGAGCAGAAGAAAGGAGGGAAAAGGTGAGAGATGCTAAAAATGAAATTTCAGTTCTACTCCTAGACCACTGTTAGAAATAAATACAGCCTTAATATATGTGGGACTAGTTTACTTTGTATGGGCATTTTGACATGATGTTCAATTTTATATTCATCAGGCAGTCTGCAAGATAAATTGTGATTAAGAGAAAGTAATATTGCTAGCCTGTTCAGACGCTTACAAGCCTCCAAATGCCAACATCATACAAGTAATTCAAAATTCTTGGATGAGATATTAACTTATTTCCATTGATTATTAAAAGAGAGCAGGAACATCCATGTTTCTGAATGCTTCAGAATGGAAGGATGCTGAAGGCCTGGGAGTGTCTGACCCAGAGGGTGAATTAAGTTTTCAGTATTCAAAAGGCTAGGCCTGTTTTCAAGCTAGTATATACCTGTGGTACAGAAGAGGACTAGCATTGAAATTGAATTTAGGCAGTCTGGAAACAATCTGTAGGTAGCTCAGGATGGAAGAATACCTTCCAACACAAGGGTTTGATCTGTGGTTAAACTGCCTTTCTTCCATAAATGTCACCACTCTTTAGACTGTAAATACCACCTGCATCATGTGTAAAGACAGATTTTGAAATGGACGGATTTAATGCTTCTTTCTAACACATGGAGCATATTGTTATCTAAAGGACAAAATCTATGTTGTTTTTTTTTTTTTTCTTTTTCTTTTTCCTTTGTGTAACAATGAAAATGTAGGTGTAAAGCAATATCCTACTTACATTCTTTACATAACACATGCAGATGAACAAAAAAATAATTGCTGGAAAATCCTTTACTCGAATACATAGAATTCAAAGTGAAATCTGTCCCCTCAGATTTACATCCACAAAGATGTAGTATATTCACCAGATGAGAAGTCTTTTTTCCACACTTTGTGTAAGCAAGCCACATTTTATAAACAGAATCTACATATCAGCAGGACAAAGAGCAACATCAGATTTACATCTGAACATTTACACTAACTACACACAATAAATATAGTCTGCATGTCACAGACATGCAACAAAACATTAATATAAACTTTGCTGCATATATTCAGCATACATTTCTATTGATGAAACCTGCTTAAAGAATGCAGGCTATATATAATTTAAAAATAAAGAAGTGCTAGATTTATTCCTCTTCAGTTTAGACATTTTAGAGGACGTGCAAGACTAGAAAGAGGGAATGAAAACTGAAAAAAATAAGAAAAAAAAAAGAAAAAAAAAGGATTTTAATGAATTTTTGCTTAGTAATATTCACACAAAATTTGTGAAAGGAAGGAAATACATTTAGTGAACCAGGTATAGCTTTTACCTGAAAATTTTGACAAAGTGAAATATTGAAAACTCATTTTTAATTGAAGTTAATATGCTTTTCATCCACCTATTCAAGATTTTAAAGAAAAAATTGGGAAATTTTCAAATAGATTTTTTTTGCAAGGAAACCTAAGTTAAATAGTGGCAATACAGTTTACTGCTGAAAATCTGAATCCTCTCATTAACATCAAAATTTTCTTCAAGATTTAAGCAGCAGTCTTCCCAGCTAAACTTCTTGAATGTTGAGGATCCCTCTTCATCATTCTTGATTTACTCTCCTGGATTTTAATGCAATCACAGAATTGTTACAGTAGGAAAGGATCCCTGGAAATCACTGAATCCTGATCCCTGCCAAGGCAGGGTCATCCAGACCTGGTAACTCAGGAACACATCCAGGTGGGGTTTGAATGTCTTCAGAGAGGGAGATTCCATGATTTTTCTGGGCAGCTGTTCCAGTGCTCTGACACCCTCAATATAATAAAGATCTTTCTCATGTTGAGGTTGAACATTTTTTGTTTAGTTTTATGGCCATTGCTCCTCCTCTTTCCACTGAACAGCACGGAAAAGTCTGGCACCATCACCTTGGCACCTGCCTTTGAGATATTTAAATCCATGAATGAGGTCCTCTATCAGTTGTCCCTTCTCCAGGCTGAACAGACCTAGCTCCTGCAGTGTCTCCTCATAAAAGAATTCCCCAGGATCCCAGTGTCCCTCTTAGCTACAGGGGCACATCACCGAATCATGGTCAACCTGTCACCCAACAAGGCTCCCAGGTTCTTTTCTGCAGTTTTTGTAAAATGTGATAAGCTTATAATAACAGATCACTGCATGCCAGAAGTTTGGTGCTGCAATTGCTAGATCACCCTCAATTCATCTCCTACTATGTATTTTAATTGATAAACTTATTTATTAGCCCAAGAAAGAGAAGTATAATTTCAAATCTCACAGGAAAAAAAGTACTAAGATTTAGGAATATAGCTAGAAATATTCAGATTAATTTGGTTTTCACTTAAAAATGCTCATGCATCAACTTGCAAACCTGGTAGTTGTCCTAGTTTCTTTTGTGCAAATCCGCTTTGTTCCAGAAAGAATTTATCCACAATTTCATTCTTTGACATAATAGATCCATATTTCAAACTTTTTGTTGCTTTCATCCATTTAATGAGGTATTGAGTAAAAAAATATATAGATAAATGAATAGATATTGATTTTATTGCTATGAGCTGAAAGAAGAGTATTTGAAGTTCGGACCAAAAAAAAAAAAAACAAAACAACCCAAACAAACAAACAAACAAACAAACAAATATAACCTCTGGGTGCTTAACTCTATTCAGAACTACAATTCCTACATCCAGATCTGTCAACATTTATTTTCTGAGTTTTAGTTCTTTTCTTCTACATGACTCAAATTTCTCATTTATAAAACGAGAATAAGTACACTTGCTCTGGTTATCCAGGAGATGTAATTACAGCTTAATGAAAGCTGACAGAATTGACAATTTCAGCTGTATATGGTTTGAGAGGAGAACTGATATTGTTAATTTCTCATCAAGAGAAAAAATCTGGTTTATATAATTACAACACATTTGAAACATTTCAATTGACATCTCATCATTTGTATTGTGATGTGGGATGTTATGGAATGGTGTTGTATGGTGTGTTATGCAATACTAAAACACAGAAATGGAAAGTAATTTCAGAAGAAAGATTAAAAAAAAGAAAGAAATAGCATATTTCAAACAATGTCAAAATGTATTGTGTTGAATTGTGAGAACTTTTATCCTATTTTCTTTCTGAACAATATTATATTGAATCTGACCTGATTTTGTAAAGCGTTTAATTTTTGAGTGAACTGTTCAGTACTGATGGGAATGTGGTTTTGTCAAAGATTCTTCTATTTGCTTGAAAAGTGCTGTGAAATCTAAGAGTGAAGAGTGTTATATAAAGACCAAAAATTGCTATAATGGGTCTGATCTCAAGCAGGCTAAAGAAAGATGACAGCTCAGATAACTTTCTCCTCTCCCTTTGCACAGCTATGTGAGTACCAACCACACTCCAGTTTCCTGATCTCTGAGGGAAGCATGCCAAGATCTGGTCTTGAATCTTGTGTCAGTCGATACTGAAGAATCGTGGGCAGCATAAATAATATGCCTCTCTGTCAGATGGCTAAATTTTATGTAGTCTTGTAGTGTAAAAGCATCCATTGCAGTATTTCCTCTTTCTGGGGTTTATTGGTATGGCTTGCAGGAAAACTACTTTGATTTTGGAAAAAAAATCCTCAAATTTCCCTTTTCCATGTGGGTTCTAATGGGACTGTCAAACATAGATGTCATGATTTTACTCCACAGATGATCGTATGAGCTAATAAGATGTCTCTTTTGGGGTTTTAAGCATTATTTTCATGGAACATTCTGGAGCTTAATAGCTGTAAATGTCTTTTCTATTAGTTGTGCACAAAACTGAGTTACAGGATCACAAGCTGTTGAAGAAGGAGTTCTGACACAGGGAGAAACAAACAAACAAAAAAGTACACCCAATGACATAAATAAAGAATTTTATCACGTTCGTTTACTTAGAAAGCCAGTCTGGAATATACACAAAGATATAATTATACTTGCAGATCTAGTCTGATAGATAAGAAGACGCAAATTTTCCAAGATCTAATATTTGGTTGAGCCAAACCCAGACCAGAGTAAGATTCAGAGTTTCCAGTTAAGTTCCATGAGAAACATATGGATGTGATTGGAATAAGGAGTATTTGGGTCAATACTTCACTGAGATCCTGGGTCACCAGCAGTAAAGTCATGGCTTGAGAGCTCAGAGTAAACACTTGACTCTGCCAGGACAGGATATGTGCTCTGGGAAGTCAGAGTGCAATCTCACAGGGTGAAGCATCATGAAAAATCCAGTAGCTATGAATTAGCCACACTAAACAAGGATAAAACGACAGGGGACCTCAATCCTCCTGCTTCAGGGCATGAATTGTTTAAGAAAGATTAAAGGCATTTTCGCCTCTTTTTCATCTGAAGTATAAGGGTGAGCAATTGGTTCTTCCGGCTGCATGTCAGTCAGTTCCTCTCAAGTATCAGATGCTGACCATCACTGAACGGCAGTAGGAGAGCGGAACACTTGAGTGCTAATTCTTGTTTGCACACAAACCAAGGCATGTAGGCAGATAAATACCTCAAAGCTGGAAAAAAACCCCAAAACAACCTGTGTGGCTTCTAAGAGTTAGAGGCTGAGACACACAGATGTCTGTGTCTCTAGATTATATAAAGTTTTGTCATCCTCAGCCTCTGAAGTGATTAAATTTGTCCCAGTTTCATTAGAAAATGGAATTAGCAGCAATTTGTGGAGCCACAGTAGCCTGGGGGTGGTTTCAGCAGTTACAGTAACACTACTCTAATAACAAAGGCTGAGAACGACATGTCACAATTACTGTTGGTGCTGCTGTCGATTTATGTCAATGCAACAGTTCCGTGGCATCCATCATTTAGCTTTATGGTTATGTCCTGAAAACTATCTCTGTGTTTGTAAAAGTTACTAAGGTTTTGGTAACTTTGGTCTGAGCTTGTGGGTCATGAAGAGACATGCAACGGTTTGTGAATAAAGCACTGAAACTGAACATAAGAAGGAGGTTTTCAACAATCAGCCTTCAAACAGGAAAAACAAGGATAGGAAAGAATGACATAATACCTAAACAGTTTTAAAAGAATAGTAAACCTATTTTCAAAGGATCATGTAATATTATATTTATGGCTGAAAAAGATAGTACTTGATGATTCTATGAGTCTTCTTCAAGTCTCTGTGTTTCTGAGAAGAAGGCTTGCCACACTTTCATTTCTGCTTTGTTGAAATGGCTCAGTCATAAGCTGACCCTCTTCATTCTTTATTTCCTCTTTCGTTGATGATGAAAAGTATTGAGATTATTCTCTATGTCCCTTATTTTATGTCCCAAACAATAAAATCCATCAAATTGACTGAAAGTCACAGAAAAATACTTTTTTGATGCTATTCAAGGCTCATAGTGAATCTGAAGTGAACTTTTCCTAATCTTTTGGCTTAGATAGAAACAATACAAACACGAATTTCATTTCCCCAACACTAGGTAAACATTCATTCAGTCACTGCAGAAGCTAAGAAAAACGTAAAGGTTGTGTTGATAGAGACAAAGTCTGTGGCTGATATCCATGTCAAAAGACAGTAGGACCCTAAAGTTTCAAATAAAATTTATTTAATGCCAAAAAAATAAGCAAAAAATTAGCATGAAAATGAAAAGACATAATTTCCTAATTTCCAACAAAACTTGTATTCTCATAAATCATTAACTCCAGTTTTTCCTACCCGTCTCTTCTGTTCTCTTTCTTCACTCACTTGAAAGTGGATGCTTCTCTTAATCTCCAGATTCACTCAGATATCAATGCAGCATACAGGAGAGTGGAAAAATCTCTTAGATATCCCAGGCCTTTTTTGCCATGCTCTGAAGAACAGAATCAAATGTGACTTTTGAAATGTTTGGAGATTCATTTTGTAAAAGCCATTTTTCTTCTTACAAAATAGGCAGAAACATTTTCCTCTCTCACAGGAAGTAAAACCTGGATGAATAAATTTAAGTGAAATGATCCTTATTTTAGCAAAGCAAATATAGTTCCAGACTGGTCACATAACATACTTGAGAATTAATATTGTTCCTTAGGAGAGAACACCAATATAAAATATTTAATTTTATTTATTTTAAGTACATAACCCAGTCTGTATTATTTAGCAGCCTTTCTACTGCTTTCCTATCCTATCTCTGAACTTAAAGTTAGTTGGGGAAATGTTGCAAAAACACAGACGCTTAATAATATTCCTAGAACCTCATGTAACCTCTCAAGTCTGATGTTATAATTGTCTGAGCACTTAACAGATTTATTTTTTCTTCACAGCTTTCCTGAGCTGACATAAAGGTTGATAAGCCTGGTGACATAGTGGCTATTATTTCAAGTAGTGTCTAAACAATATAATTTTTGTGCCTTTCTGCTTTCAATAAAATTATAGGTTTCTTATTTCTTATGAAACAATGGTTCTCAGTCCCTGTGCTATCTTTCCTGGGTAAAATGCAGATGTGATTGCCCTATCTCATCATTAGTGCAATTATCGCAGCTGACGTCAATGCAAGCGTTGGCTCTACGGAGGTCTCCATGTATAGTGTCACTTGTGAGGATAAAGTTATAAACACTATCCTGTTATTTATCCTGCCTGTGTAAACCAAATAAATACAAACACTACAAAAACCAAAACAAAGCAAAACAAACAAATCCCCCACAAAACAACAACAACAAAAAACCAACAAAAGCAAATACTTCAAATAAATACAAATACTTCAAAAAAATTACAAATGCTGTGAAATAAAATAAACTGATATTTAAAAATACACCCAGAAAATAAGAGCAATAGTTATGGAGATGTGCTGGTGAGAGATCAGGTGGGAATGTGAAGAGCTGATAAATTCTCATTACCTGCTGGGGGTGGAAAACTGAAATTACTTGGTAGACATCCACTGGATATTCAAACAGGTACTTGCACATAGCAGGTATTCCGTGCATAAATCCAACATATGTAGGCCTCATTTAGAGTTGAGGCGTTCCATCCCTGTCCAGTGGAGGAGACCTGTCAAGATCTCAAGCTTGTCTATGGCATAAGGAAAATTTAAATGGCTTGCTCCATCCTTCTCTCTACATCTTCCCACACATAGATTTGTTTCTAATAAGGGAATCAAAACTTACTTTATTTTAGTTTTTCTTCCTTTATGAAACTTTTTTTTTTTTTTTTTTTTTTTTTTTTTTTTTAATGTTCCTTAGATTCAGACAATAAGAGCAGGGCAGGAAGGTATTGGGTCCACTCACATGATGATGTCTCTACCTGCATGAGGATGAAAGCACTTAAAATGAAGCAGGAAGAGATAACTGTGCTGGTGATAGACATGAAAATTTAGGGGACGTCAGTAAATTTTCACTGTCTCTATAAACATTGAAAGAACTTCCTGTTCAGATTATAGCCCTCAACTCAAGTTCTGATGACCCACAAGTCCTCTTGCTGCAGCTCATTAATATCTTTCTTCCTAGTCATACAAATTGACCCTATGTTCCCAGTAAACATGCTTCCTTCTCTTTTTTTTTTTTTTTACTTTTACTGAATAGCATCAAATATAGGCTAAACCAGATGTCTTTTAGGGAAGAAGGAAGAACTGATACAGTCTGCATCCATCCAGGTGAAATCAAATTAAAGAGAGCATCAGTGTAACTCATATAGCATTTAGTAGTATTGGCCAAAAATATGACTGCACTTGTCCAGGAAACATAAATGCCAAATTGGATCAAGTTGTTTAAAAGATCCAGGAAATATCTAGGAAAGGAGTACTTAGTAAATTAATTTGTCTGGTTTAGATCAGGAAAAAAAAAAAAAAAAAAAAAAAAAAAAAAAAAAAAAAAAAAAAAAGGAAAAGGAAAAAAACCAAAACATTAACGTGGTAGTTCCTTCAGTTTTACTAATATCCTGGTAAATGGAGGCACTGCACTTAAATTACTATCCAAAGGTATTACTGCTGGAAGCTAAAGACACTGCAAACCATCAGAGAAGTTTTATTCTGGAAGAGCCTTCCATCAAGAAAATGAGTGCAAATAATTAAGGTAATCTGAAATTTCATTGCTGTTTTTTTCTGGCTCTTTAATTTTTTTTAGGAATACTTGTGACCACTTTGTTGATGGTATAATATGATTCCTATGACAATAGGTGACTGAATTCTGTGATAGAGATCTCTTTCCATCTATGTGTGGCTTTATGCATTATAGGAATGCTTACCAGTGCAACAAACAAACAGGAAACCCAGATAACATATTTATACTCTGAAGTAGCTGATACTCACCGAAATTTTGCAGAATAGACAAATCCAAATGTACACAATTAACATCTTGCCGTACCTTCCACCTGATCAAACTAGCTACATACAGCAGAACCCTGAGTTAATTCATGCAAGCAATATGGCGTTTATTAATTTTATTTGAGTTTTATGCTTCAGATCCTTACTCTTGAACATATCTTAATAATTTAGTTGAACAACAGATTTGTTTGTGCTAGACTGTTTGGTAATGTATTCTATTCTACTAAGTAGTCATTAGGCTGCCTGCCCTGATGACTACGATATAGATGTGGAATTCAGGGAACCTGGGTTTTATTTTGTCATTAATACAATGCAAAAATTTTTAACAAATAACTCTCACAATGAGAACTTGCATATCTTTAATTTTTTCTGTGAAGAAGGAGCATCCAGACAGTATATCCTTGAAAAGTGCTGCCTTCTCTCCGCTAGATACAACAGGAGCATAACCTGCTGTTGAGACCTACATATCTAACATTTAGACACCTAAATTAGAACAATAATTCTGGCTGTTTCTGTATGTTTCAAAACCCCAATTTCATTAAGGCATTAATTCATAAGCTCTTTTTCTCTCTTTTTTTTTTTTGTTTTGTTTTGTTTTGTTTTGTTTGTTTTAGTGTGACTAGTGTCTAATTAAGGAAAAAAAAAAAAAAAAAAAAAAAAAAAAAAAAAAAAAAAAAAAAAAAGAAAGACAACAAAACCAAAACAAAACAAAGAAAAAACCCGACAAAACAAAACACAAAACTGAGAAATTAACCAAGAAAAATTACCCTATGAAAGTCCAAAAAGCCCAAGAACAATGTTAATGTTAGAGAACCTACCTGGATCAACATCCAGCTGATAAAATGAATGATCCATAACCTTAACAACAACAAATGTGGAGGAATGTTGATCTTTCATAGTATCTTATAGTGGTTTGTTGAAAGGGACATTAAAAGACCTTCTAATTTCAAAATCCTTGCTATAGACTGGGACACTTCCCATAAGAACAGGTTGTTGAGAGCTGTATCCAACCTGGCCTTGAGCTGTTTTTGGTACAAAGCATCCACAAGTTCCCTGGTCTCTCTTCGTCACATTCTGAATAAAAAATTTCTTCCTAATATGTAGTCCAAACCTAAACTCCTTCAATTTAAAACCATTCTCCATTGTACTGTCACTATCTGCCTGTATAAAAAAAAAATATATATATATTCTTCCTCCTTTTTATAAGGCCCCTTAAAGTACTAAAAAGCCACAACACTGTCTCCCTGGAGACTTCTCCAGACTGAACAACCATAGCTCTCTCAACCTTTCGTCACAGAAGAGGTGTTTCATCCTTCATTCCTCTTGTTGTACAATAGATGGGGAGATCAGTGTATAATCTAAAATCACAGATCACAATACATCCTGAGTTGGAAGAGACCCACGAGGATGATTGAACCCAGCTCCTGGCCCTGCACAATATCATCCCCAAGAGTCACAACCTGTGCCTGAGATCATTGTTCAAGTGCTTGTTGAACAGGGTTGGTGCTGTGACCACTTCCCTAGGAAGCTTGTTCCAGTTCCCAACAACCTTCTGGGTGGCAATTATTCGAAATATTTTGCCTTTAATTTGTTGTATCTACTCCAATAGATGTTAACATTCCCCCTTTATCTCAGACCTTTTTTCCCCCAACATCCTTATTCAGGCTGAACACAATTTATGATATTATTACATCCTTGTCATCCTCATAAATGATCCAACCATGATGCAAGTGGAATTATTAATTATGGAATATTCCCTGAGTCATGGTATCCCTACTTTAGCATCCCCTTGGCTATACATAACCAGGATTATCCTCTGATCAAGATTTTGATTATTTTTTTTTTTAATGCATAAATAAAATAGGGTTCTCTAGAGAGGGTTAACAGTCACAAGAACAAGTGCTTCTTCTCAAGCAGCCCACCTTGTAGACAAGATGAACACTGTCCAAATTCTTCCTAACATTAATTCTTCCTTGTCTTTAACTTTGCATTGTTAAGGTTAGCTCACAAATTATGAAAAGCAAAAAGAACAGACCAAAAACATGGAACAAGCGGAGATCCATTCAGTTTTGTTCTTCCTCAGACTTAATAAATTAATGTACTGCCTACATAAATGAATTATTTATTTTTTAGTTGAATTAAGAGAAAAAAGTGTAAGGCTTGACACAAAATTTAATTCCTTGAGGAGACTTTTTCTAAGGAGATTCCATTATTTGCCTGCACACAATATTCTCTCACATGAATAGAGATAAAATCCCAAAAAGCATCAATAAAAAAGTCCTCAACACCCTCTGTGATCACTAAAGTTGTATGAGCTATATCAGCAACTTGATCAGATTCATGTCAGAAGTTTGGGCAAATGAAATGCTTTCAAAGAACTACCCTAACTCTAGAAAGAAGGGATATTTTTCTAGCTTGGACTCTGATAGAAGTGTGACAGCAAAATTGAGATCCTAAAAGCCTAAACAGAAAAACAAGAATACCTCTTTCTGTCCCCTCAACAACAACAACAAGAGAAATTGTAATATCAAGAGATGACATACCCGAAGGTTGTATTTTTCTCAGTTAATTTCCATTATGTTTGACTTGCCCTTCCTGACAAGGTCTGAAGAAGATGTAGTTTATGAGGGTGGTTCAAGTGTGATAAAGAAGCTGGAAGTTGAGGACATGAAGGGTTAGGTGCCCTTGAGGAGCGAATGGGCTCAAGTGCTCTGCAAGGATTGATGTTATTAAGTTGAATTATTATTATTAGCACTTGTACAACACGGGGAATGGATGAGCAAAAGAAGAGAAAAAAACCTGCACATGAGCAAAAGTGAAATTAAAATACAGTACACAAAACATTGCACATAAACAATTAACATACCATATTTGTAAATGTATATCTAACATATGCTAAAAAAAAAAAAAAAAAAAAAAAAAAAGAAAACACAAGCATGTCAGATCAACTAGGTCTGTTTCAGACTTGTTTCAGACTTTGCTTTAAAATCTGATAAAAATCAATTATGGTCCACCAAGTTAAGCAGAAATCTGCCTTCCCACACAAACTTTCTAAATCCCTTGTAGCTGGGAGCTATATTATGTATCCCACGGGGCAGTGTTTGAATCAACAGGCACTTGCTGTTACAGGACAGTTGAGGTAGCTACTTGATGGGGATGGATAATGCTGCATCTAGATGTTTATGGAGACGTGAATATTTCTACATCTCCTACATCTGTCTCTGAGTGAATAGGTGTGTGAATATATATATAAAATATATGTTTGCTGGTGAGCACAAAGGAAGAAATACATATATAGGAAAGGACAGCTCGGCTTAGATTTTTTAAAGGATAAATAAACTCTATGAAATAGCAAGCCCACTGCTTTTATCAGAACCACAATCATACAATAACTTTAAGATAATACATTTTTACTTTACATTTCCCATGCATTTTTTGCTCTGAAAAATTCAGCTGTTTGGCCCATGATTCATGTATTTTTGATTCTTTTATCACTTATGTTTTGGATGAAGAAGAGGCAGATGGCAGGGTCTGTCATTCACAATGGCTTTGATGAACCTTGCTAGCATGCATACCAGAAGACAGTATCCAAATTACACATCAGGGGAGTGGAACAGTGGAGTGCATTTGTGGGGTAGCAATGAGAGAAGAAATCTTTGCAGTTGTTATGCAAGATTACCACATATCTAATACTGAAATATGTCTAAATCTCCAAACCTGTCACCACCCTTATGATCTTTCAGACTCTTCTTAACTAACCTCCAGAGTTAATTTGGTCTTTAAAGTCATACTAAAAATTGTTCCTATCTTCCTTTCTGGAAGTCCTCTCCCAATCCCTTGTGTACCCCAAGCTTCCTCACTGGGTCATGAGAGAGGCAGAAAAGACCTTGGCTCTGTGTAAGCCCAGCTTGGCCATAATAAAAACGTCCCTGTATTATCATCACAGTTTTCAGCACAAATCCAAAATGCAGCCCCATAACATCTCCTATAGAGAAAATTTTCTCTACTCCAGCCAAAACTCCTGCACATTTTATCACTCCTAGAATGCAAGAAATTTTTGAGTGGTGAACAAGTACTGACACCAATGATGTACTGAGTAAAATTATGTCAGGTGTCTCGTGTTTAGTCTAAATATCTATACAGCAAGTGTTTCCATGATTTTGATCAGCTTTCTCTTTGCCAACCCTCATAATGACTATTTTTAGAGCAGTGTTTATTTCTACTGGTTAAATATGCTACAAACCTAAAAGGAAATTGCCACCAAAAACAAAAACAAAAACAAAACAAAAAACTAACAAACAAAAAACTAACAAACAAAAAACAAACAAACAAAGATAAAACCCCACAAAAAAAAACAAAAAACAAACAAACACCACAACACCAAAAAAACACCCCCACACCCACCCACTAGGGAAGAAATTAGGAAAAAAAAAAAAAAAAAAGGTGTAAAAAAAGTTTAAAAGTTGAACTGACAATGCCATACAGGTTGAAAATCAGGGCAAGGGACAGACAGAGAATGACACAGAAAGAAGATGCAGGTAAATGAGACTGATACCACTCCTATTAAAGATAATTGAATATTAGTCCATGTTGTGTTTATTTTATTTAGTATAATGAAAAACTCTTCTGCAGGAAAAGTTTGCACTGAGGAGAATCAAAGCCGTAAGACCAATCGTACCCACACACATTCTAAAGTTTGAGAACTGGTTTATCACAGATTACTCACAGATCATGCATACTCATGTCTTCATGAATTAATGCAGGTCTACATATGAAAATCAATGTTTCTTACACATATAAACACCACAGGTCTGAATCAATTTCTCAAAGCCAAAGAGGGTTAAATATTTAAAGAAGCTATGTATTGAAATGCATTTTTAATGCTGTGAAGTCATTCTGATGAAAGATTACTCAAGAGCCTTCATTACTGAGTTTAGAGAGTAATGTGGTATTATTGGAACAGATGGCACAGCTGTGAGCAGCCTCAGCCCCCGCCTGCCGCCCCCCCAGGGTAAATCCAAGTGCCACTCCTGTGTAAAGTCATCTCCTGTCAGCCAATGGCCTGAATGGATGGATGGCTGCATCCAGCTCCCACATCCACACATGACAGCCAGGATGGCTAAAGACTTTAAGAACAAGTTCCTTAAAGAGAATGGTCCCTTCTGTCTTCCCTTGTTTCCTACAGGCAGCGTAAGGCAGGGAGGGGAAGGGGGAAGCAGTGCCCCAAGCACTGAGTATGAACTCGTTGTGCCGCTTTGTGACTTAATTGCTAGGACTATGTGGTATCATTATGTCAACTGCAATTCTCTGTTAATTTCAAGCTGGCATCTCCCTCGCCTCCCATCCTGCCTTTTTTTTTTTCAGCCCCCCCCCCTTGCTGAATGAGTGAGTGTGGTTGTTGTGAGAGTGGAAAAGAGAGGGAAGAACCAATTTGACACAATTTGATGGTTATTAATTAAAAAAGACAAAGGAAGAAACAGGCAAGTGTGAAGTCGGGGCCTGTGCTGTGGCAGTCAATGAAAGGATTAAGTAAATGGCTATTAACACTGTTACACCTGTGTGGAAAAGGAGCCCTGCACCTCTGGAGGTACTTCTGAAGCTTTTCCTTTCATGGAGTTTTCTGTTGCATAAGGTACAAAGAATATCAGTCTATGACAAAGGCCCAGGCTTTCAGATTTGCACAACAAGATCAGATGCAGAACATTCCCTTTAGTCTGTATGTGCAATACTGCACACAAAGGGTGCACAACGCCTCAAAATGCCTCTTTCCTGATTTTGCACGGTTGTAATTTAAGTGGTTTCTATGGAAAAAAAAAAAAAATCTAGTCTATTTGTGCATCTCTTTATCCAGCTAGTGAATAGTCAAAGTTTTCTTAATGATTTCTTAAGCTGCTCAATAGCATTCGGCTGTGCTGCATTATATTTTGGAACAGAAGATAGAATGTAGACTAAAGGAGAGGTATTTTTGGCAGCATCTGCTGGAGAATCATCAGCTTGCTAGATTCCATCAGAGAATACTCATGTAGATTTAAGTGTTTCTGTGAGCTGAAAGTACCTACCTGGGTGCTAAATACCCAGGATAGTTTTGACATGTTAAATTTCAACTCCAGAAACAATAAGTAAAGATACAGGACATTTAGTGATGTCCAGTATGTTCTGTATTTCCTCCAGAATTCTCCTTTCTGGTCTCAAAAATATCTCTCTCCTTAACTGCACAGTCTTCCTATTGCACTAGTGATCTTCTTTCTGAGTCCTGGTGTTTTGTTTCTTTTCTTGGTAGAAGTTACAAGGATGAAAATCAATATTCCTGGGAAGATCACATTAATGACTTGTATAAAAACAATAGCTCTTCCTTACTCACTACTACAGAAAATTAATTTCACATCTGTTAGGACTGCATTTACTTTTTCCATAGCCTTTTGGA
The DNA here is from genome assembly GCA_037837765.1 of Delichon dasypus. Lineage (NCBI taxonomy): Eukaryota > Metazoa > Chordata > Aves > Passeriformes > Hirundinidae > Delichon > Delichon dasypus. The sequence goes on along the minus strand of JBBAXF010000004.1, from coordinate 68,311,569 downwards.
TGTTTCAAAGCCAGGCTGTAATCCAGTAAAACAAGGAAGACTTTATTTTCCTTTGGAATGTACCAAATAAGTAAATTCCAGGCTTTTTGTAAGTTGGTTTTTTTTGTGTGTGGGGGGGGTTTTTTTTTGTTTTGTTTTGTTTTGTTTTGTTTTGTTTTGTTTTGTTTTGTTTTTTTGTTTTTTTTTTGTTTTTGTTTTTTTTTAATTCTTCATCATGCAATCTCTGATCCAGTGATATGACTATTACATTATTTTCTGAAGTTATCTCTCTTTTTGGATGGTAAATAGTGACTTTTCTGCTTTTGCATTTTCTATTAATTGCGAATTACTTGGAAATTTCCTTGAAGATGATTTGATGCATAATTATCAAATAAAGCAGCAAATACAAAGGCAATCCTTGCTCTGTTAAAATTCTTAAATTAAGATTTCAATATTATCAGACAAGTAAATAAAGCATCAAATGAGGTCCACAGAGAGGATAATACATTAGAATAAAAAAAAAAAAGATTTGCTAATATAAATTCTTCGCATGTCTAAGTGGCTGTAAATCCTACTAGATTTAGGAAACCAATATAGATATGCTCATACCAGCAGTTTGCTTTCCCATACGAAATGCAACATGGGCATTTCTGGTAAGTACCTAAAAATTTGCATCAGATTTCTAGGTAATGTAGTTTAATTTTTTTCTTCTCCTAAGAAAGTTATGTTAACTCATCTCCCATTTGGACACGGCTAAGATCATATGAGCAGTTACTAGGCTCATCTGACACACAATAACTCCTCAAACTGCCATAGCTCTATTGATCCCTAATCAAAACAAGATGGCAGTGATTTTTAAACAAGTAAAGTTTTAAGTGAGGATTTATAAATTATAAATTTATAAATTATAAATTTATGAAAGGGCATAGAGATGGCAATGTAGATTTTGATTTTCAGGATTCTGTTTTTGAACTGGGAATCTGCAAAGTGGATTAGACAAAAGAGCTGTCTAGTTCTGCCTTTGTCAAAATATAACAGCTTCTGTTCAGATAAGTTTTCAGCCCTGTTTGGGGAGTTTGCCCAAAGAGATGCAAACATGAGAAATGTTGCAGGCTAATTTAAAATAACAACCATTGCAAAACTTTACTTTTATTTTTTCAATTGTTTTATTTACTTTTGAATCAATGGCACTTCCTAGAAATTAAAAGGCTTTAAAAGAAGTTAAAGAAAAGGGAGGATTCAAACTAAGATACAACACTCAGTTGTGATGATCATCAGACATTTTAATAGCCTAAAGAATTGCTGCAATTTGTGTTAAACTGAACTGCCAGATAGATATGGAAACCAGCTTTAAAAAGTCCTGCTTTCCAGAAGAACTATCTATTAAAGGGCAAGACAGCACTCTAAATAGATGCTTAATGGGAGCTGAAACACTTTTGAAAAGTCATGCAGCTCTCTACCATAATCTACATGTTTTGCTCTCAAATATACTGTTAATTTTTCTTATTACTTCTGCATAATCTCATGAAAAATAACAACAACAACAACAACAAAACAAACACAGAAGACCATGGCTCCATGGCTTGCTGGGGAAAATCTTACACAGTAGTTGATCGCCTCTGAGCCAAATCTGACCCTAAAGCTCCCCTCTGCTGTGGCTTGATCCTAGAAAATTACATATTATCTTGGTTACTACAGTGTGTTAATGTGTTTACACAGATTCTCTACCTGTGGTGCTTTATGTCTTTTAAGTTTCAAGTAGGGGTCCTGCCCATGGAGACCTACCCCCACATCTATAGAACTGCTTCAAACCACCCTTAATTTCCAGAAGTCCTCTCTTCAGTTTTCTCCTTTATTATGTGGCTTCCATCCCATTTACAGGGCTTAAAGCATTAGTATAAAGAAGCTGGTAAGCAGAAAACCTTTTTGTCTGGAAAGGTAATGGAATTCTCTTCAGTTATTTTACCAGGGGTAGAGGATGATTAGCACTAATTACAGCTTGTCACACTGAGGGAAATTTGGAGTAAAAATGCAAAATGTCCTTTAAAATAACTGTTGCATGAATAATGTTATATGTCTTGTAGCAAACAAACAAACAAACAAACAAGCTTTCCACTTTCTGGATTAGATTTTTAAATTTTTTTTCATAACCTTACTTGAGCTTCATGGAAACTGTTTCATATTTGACAGTGTTCTATCAGTAGAATATCCAGCTTCCTTTTCCTGTTGTTTGTTTTTTTGTTTGGGTTTTGTTTGTGTTGTTGTTGTTGTTGTTGTTGTTTTCTTCCCCATTTTCAGAGGGAATTGAGCTTTGGGCAGACAGCAGAGAAAAACACAGAAGTGCTAAACCCTGTGACCATTCATATTTAGCTATTTAAGAAGTAAGTAAAAGCAAACAAGTTAATTTTCCTAGTATTTACCAAGGGAGGTAGTCAGACATGTCCCTGCTACCCAGGGACCCACAGTGCTTTACCCATAAGATACCTCATTGTACTACTTCTATATGTGATACTGGCAGCATTCTCCTAAACTGAAAAATACTTATCCTGCAGTTAGAGGAGCACGCACCAGCCTTTGCAACAGCCAATGCACCCGTGCCCACAGAATGGGCAGCTGAGCACCTACAGATGAGCAATTGACAGAGTCCAAAATTGCTCCAGAGGTGCTACAACACAAGTTTATGTTTTACCCTTCAGATGAAGCTCTGACCACAGGTTTCAAGATTGACCTTAATTCCCTGCTCTATCTACATAAAGATTTTAAGACAGTTAATATGCTACAATTCACAGGATGTAATAGTGAAACAATGAGAGATTATCAGTGGGATCTCATTTAATGAGATCCATGAAAATGTAAAAAAAAATTAATTGCACTGATGTGGTCGTTCTGTACCTCATTCTGAGCTGAAGCCCACTAAAGATCACCTGTACTGAGCTATGTGGACATAATACATCTGATCACCACAATATCAGATATTTCATGTCACATACATGCATATTCTCCATTCACCAGTTTTCACAAAGGATACTTTTGACTACCCATCATAAAAAAAGAAATATAAATTGTGTCTGGTTCCGTCCCGCACCGGGCGGGAGATGACCTCCGGCTAGCTCGGGTCAACCCAGCCACAGAAGGTCCCAGTTCGTTTAGTCTTCTCGGCTTAGCAGCTGGACCCAATAGTGTCGTGACAGCAATGGCAGCAGAAGAGAAAAGGCTGGCTCTCAGCTTATCAGGTTAAAGATGTTTATTAGCTGAAGAGCTGAGGAGCAGAGAGGCTCAGAGCTCCGGGTTGCGAGCTAAGTGGCTGAGAGAGTTTTTTCCTCCCTCCTACCCCTTATAAGTGGGGGAGGGGTTCCAGGGAGGATACAACAAGACAACAAATCAGGAGATTCAGGGCGCGACAAGGTGTGCCCACCCCCAAGCCTTGGACCACTAAAATCCAGAGGAAAGGAATTTCTCCCAGGGGACCTATCAGCCGAAGCCCTCTCCCTGAGATTTCACAGCCTGGGAGGGCTCCTCAAAGTGATAGACAGGCTGCCCCAGAGCAAGGGGGGGTGGGAGGACTGACACAAAACACCTTGTTATACAGACAACACAAAAAGGGTTACAACATTGGGGATACAGTGAAATGAACCATAACATAAACTTCTTATAAAAACCTAATAAAACAGTTCTGCACCACCACAATAAATATAGTAGTTGAGACAGTTCTTATGGGTCAGAGGGTGGAAGTAACTTTTGTTTGGACTGAAAATGAAAGGACTACCAAGTCAGTTACACAGTCCAAAGAGAGGAAAAAGTGAGTCAGTGCCAAAGGTGTGTTAGTCTTTCCTACTGGAGAGAGGCAAGATCAGGAGGTTGAGAAATGCCTCTAATGGGTTTGGGCATAGCACTGAGATCAAACCTACCTCATGGACTTTTGGTTTTAAAATTAGATATGCTGACAAGTGTACAGGTTATCCATGTAGAGAATAAAAGGTTTGCCTAAAAGACAAAGGTGTATTTTCTCTTTTTTTGTGGGAGAGGTCTTCCATTTAAGGCAGCTTGTAGTATCCCTTGAGACCAAGGGGGTCCCAATCCATAGGCTGAAGTAAAGGAACTGTGAAGGTTTCCAGATTGACCTTAATTCCCTGCTCTATCCACATACAGATTTTAAGACAGTTAATATGCTACAATTCACAGGACGTAATAGTGAAACAATGAGAGATTATCAGTGGGATCTCATTTAATGAGATCCATGAAAATGTAAAAAAAAAAAAAAAAGTTAATTGCACTGATGTGGTCATTCTGTACCTCATTCTGAACGGAAGCTCACTAAAGATCACCTGTACTGAGGTGTGTGGACACAACACATCTGATCACCACAATATCAGATATTTCATGTCACATTCCACTGCCTGGTGTATGCATTCAGATACAGTGTCAAGAAGAGCTCTAAAACCAGGTGGGTACATCATAATAAGACTCAGTGAAAAACACAAACAGTAGGAATTCAAGAAATCAACTTTCATTTAAATTGCATGCTTTATTTTGGCTAAGAGAAACAAATGGAAATTTTGACTGTTTTCACCTGGAGACTCAAAGGAAGGAAGAACATATAACAGTAAATTTTTTGAACTGTAATTTTTTTTAACAGCTGAATACTTCTGTAGATGAAAATAAAAACAATATTGCAATTCCTAGTCTAAAGAGCTTAGAGTAATCCGATCTGACTTCAAGTACCAAAGTAAAACACTTCCAGGTGTAATTACCTCAGTTTTCCCCAGAAGCTGGAGGAGAAATACAGAGACTTATCAAGAATGGTTATGGTGGATGGAAAATGATTGCTTACACTCAGCATATGGATTTGATAGATCTGCTGAATAAGCGGATGAGCCTTCTTTTAACAAATGTCTGCTCTTTCTGAGGACATTTAAAGTAGTATTCATCTCAGTTAACTCCTGAGTGTTGGTTTAGCCAAAGCAAATTGACTCAGCTCCCTTTGCAGTCAGTGCAGTCTTAAAAAGACCCTTCCAACCATGGTGATGAAGTAATTTTCAAAATCATCCATTCCAAAAGTTGGGCTTCCCCACTCTCTAATAATAGCCTAAGTTCCTAATTTCTCTCTATATAGTTATAAATTCCATAAGGTATATTTGTAGATATATGTACATTCAAACACATGTAAATGCACATATTTATGTGTGTGTGCTGTTCACTTGTCAATTATACAGCTCCAAAGTATTTTCTTAACGTTCTACCTTATGAAAACCAGCTCAAAGATGATGCTCTTGCTCAAAAGCACACTTGTTTTAAGGGGATGTCTCAATTTCATTTAATTTTGCGACCTAGCTTACTTTGAAGATAACTTGTTGACTTTATAGTGCTCTTATTTCTTGGGAAAAAATTAAACAAACAAGCAAACAAAACCCCACAAAAACCAGCAAAACCAAAACCACCACCACTAACAACAAAACCCCACAAAAAACATCAAAAACCCTGTTTCTGAGATCAGATTGAATTCTTGGAAGTTTAAATATTAGATGATCAGAATCATCAGAATCATCAGAATCATCATCATTCTTACACTTTAGAAAAAGACATCAAATTACTTTAGGTCTATATTCATAAAAATAAATTATTAAAAATAAATAAATTATTTGATATTATTTATATTACCTTCCTTTAATTCTATTTTAATTAAATCTCATATTAGCCATTTTATTGTTTGCCTTAGGTTAACTTTAAACTGACAAAAAGACATTTATCAGAGTCATCCAATTTTCCTTCCTAAATGTTTCTGTGCTTTCAATTTTTTCCTGATCTTTGGTGATTTTTCTGTGCCACGAGACTTCCTGTTATCCATTATATTCCACACAAAACTTGACCCAGAGTTTTTGACTTTTGAATACTGAGATTTTGGTGTTTGTCTTCCTTCTTTATTTTCTCTATAATTCATTTTTGAAAGTAAAGTATTTCAGTTCCATCACCTAGTGACCTGTAAAAAACTTTTAACTTTTCTTCAACTACAAGGTAGAGAGACACTGATTGCTAGGTATTAGTCAATTAAAACTTCTTTCTTTTCTTTTTTTCCTATAAGATTGTTCTTTGTTCACTCTTGTCCACTGTATTAATATTTAAAAGGTTATATCAACTTATTTTAAAATTCAAGTCATGTAACTCTTCACATCAGCTTTCAGTATTACCAACCAGGTCAAATTTATGCTCATAAATGAGCAATTCCAATTCCCTGTGTTTATTACCCAGACTCCAAGCTGTGGTGTACATGCAATTAAATAATTTCTTCTCCTCATGTCCGTCAGTGTCTTGATTAATTTGGTACTCATCATTCTGATTTTGTTCTAAGTGAGTACATGTTTGTTCCTACTTTTCATCCATCTTCTTTCTCAGTTTAACACCTGACTACAATTATTGAAACTTATTTCTTCATACTAATTAAGATTTAATCAGAACAAACTAATTGGCCAAAGCTAAAACTTTACAGGATTATATACAGGTTTCAATCAAACTCTCATCTGGGAAGATTTTAATTTCCAGGATAATTTCTGGTCAGAAGAACAAGTTTAGGGTAGCCACTAGCTAAGACATATATACAGTCATGCAATTTCCCATGAGAGTATATTTGTTTTCCCCCCTAAGTAATCAACTTTCAGTCTTTCTTATTATGGGTTTTCCAGCTGGCATGTTTGCTTGCATATGTGTTTAGTTCTGGATTTACAAATTAGGTAATGATTTAAAGTGTGATATGTGATATAAGAAAAACATTTGAGCCAATACAGTTTTGGCGGGTTTTTGGCAGACATCACTCATCGCCTTAACTCTATATAACTAAATGTAGACACACACAAATATGAAATTTTAGGTAAAATGTCATATAGAGAAGTGTTTTTTGGTTTTTTTTTTTTTTTTTTTATCTTTTTTTAATGGGCATTTAATCTTACGGGAGTAATTTTGCCTTTTGGTCTTTTCTTGCCAGCACGCTTGTCAAGAATCTTTTTTATTTTGTTAATTTCTGAAAGAGAAGCCACCCAAAGATTAAGAGCTTTTATTTAACACAGAATACACTCAAAATTGTTTCACAAAGTATTTTAAATTTAGGAGAAACATGCTTTCACTGTTTTTCACTTATAGAATCTTATCTTGTATGTGTTCTGCATATACACTACAGAGGGGATTTCCAAGAAAATTGGATGGCTAGTCTTCTGCTCTAGCCTTTTTTTGAGATCCCTAAAAATTTTTACATGCACTGCAATTAACAATATACGCCATCAGCTAAAATACCTTTTGCACGATAACTTTAGAATTTTCCACAAGCTTTATCCATGGCTCTAGTGCCTTGGTCTTCTACTCTTCAGTGTATCTTCTTTGCATTCCAGAGAACACTTTTTAATCCAGGTAGTAAAGAAAATATCTCACAAATGTTGTCTGACTAATTCAGTTCCACTGTTTCACTGGGATTTGCATCATTACCAACATCTGTACATTATATTTGAATATTTCTAGTTTATGGTTGAATTGTGTCTTCAGACTGTTTTCATGCTTTTCCATTCAAAGATCTACTGAGAGCAAAAAGGTCCTTTTCTTTCTAACGGTATATACATCCACAAATCTATCTTGAATCCTAGGGAATTGTTATTCAGTTATACTGGTTTTCCAATACTTCCCAAGGGTCCAGCCTGTTCAGGGAAATGGCTTAAATCATGTAGTGAGACAACTTCCCCAGACATACTTTGTGAAAAAAAAAAAAAAAACATAACAAGGAAAATAATAAACATAAGCAGATAAAGAAAATGCAGGCTGAACACAGTGCAGAGAGCATCCTGGTACTGTTACGGCAGTCCCGAAAATCTCTGCACACTGCAATTTTCCGCCTTGGCTCAGCCAGCCTTCCAGGTTCCTTCAGGACTTTATCCACTTGGCGTTCCAGGATCAGTCTCCCCTGGCTAATGACCCACTTCCACCATGTAGGGGTTTAGTCTGGAACCCTCTCCTGGCTCCCAAGTGTTGTTTTCATACCCAAAACCCACCATGAGTTTGCTTTAAAAACATGACCAAGGTTAAAAGGCCTGTGTAGACTGAGGGCATGTCTACAAAAAGAAAAAAACCTGTACAGGTCCTGTCAATATGACAGATCCCGGTTCGGGCACCGTTTATATTGGTTTTCCAATACTTCCCAAGGGTAAAGCCTGTTCAGGGAAATGGCTTAAATCATGTAGCAAGACAACTTCCCTGGACACGCTTTGTAAAATAAAAGATTTAATAACAAGGAAAATAATAAACATAAACAGATAAAGAAAATGCAGGACAAACACAGTGCAGAGAGCATCCTGACACTGTTATGGCTCTTTGGTTCTTTTAATGAAAAGCTCTTTGATTCTTTTGTGTTGTCCCTTTAGTGCTTAACAGTCTAGGTGGATTCCACTGGTAAATTGCCAGTAAGGAGAGGTACAGACTTTGAAGGACAGTGACAAGGTCCAACAGGTGCTTCTCTCTTGTCATTGAGCCAGTTACAAAGAGAAAGACACAGAGTTTTCTAGTTTGGTTTCAGGTAAACTGAAACCCTCTTCCTTATACAGAAATGCTTATTTGCGAGTGGGGGGTGCATTACTACATTCAGTGTCTTGTTTATGCTGGCCACTACGTGCTCACGTCCCACTCCAATTCTTTCTTTGTCTTATATTGTTGTTGTTGTTGTTGTTTTGGTTTTTTTTTCAATTTGTTTTTGTTTTTGTGGGGTTTTTTTTGTGTTTTTGTTTTTGTTTTTGTTTTCCCCCTTAAATGAGTTTTCCTTCCTAGAATCAGAAAATAGTCCTGGCTTGCCCAAAAATTTTTTCACCTTAAGGTTCTTGTTCAAAGAGATCTGTTTTTATTCTTCTGGTGCAAAATCCTTTTGTTTTGAGTATAGTTCAAGTAAAAAAGTCTTTATGCTTTTGAAAATAAAATTAATAAATAACATCAGTATTCAACCACAAGACAACATAATATTATGTATAACACAACTGAAAAAAAAATAAATCATACCTTTTTGCAAAATTTGCTGTTTGATTCCTTGCAAATTCCCTTCACAACTGGTTTATCCAGTTACAGTCAATCTACCCTTTTATAAATAGTACAAAATTAATAAAAATTAATACTGGGACCAGCATTCCGAAAAACACCTCTTCCACATGTCTCTCTCCATTTCAAACCTTGCCAACATGCCTATAAAATATCCTGAACTGCAAAGAAATTACATCCAATATAGTTCTTGGTTATCGCTAAAACCAGTAAAGCAAAATATACCTTAATTTAATATTTGTTTGTAAGATGCATTTTCTGCAGGAAAAAAATGCATTTGAAATTAAGCTGATTAAAGAAATACACGCTATGGGAAGAAGTTGCTGTTACAGTTAAGAAAATGTGACTTTTTGGTAAGGGAGCCAGGAAAAGAATAGCTGTTTCCCATATACTGAAAACATTTAAAGTTCTGTGTACATTTGGTCTCATCCAAATGTAATTTGAGAAGCTCACTTTTAATCTAGTTTGGCTCTGATGATAACAGCTTTAAATTATACAATCAGAGACATTGCTGAGTGACTTTGCCTTCCCCTACATCAAATGTAATTATTATTTTTATCGTTCAATTAGCAAACATTACATTTCTGTTTTCCTTGCAAAGATGGCACCACCTAATTTAGCAATAACATACATATATCCCTGATGCCCTCTCAGGGACATGATGTTATTATAATAGACTCTTCTGGACCTATTGATTCCCAGGAGTAAGTTTCCTTCCAGTTTGTGCCTTTCAACCCTTTTCTTTAAACATACACTAATAGGGCAATTTGCTGGTTGTGGATCATACTCTGCATTTTTTTAAAAAGAAATCTATACAGCATTTTGGTCCAGAATGGTGCTTTTATTACATTTTTTTATCTTAATCACCCAAAAAAGAAAAGATAAGGGTTTTTTTTGTTTTGTTTTTGTTTTGTATATAGATCCATGGAAGAGATGGTTTTCCCATACTAATAATTATTTTTTCTGAGATTCCTAAAAATGTTCATGTCTTGTCCTCAGATGGAATCAGCAACCCCTCCCCAAATGGCTCTTCAAAGCAGAAGAAGGAATATTGCACTAGGACAGCTCTAAGGAGATTTATCCAGTGACTTTAAGACAGAAATCAGAATTTCTGATTTATTTACAGAAGTTAGACATTGGGTCATCTACTTTTCAAGTGGTCTTTCTAGTCACTCATGCAGGTGAACATCTATCAATCACTCTATGTGATGATAAAGATCCCTAAGAAGGAATAGACTTATTTTATCTTATGTATTCTTAGGCTTCAGTACATGATTATTTGTTGATCTGTCATCCCTGAAGAGTTGGACATAAGAGAGAAGTGGTAGTAGATGTCAGTCAAATTTTGGATGGATTGAATGTACTTCTCAAGAAATAACACCTCTCTCCTCTTACTGCAGACTAGGCTACCTGTGGTGGTGCAGAACTGTTTTATTAGGTTTTTATAAGAAGTTTATGTTATGGTTCATTTCACTGTATCCCCAATGTTGTAACCCTTTTTGTGTTGTCTGTATAACAAGGTGTTTTGTGTCAGTCCTCCCACCCCCCCTTGCTCTGGGGCAGCCTGTCTATCACTTTGAGGAGCCCTCCCAGGTTGTGAAATCTCAGGGAGAGGGCTTCGGCTGATAGGTCCCCCGGGAGAAATTCCTTTCCTCTGGATTTTAGTGGTCCAAGGCTTGGGGGTGGGCACACCTTGTCGCGCCCTGAATCTCCTGATTTGTTGTCTTGTTGTATCCTCCCTGGAACCCCTCCCCCACTTATAAGGGGTAGGAGGGAGGAAAAAACTCTCTCAGCCACTTAGCTCGCAACCCGGAGCTCTGAGCCTCTCTGCTCCTCAGCTCTTCAGCTAATAAACATCTTTTAACCTGCTAAGCTGAGAGCCAGCCTTTTCTCTTCTGCTGCTGTTGCTGTCACAACACTATTGGGTCCAGCTGCTAAGCCGAGAAGACTAAACGAACTGGGACCTTCTGTGGCTGTGTTGACTCGACCCGCCTGGTGCGGGACGGAACCAGACACAGCTACCTGGATTGAAACCATGAAAATTACCCTTAAAGCAAAGAATAAAGTAGTTGGTATAATTTCCTTGGTTATTAGAATAATCATCTGCAGCATGAATGTTTTTCTTCCCTTGATCTCATTTAATCAGGAATGGGTTTTTACCTTATCTTTCATAATGTAATGCCCAAACTATTTTAGTATGAAGTGGTAGCTTTTCTGGAATTTTAGCTTTGCCCATAAATCCCACTGGGGACTTGAGAAGTATGTTGTAATTAATGTTTAGTCAAAATAAATATGTCTCTGTGGGAAATTTATGACTTTAACAAAACATTTTCTCATTAAAGAATCTGTTTTCAACTAGGGGCAGTGAAGGGAGACAACACCAGACTAAAAGTCTGAAGCACATTCTTAGGAGGGCATTCTCTGTTCGACAAGAACTGTTTATAATTTACAGTTGGTTTAGGTACTCTATATAATATCTTGTGTTTTCCAGGCTCCTAAGATGGTGGGGAATCCTGAGGAATGTTGACAAGCTGCTTCCTGAGGGTCACAGAAACTATTCCTTCAAAATTTTCCTAACACCAGTTCAGCCAAAATGTGTGTTATACCTCCCATTGGCATGACATTAGCAAGATATCCTGGTGTTATCTGAGAGACCCCATCACCTTGAGTCTGCTTTAAACCTTAGGCTCTGGCTAAGTGTGCTTAAGTAAGTCTTTGTCACATTCCACTAGAGCATGTTTGCATTGATTATGCACAATTATATCCTTGCATCATGGCAATTCACCTGTGCACGCTAGCCCCTACCTGAGTGATTTATTACCAGTTAAATTGTTGTTAGCAGAAACTTGTTTATCACTGTCACACATGCAAGCAGCAGATATGAGTATCTGTATAATCAGCCTGTGTGTGTCCATGTACGTGTGCATGTGCGTGTGCATGAAGGTGTGGGACTTGGGGGCGAATGAAGGCATGAAAACTCATGGACATTTCTGATTAACCCTGTCTAACCCACTGCCTATCCCCTAACACTCATCATTGTTGTCCAGTTCATGCACAAATAATAGTGGTTATAGAAATCTGCGTTGGTACTGATGTAACTTTATTGATCCCTTTCAATCTTCATCCATATAATGTCATTGAAGAAGTTCTTAAGGAAACAAGAACATTAATAAGGACCCCAGTTAATTACAGACATCGGAAACCTTCAGAAATGATGGAAGAGCTCTGGAAAATAGGGACATTTTGACTTTCAGGAAACATGCTTCCTCTAGGTTCTTCTGGCACTTTTCTCTTTCAGATTTTAATGGGATGGGACAACTCAAGAGTATTTTTTAATTCCCTAGAGAAAATGATCCCTTACTGTTATGTGTCTCTTATTGCTCTTTTATTAGCAAACAAAAGGGTGAAAAATGACAGAACAATGATTTGTTTAATATCAAATATTAAGGAAAGATATTACATAAAATATTAAATTATTGCTGCCTTAACATTTAATGAGTCAGATCTTCCACTGAAATTTAGAATCATAGAATCATAAGACAGTTTGAGTTGCAAGGGATCTTAAAAGTCATCTAATTTCTGAACTACAACAAACTACAGAGAGTGGGAATCTGGATGTGCTGTTTCTTACCTTCACTTTCTTTTGCTTCATGAACAAACTACCACAGCGGAAAGGCACAGCCACACTACCTCCAAAAATCTTGTGTTTAGGAGTTGTGAAAGGAGCAGCTAAGTGATGTGATCCTAGCTGTTTCATTTTCTGTCAGTGATCCTCAGTTGAACTGGTAGTCTCAGACTGGTGAGCACAACACCAAAATCGCACATCTGGTACAACTTGGTACCTAGGTAGCAGTCCCAGCTGAGTGTGGAGGGTCTGCCCTCTTAATCTGAGAAACAATCCCTGAACCGTTTTTCTACATGAAAATGGAGTGTGCTTCTATGTGATGCAGGGTGTGAAGCTCTTGCTTTGACCTGTAGTTTTTCAGTGACTAAAACCAAATATGCTGTTTGGATAGAAAAAAGTAATGACAAGGATCTAGATTCAGACCTTCTTGAAATCTGTGAGCAGTCTGGATCAACTTGATTTGCACCTATTTGATAAATGTGTCCCCAAAGTACACATGGCAATGGCTTGAAGTAAATAAATACATTTATTATATATGCAAGGGAGTCCAGCCAAGTAGCCTAGTCCTCTAGTCCTAATCCTCTGCTGCCAGAGTGAAATGCAGAGGCTTATTTGTTCCAAGTCTGAAATGAAAGCATCACATCCATCTTGTTCCAAAGACTTTTAACTGGTTTTAATGGACAGACTGACAAACTATGCTGCCAGATTCTTATAGCTCCAGAAATGGTGAAGATTTTTGAAAAATTTAAACTGAGTTTTATGAGATTTGGAAAAATTATACAACATCCAAATGAGAAGTTCGGTATTTCATAGCTAGCTTAATACTGTTCAAGATAATTTTAAAACCAGTTTATGGATTATTTTTGTTGGTGAGGTTTTTTTGTTGGTGGTTGGGAATTTTTTTTTTTTTTTTGTGGGTGTAGTAGAGGGGGTTTGTATATGTTTTTGTTTCAGTTTTGGTTTTATTGATGTTGTTGCTGTTGTTATTGCTCCAAACGGCTTCTTAAAAAGTCTAGGGAATCATCAAAAGTTGAGCAATTGAGAATGATGGTTTTGTAACAAATCATAACTCATGATTTGTAAGCTGGGCACTTTTTTGTCCAGATATGTATCTTATAGAAGCTTACAGGAATTTTATTTCTGGAAATTCATTTAAAAAGTAACTTTGCCAATGGGCAGGGAAAAAAAAAATCAAGCTTGCGGTCTAACAATGTAGGAAGAAAGGTATTTGAAATGATCTAAGAGTAGATTCTGCTTGGCGACATTTAGGTCTCTTGGTTGGACAGAGAGGAACTTTTCCTGATCCAGAGAACTTCAAAGAAACATAATGTGTTTGAAAATTAGGCAATCTTAGATACATAACTTGGGCAGATTAAGTTCCATCACAGACCACTGCAGACAGATAGCTTGCTTTTATTTGTTTCTCAAGGGAAGTAATTTTCAAAACTTTAATATTTTTAGGTTAAGAATTTATTTTGATTTTGCTTTGTTCTTGGCCTAAAGGAGCTCAGATTGGACAGCCTTTCAGGTGAATTTTCAATAGCCATGTTTTTACTTAAGAATTAATATTGACTAGCTAAAAACAAATGATTTATTGTGTAATTCTGTAATTATTTATTTTTTCTGCATTGGGTTATTTATGCTAAGGAATTAGAAAGATGCTGCATTAGTAGCTAATGCATTTTTGTGTTAACAAAAAATATTTTATAAGAAAAAATATTCAGAACCCCTCAAAGAAGGAAATAGGTACCTTCCATGCTTCAGAGAGGGATATATCCCAAAAAACAAATCCTGAAAAATATGTCATAAAAAATATGGGGGGTGGTGGGGTTTTTGTTTGTTTGCTTGTTTGTTTTATTTGTTTGTTTGTTTTTTGTTTGTTTTGTTTTTATCTTTGTCTAACCTAATTAGCCAACCTAATTGAACTTTGGTAGAAAATAAAATATTTCTTTACTAATATTCCAATACAGATTAGAAGACTTTAGAGTTTTAATGTTTTAGATTTCTATGTTGTGGTGGTGTGTTTTTATTTCATTGGTTTTATGTAATTTTATATATTTCTTGTAATGGTTTGTTCTATGTACCCCCCTGTTCTGTAAATGGTTTGAACTTGTTTACGAGTTAGGGAGCCCTTACCGTTACGTGTCAATCATCCCTACCCCCATGTACCGAGTTGTCAATCCCCTCTCTCTCCCCTTGGGCGCCCCGTCTATCACTCCCAGACTCTTCCCTAGTTTCTGGAAAGCTCCAGGGTGGGCGTTGAGTGATAGGCTGGGTGCCTGGAAATCCGCTCCCATCGTTTTGTGACTGGTTCTCTGTTCGTTGATTACACCCCTTGTTACACCCCCTCCGCTTTTCTATTCGTTAAGACTGGAAGAGCCCAACCCAGTTTTCTGCGCCTTATAAGCCTGTGCATGGCTGTGCTCTCTGGCTCTTTTGGGCAGAGGGTCAGAGTGCACAGAGCTCCGTGCTCCCGCTCCCCATCCAATAAAGACCCTGTTGAAACCCAGCTCAGAGGAGTCCGGCCTTTTGCTTTGCTGCCGGGGGTTGCATTATACATCCACTGATCCGTCGCTGTGTGGGGAACCAAGGCCCCACCGGGAGGAGGTGGCTCGCGCGCCCTGCCACCCCGACCTCACACGCTGGAGCGGTGCATGGAGGCTGAGCTAGCCCATGGCCGCGCACAACCAGCGCGAGGGACGGCACCGCAACACTATGTTTTACTAATTTTTGGAGAATCACAGAGTCATTATGAGTAATTGAAAACTGATATAGTCACGGGCAAAGACTCTCTAACTAGTTAAAGTTAGAAAGTGGTGTGTTTATTCACTGGCAGGTAGCACGGGAGTCATCTCCGAAAGGCGTGGCCGCCTTGAACTAGGTTCTTTGCTCTCTATTTATTCTCCAAGATCTTACATACAGTACTTATGCATAACCCCAGCACCTCCCATCCCCGCTCTGTATTAAAATGAGGCTATTCATCCTTCACACGTGTGCAGTTCTCTTGAATTGGGTCGGTGGTCTCAAATTGGGTCAGTGGTCTCAAAGGATGAAGTCAGGAGAGTCTTCATCAGGTCTCTGTGACCCTCTGGCACAATCCAAGGTCCCCGTCCCCTGCTTCGTCATTGATTGACACCAAGTCCAGGTGCTGGCCATTGTTCTTATTGGTTTCAATTTGTTCTTATGACGGTTCACTTACTCCACTTTTCCTATAAACAAGCTCATAGTATAACAGTTAGCTTTAGCTTGGGCATCTAATAATCATTAACCTACCATTTACTGATCTAACTTACATTTTGATCAATATAAATTGCTTCTAACATTTAGCTAAAATCTTAACTCTTTAAAATCGTGATTCATTTAAGGCTGGAAAAGGTCTCCAAGACCAATCTTTGATTACATAGCACCATGCCCACTAAACCCCATTATCTAGACTGCCATCAAGTCCTGTCCTGAAGACATAATATGGTCTTCCCTACCCTCACAGAAGCTCCTGAACAGAAAGTTCATTAAGTGGTCTGTTATCAGTGTAAACTCTATAGTTCAAATGAAACATATAGTGTCATAACTCCAAAATAGCTGCAACATCAGTGTGGGGCCTTTTGAACACTTGTTTATTCTGGAGTATGAGTGGAACATTTGAAATGTCACTGGCTCTGTAGAGTGTTTCAAACATACCATCAAAACTAAACGCCCAGTAACAAAACGGAGAGTTTGCATACTTTTGTCACAGGGGTCACACAAATTGGAATCTGGTACTAAGTTAAACACTTGACTTTACTCAAGTTTTCTCCTTGTCTTTCAGGCCATATTGTGGGCTGTAAACTGCCATTTTTCTCAATTTCTCTTTTAAGAGAAATTAATCATTTCTAACTAGGGCTATAGCTTAAATTTTATCTTCATTATAACCCTTGATATGTAAACAGTAATTCAGTGACAGAACAAACTCTCTACTCTGGGATGATTTTTAACAGTGCATAGCTTGTTAATTGCATTCTTGCAGAATAAGAACCATATTAGAGGATTGTCCTCGGTTACAATGTAAGATGTGCCCAAAGTATTTACTCCATCACCATCTACATGAGATGTTGAAACTAGGTTGGGCAGTGTTTCCCGTGCCCCCTCCCTCCAGACCATCTTCTGTTAACAGCCCATCAATGCCCTGCTGCATGACTCATAGATAACTCCCTCTAGGAGCTATCTCTGTCTAATGGGCGATCAAGGACCCATTGCAAGGCTCTTAGAATGATATCAACCCATTGTGAGATGCTCCACCCAGGGGGAGGAGCCAAACATTCCCACCTGGGTATAGTCTGTGATTTGGGACAGCACAGGCAGCCTTACCCACTGGACTCCCAAAGGACAGGAGTTACCAGACCTTTCTGCGGGAACATTGCTTCAACAAGACCACTTCATCTGGACCAAGGTTGTATTCTGACTCTGTCAGTGATCTTTTGTACTATTGCACTTGTTTTATTTTATTAAACTTTTTTTTTTTTCTCTCCTATTAAATTGTTTTTCTGACCTGGAGTCTCTCGCTGGTTTTGCCTTCAAGCCAGCACAAGGATAAATACTAAATAAAATGAAAAAAAAAAAAAAAAAAAAAAAAAAAAACCAAAAAACAAACCCTATTAAATGATGATTTCATTATCCTATAGCTTGCAATAATTTCCTGGTACAGAAGATATTGAACATATTTATTTAGAAAAAAGTAGATACCTTTTCTGGGAGTGGATAGATGAAGTGTCTTTCTAATTTTTGGTATATTTTTTAATTTTGTCTTTGTTTTGTCTTGTAGTAAGGTTTCCGATATAAGTTCCCCCCTATATCACAAGAATGGCAGCTGGTAAGATGCCAGTAAAAGTTTCAACAGTTAAGTGATTAAATTAAAGTTCTTTAATTTAAAATGTTATTAACTAGACTCAGGATAGAGAAAGAATGGGCTCTGTTGATGCAGTGTGGTTGTGGTGTTTTATAGCACCAGCATATAGAGGGAGTGATATAAGGAGGCCATTACTTACTTTGGGAAGGACAATCTTTTGCCAGTAATAGCTGTTACTCAGGAAACAGACACCAACTGCCTTGAATCTGTGATAAAAATTTTGTTGGACTCCATCTCTTAGAGGTAATGGGCTGTAAAATGTCAGTAAATCAAATTATTAAAATTCTATTAATAAACAAATATTTAAGAATTTGTCTGAAGATGACAAGTTATCTAGAAAATGTGAGGAAGAGTTAAGCACTAAATAACAGAAGATTAACTTAAAATAGAATAAACTCAATATAACATTTGCCATCAGGAATCTGGAGTAGAAGGAAAATACCATATCTGATTGCCTTAGCCACAATTTATGAGGCATCCTAAGAAAAATTTGCAAAAAGCAGTAGGACAAAAAAAAAAAAAAAAAATCAATCAAGGTAAATGCAATTTGGAGATTTTCCTACATTTCTGCAGGTTTGTTCTACTTTCTAATTATCTATAGAGAAATATTTTCATTACTTGAACAGTGCTGATTATCGACCTGCTCCAAAGTCAATCAAAAGTCAACAGAAAGATAGAGTGATGCTTTTTTCTCTCCAGCAAGACCAGAAAAACTGATCTCTTCTCATATGTTAATTATATTTCCTGAGCATTTTTCATATAATAATTGATTTACCTTGAAGAAAGATTGAATCCTCCTGGGTAGAAAGCTAAAAACCTTGTTCAGAATATGACAAGACCCAAAACAACTTTGGCAGAACCAAACCAGCCAGAGTTTCAACCAGCCATTTTACTTTTCTCTTTTTACTTTTTCCCTCTCTAACCTAATTGAATGAAACATATTTGTGTTGCAGTTGGAGAGCACATCCAACCATTGCACTTCAGCTGACAAATCATTAATCGCTTAAAATCTGGTTGTTTGTGAACATCTGCATATATTCTGAGGTTTAGATATATGTGGCCGTAGTTTTAGAATGGTGTCTCACATACAAAGACAAAAGGAAAACATTTTTAATGCTGTTCATCAAATACCACTTTACGTCACAGCCATGTATGCACTGAGGGAAGCTTCCAGCAGGACCAGCTGGCACTGGAAGCAGAATCATTTTTCTTACCCCATTTGTGGAAGAGGAGTGGTGCTGTTTAAAATCAGGGAATGGAAATCAAGGGGGTGATGTTCTCTCTCTACTTCTCCTGAGGGACGTCCTCAACTCAAATCCTGGGGGGTTGTACTTCAGAAGTGCGCTCTGTGATCTGAGGTCATCATAGCCTGGGAAGCTGGATTTTCTTTAACAGTCCCTAACTGTGGGCTTGTAGAGGGAGAGCCTGTGGTTACCACCACCACCACCAGTTGCCACAGACAATGCTTGGGACCCCATGCTCTTTTTGCCAGCCACCAGGGCATTGTTTGCAGCATTTGCTGGCCACTGCCACATGGGTCCACAATGGCACCTCAGCAAATCCTTTCAAAGAAAATAGCCTTGGGGTTTGTTTTGCCCATTTCTCCATTTTTTGTCTGTCTGGAAAAGAGTATTGAGCCACAGAGGTTTATTTGCTGCAGTCCTTTGTTCTCCTGGGCTACAAGGAACTGCCTATGAGTAGCAGTCATTCTGTCTTAGTTCCAGGGTGGCATCTGGCTTTTGTTGGTCAAACCATTCGCCTTTTTGTAAAATATTTTTTATACTGTTGTGTTTATTGGTTTTTTTTGGTGCATATTTATTTGTTTGTTTTTTCTTTTTTTTCTTTGTAAGTCAAGTTGTAGTTCTAATGTTTTTTAAAATCTCATACTTTTTTATTTTTCCCCTCCAGTCTTAACTTTTTCCTCACTCTAAAAGTATTAGAGGTGGTTTCTCAAAGTAGTTAACAATGATTAAAGAATTAATATTGACACAAAGTTTTAAGCTGAATGATGTCAATACATATAAAGTGAAAGAGAAGCATGCACAAATGGTGTGTCTAACACAATACAGACAATTTTTGAGATGAGAATACCCAAAATATCAATCTCTTTCACAAGTTGTATTCTTTATTACTAAGGCGGAGGGTAGCCAGAGTCTAGATTACTTACATGGGAGAAGATAGAGGGAGAATGGAGTCTTCCTAATTTAAAAAGAGATAATTTATTGTATATTTAATTTGTCAAAAAATATAGATATTGGCTGTTTCATTTTAGCATTTTTGCATCTTTAGTTAAACTTGAGAGGGTATAGAGTTTTAAAAAAATGCTCATTTATTCCTTTATTTGTGAATGGAAATATCCTGAATGAGAAAATAACATGACAAATGTCAGACTAAAGAAGAGTGTGACATTTCTGAAACCAATATTATAATACAAAGGCTAGAGAACTTCTCATCTGAGTGTTCTAGGCATGACTAGATACTTCATAATTATGGGATTGTTTTATTGTTCCTAGAAATAATATTCCAGGGAAGATCATGAACCTACAATATATTCTACTTCATTGACAAGCAATTTCTCACTTTCCTCTTTCTTGCTTGCTTTCTTTCCTTCTTCCTTTCTCTTTTTTTCCTCCTTCCCTCCCTCCCTTTAGAATTGTAATATTTCCTCTCTAATGACATATTCTAACTATGTAATTTTTGAAGTAATATATATTTTTTTGGCTGGAAAAGCAGATGTCTAGCAAGTTGCCTTCCGAACTGTAAATTTTTTAAAACCTGGGCTTAAAATCTGTCTAAACTTTTTTCTATTACATTTTTATTTATGTTGTGGTTTCACTCTATCCATACATCAAGACCCACAGAGCCAATTGCTCATTCCCCCACCAGCAGAATACGGGAGAGAATCTCAAAAGTAAAATCTGGAAAACTCATGGATAAAGATAAAAGCAGTTTATTAGGGAAAACAAAAGATACACACAAGAAATCAATTCACTCTTGCCCATGCAGGCAGGTGTACAACCATGTCCAGGAGAGCAGGGCATCACCATAGATAGTGGTTATTTGGAGGACACCACTTCAAATGTTCCTTCCTCTTCCCTGTTTCACTTACTTTATGTACTGAGCGTGATGTCACATGGTCTGCAACATTCTTTTGATCATTTGGCTGTGTCTCCTCCCAACCTCCTGAATACCCTCAGTCTCCACCCTAACCTGACAGCCTTGTCTGTGTAACCTTGCTTAGCAATAGCAGAAACATCACAATGTTATCCATGCTTTGATCAACACAAATCCAAGCACAGCCCCGTACCAGCCACTGGGAAGAAAATTAACTCTACCCCAGGCAAAACGAGAATAAGGACAGGAAAGGAGTTTCACTGCACTACAAAAGCCTCATGGCTGCCAACTCAGAAATAAAAGATTTTTCAGTAGTAAATCCAGCTACATAGCTACTCATCTGAGTAGTCTTTAGTTGAGGACAGCATACATTTGAGTGATAGCTTTTTCTACTTTTGTAGTAGTTATTGGGTGGAATACAAGAGTAATTCACTGAATCTTACTGAAGATGATAAGAAGATGCTGCTTTGGCTTCTTGAAAGGAAGCCCAAATCCAGAAAAAAAAAAAGTACAAAGAGAATAGCCCTAATGATGGCAAGACTAAAACTAATAACATATGAAAAAAAAAGTAGTAGTGTGCTAACTTGCTAAGATTCTGTTTGAATAGGAGTTTTAATATTGAGTGAAAGTATGTATCAATTCTTGTCAGCTCTCCTCTTCCCCCTTGCTCACATGTAAAGGTAGATGACCTAACAAAGTTTTCACATGGAATAAAAGAGTTCCTGTGGCCTCTGTTTGTCCTCAGAAATGTTTAGTGTTGCAAGACCTGTTCTTTCTTCTATTACTCCTTTGTTTGTCTAAGAGGGTTTCATTGGATTTCTTGCACATCATGTCGCTTGGGTTTACAAAATATTGGCAAAGCTTTATAATAAGTAGCAAATCATTATTCTGTGCTTTGGTGTTCATTGTAATACAATTAATCATCATAAATTTGCTTTGGTATATTCAAGTGGATAAAACAGTTAATTTCAAAGACAGCTTACTTCAGAAAACCATCTAATTTGTTATTATACTTTCACCTTTAAGGGCACAGAAAATGTTTTTTGCACAAGGTACATTGAGTAGGCATTATTAGATACATGATGGACAGGATGGAATAACTAATCAGTATAGCATTCAGTTTCTTATTATTGATAATTTATTTACCAGACAAGAGTAAGTAATGAGACCACTTAAGTTGTTTACATTAGAGCTATACAAACATTTCTAGAAAAATTGAAAGAAAAGGTATGTTTGTCATTCCAATTAGACTTGCTTTAATGGCCTACTACAAGGCTTTATTTATTTATTTATTTATTTATTTATTTGCTACTTTTGCAGAAATCTCATGGGAAATTTAGCTGAGACTAAAAAGCAAGACCTCACTGTCAGCTCTGTACCACCTGTATGGCAGCTGTTTCTGTAAATGAGAAGGTTATGAATATAGGGTTGTGGCTATATCACATTTTGAGATCTGTCAAGGGATGCAGAAACTCTAGATGGATTCTGGCTTCAGTAATTCTCATATAGGCTTATAACCATAGGTTTCAGAGGAATCAGCTTAATTTCTCCATGAACATGTAAAAAATATAGTTGTAGACAAAGGTGTTTTATTTACCAAATATATATATATATATATATATATATATTTATAAAATATCTCATCTTTGCACATCAGCCAAACCCAAGGTGGGATTTGGAATGTATCTTGGTTACCTTTTTGTAAGGCCTATTCTGAAGAGGGAAACCTGAATTTTCCCCTCTGGTTTCTCTGCAAAATTAATATTCATGTCAATCTCACTATTTCTTAATAATTCCTAAGGATGGTAGAATCTGTAATTTTTAAATGATTTTTTTTTTTTTTTTTAGAAAAAGGAAGATAAGAATTATGGTTTTACTGAAATAAAGCCAAGATCCCAGCCAAAATTAACTTCCAGTTGTGGGGTTTGTTTGTTCATTTGATTGCTATTTTTCTCATTTTATTGATGAGGGGGTTTTGAGGATGTTTATTAATGGGCTGGCTTTTGTAGTGACATATTTTTTATTTAGTCTCCGAGACTGAGTGGATATTGACAAAACCTTTATATCTGTTCTGTTCCACATGTGTAGTGTAGCGTTAGCAATAGTTCTTTACTTTTACAAATGTTGTAAAGTAATTACAGGTTTTCAGACATGGCAAGAACTGTGTAATGATCCTTGGCTGTCCACTCAACTAGTAGCCATGTAACTAATAGGAAAAATGAAACCATTAAATTGAGACCTGAGGAGGCTACTCTCTTCTTTAAGTATTCAAAACCAAGCAGAAATCTTGCAGAGACTTAAGGCATGGAGGTGGAAAAGACACTATCACTACTGACATTTTTCTTAAAAAACAAAGCAAAACAAACCAATTGATTAATCAAATAATCAGTCAAGATGTAACTGCAGAGAAATGATAAACCTAGGATTATTTCTCAGTGTTAGTCTCCTTAATGCCAAGGATTTATTCCTGTATGTAAAATAGGCATGAATTAGAGCTTTCAACTTTTTTGCATCCTTTTAACTGCCAATGATTGGTGCCTTTTAAATGAAATGCTTAAGAATATAGCAATCACCATATAAGATCAGGATTCCAGGCACTAGCTGCAACATATGCTTTGCAAACCGAGGATCTATATACTTATATTTAGGCAAATTCTGCATGGTTAGATAGTCTTATTTGAAACAAAGAAAAACAGACAAGGAAGGGGATAATAGTGTGGAAAGATAGAAAAGAAAAGAAAAGAAAAGAAAAGAAAAGAAAAGAAAAGAAAAGAAAAGAAAAGAAAAGAAAAGAAAAGAAAAGAAAAGAAAAGAAAAGAAAAGAAAAGAAAAGAAAAGAAAAGAAAAGAAAAGAAAAGAGAAAAGAAAAAAATCTTGCCCTTGGACTTCGATTAAATTGACTCATGATGATAACATTTATGATGGTAACATAGATTGGCCAGGGACATTTATTTATCCCACATATACTACATAGGGAAGGGTTGTTTGTTTCAGATTTTGTGTCTTTTCATCAAAACTTTGCAGTTTAGATTTACAATACAGAAAAATAAAGAAAATAAAAATAATAAATAACAGCAAAAAAAACCCCAAAGCTTGAATGAAACAAATGAAAGAGAGATGAACATCAGGATACACATCATATCTCAAAAGATACTAGTTTGTGTAATCAGCTATATAGGAGAGAAAGTGAAAGATACTAAATGCAGTGGAAATTTCAGTATTTCAGTGTATATTTTACACCAAACCGATTGATTTTTATCTCTGTGTACTGTTGAGGCCACAGCATGCATGCCATAAGCAGGCTTAATACTGCATAACTTTCACTATCTAAAAGATACTGCTCATAAACTTGTAATTTGTTACATCTTTCATTAGTATGACCCTCAGACAATTACTTAGTAATTCCTAAAATATTTTTCCAAGGGCAGTGAAGAAATGGCCTCCAGAAGGGAAATCTTCCCCTCCCTTTTCATGGACTTGAATGGTCCTAGGGTGTGTGTGTATGTGTGTGTATGTATGTTTATAAATATATAACTGAAGTTAACCAAAATGTATTTTGCCCTGGTCATGCAGCCAAGGAAGAAAATCTCACTTAAAAAAAGTTTGAATTCCAACTCATACTGAAAATTTATAGCAAAAACTAGAAAGTAAGGACAGGTACTACCATACACCTATCAGGTTCTAAAGATTGGGTACCTAAACTTATATTTTTCTAGCTGTGATTTATTTCTGAGTTTGCCTTCAGAGGTTCAGGCGGCAGTAAGCAAAAGCTACTTATGTAAACAATAGGCTGACTTCCCATCTTTGAAATTAGAAACTTCTTTCAGGCTCATCTGCCACAATATGGACCTCTCATTTGTGGAAATATGTCCATCTTTGCATGACTATCTGAAAGTCTCAAGTATTATCACGAACACACACTAACCCTTTATATTTTCTTAAAAAGCAGGCTACGTCTAGAATATTTGTTAAGATTCAAGCTGCCTCCGTCATGTTATTGATTATCATAAGAAAAGTCATTAACATTATTGAATCCTCTTTGTTATGACAGTAATCAGCAGCTCCTTCCTGGATTACTGGGAGCATTTTTGAAAGGTTTATGGCTTACTACTGATGTAGATAAATGTTTTTAGAATCCATGGTTTTGCCTTTCATGAATAAAAAGGTGATTGAACAAAGACTGCATTCATCATTCTGTTTATCGCCCTGAAACAACAAGTGTAATTTATAAACCAATAATACTTTTTTGTAGTGTTATACACATGTTCTAAAAGAATGGATCAAATTAATTCAGGCTCAGAAAACAACGCCACCACAAGACTAATACATCCAAACCCTTAAGGGATTTGAAAGAATCCAACCAGCATGGTGACTTTGATAAGTGCTTTGTGGTTTGTTTTTTTTATTTTGTTTCATTTATTTATTTCCCCCCACACCCCTTATTTTAGAAATAAAATGATGAATATCTTATAACATTACAGCAATTCTCTTAACATTAACATAGGCAATAAATGCTTATCCTTAACTCATATTTTCAACAGTGACCCTTGGGGGTATGTATGTATTAGGGAGCCTCTCTAAAGAGGTATGTATGGTTATATAACTTGTATTTTGTCTGGATGTGAAGAAAAATCTAGAAAAAAAAAAAAAGTAACCCTTTATCTACAACCCCTTGAGATGCAGCAACAGATACATCCTCCTGCTCCAGAAACTGGGATTCTATTTTCTACTTAGACCCTCTGAATAATTTCTGAGCTAGAAATGAGATATGCATCCTGTTTTGCTAAAAAGGAAAAAAAAAAAAAAAAAAAAAAAAAGTTCATTAGGTCAGCAACAAAAAGCGTCCAATATATCTTGCACTCCTTCCATCCTCAGGTAAAGAATTGTTAACTTATACATAACAGTCACTGAGGGAAGTCAAACCTCTGAAAGAAAGAGACTAGAGAGATGCAAAACCAGGAAGTTGTACCACAACAGCCCAGGATTGCATCTATTCCTTACCACAGAGCACATGGGATTGCACCTCTCCTTTATCCCAGAGCAAAAGTTTCAGGGCACTTCTGGCATCAAGAATTAAACTGCTCATGTTATAATTACATTCTTTGACTTTTAAGGACAATTCATCCAATTGCACATTTAATTATACAAATTTCTTATAAATTAGATTATTTTCCAGTGCTGGAATGCATTAATTTCTGTGTTTATTTGTTAGTTTCTGAGTAATGCTTTGGTTGGTGAGAAAGGTCTCTGATTAACTTACACTTTTTTTGTGTGTGATTTCAGAAAAAGGTGATGCTTCTGTCTTGATTTTGCCAAGATGGTCACATTGAACTGTTTATGCCTCAGTCTGAAAAACTATTTCTCAGTCCATAAATGCTGTCTCACATCTCTCTTTGTTACAGATGGTAAATGTTGTCTTTTACCCGCAGTATCATGTGACATAGATACACCCATCTCAATTCCAAATATAGAATGGAAACATATACTGAATACTTGTGCTCTTTCTAAGTCCCTATTTATATTTTTACCATCTGCAACTAGCAGAAATGTTTGAAATGTTTGTGGGGTTTTTATTGTTTTGTTTTGTTTTTTTCATATCATATTTTAAAATATTTTTTATTTCATAATTGCCATTAGTCAACAGGGTTATTTTTTTACTTTTCTCATTTGATGTCTATATTATTAAACTGTCAATCCGTATTTTTTACCATATATTTCCCTGTTTCCATAGCTTTTATATTGAAACCTTAAAAAGACTTTTAAAGTTCAGACTTTCAGATTCTGTTTTAAATAAGATGACAGCATCATAAATATTTTCATTTTTTCTGCATTTCGAAATTTAACTAGTATTGAACGAAGTGGAACATGTTTAAATAGTGACAATGCTTTTATTTATAATTCACATTTGAAATTTTGACAATAATTCTTTTAAAAATATTCCCAGTATTTGGGTAGTTTTAAAAATAACTAGAAACATATCATAATAAAAAAGTAGAAAGATCATAAGATTAATCAGATTTAGTGCCTAGAAGACTGTTAATACTAAGGTCAACAAATAATGTTTTTATAATCTGTTAAGATCTTGCATTAAATTAATGGAAGTAAAACATTTTGTGTTTTACTGTAAAACAGCTTTTTCTTTTCATTGTATATTATTTCAGATATTTGAGTAAGAAATCTATAGTAACAATGACTGGTTTAAGATTTTTAAAATTTAGCTGCAAATTAAATACCTGAATTAGGTATCCTAAGTACCATTCTTAGATGCTGCCCTTAATGGATACATAGCTAAAGGTTGTGTTCCTTTCATAACTTTTTGCAGAGGGATTTGTCATAATAAGGAGCCTACAGGCTGGCTTTAATTTTTAAGTATGTGCCACTTGATTGTCATAGTATCATTTTCCCTCATTTATGTTGCTTTAAAACCCTCTTGATAATCCTAGAAAATCTATTAATTGCTAATGCTATCATGTGTAATGAGATTACCCTAAGAAGTGTTTTGAAAGAATAAGAGGCAGCAAAAAGGCTTTCAAAAATATATCTCAAAAGGTTGTTCTAAGCCTGTGTCAATAAATGTAAGATTTCCCCAATTCAAGTTAATCAAACCAGTTTTGGCTAACATAAGGCAATCTTTAGTTAAACTATTTTTTTACATCAATATCTCACCCTTTCATGATTAATTAAAGATTAAGATATATCCATATACCAAATACAAAGTCTGTCCGTTGGCAGTAATGAAGTTCCTGTTTACTCTTCTAGCAAAAAACCCCACAAACATTGTGTTTTCCTGTTCCCTTCTGAAATACCAGAAAATACAGTTATGCTTTAGAAGGCATATGAAGACTATGCAGCACAAAAATGTTCATTTAACGTTTGCGGTTTTAGGTACTTTTGATGTCAAGTGAAGACTCATCTTCTCCAAGGCCATATGAGGAATGATTCAACACATTCACATTCACTGGATAAGAATTTTTAGCATCTCAGGATTAGTTGTCCTGGCTCCAGTTTTAGGTAATGGAGAGAAATTAACACATGTACTGGGTGACTCACTCAGTGAGAGTTTGTATGAAAACAGCTGTCCTGCACATTTCCCTCATTCTCATCATTGTTCAGAACTTAAACAGTTAGTATGGACCAATTTTTATTTTTGGACAGTAAAGTTAGATAACATCAATGCCATCGCCAATGATTATGTCTTTCCTAATAACATAATGCAATTCTTTTCCTCTATTGAAGCATACATGCCTAAGAGTCTGAAAGTGCACCAAATAATTACATTGTGAAAATCCTTGCTTCAGGATGCAGCGGTTATTGCAATTTTATATGTATTACAGAAATGATTGGATATGGTCATGGAAGAGAAATTCAATAAAATCTGTTAGATGCAAAGAAACGAGCTTTAGGGAAGAAAGTGGAGGGGGCTTTGTTTGGGATATTTTGATTGGTTTCATTTATTTGTTTTTGTTTGATTGGTTGTTTGGCTGTAGGTTTTTTGTCTGTTTTGATTTTTTTTTTAATTAAAAATCATTTCAGTGGTAATACACTTCTTCACAGTATCAAAAAATATAATTAGGGTCTTTCTTGGGACCTGACTGCATGAGTAAGAAGGGAAACTGAGCTAAAGTGGTTTCTTGGTCTGTTCCCATGTAAAATTTGTACATTTTAGGTTCAGGTAAGGTTAAAGTAGTGCTAATAATTTAAAATTAGAATTCATAGGCCAGTGGTTTTTACATGAGTTTGAGAAAATAGAAGTGCTTTCTATATCCTTCATCACTGGGAACCAAAATGTGACACTAATTTTAGATTAACTGAGATGCAAAAAGTACAGTACACAAGACTGTTTAAAACGCAACACTCTCTATTTCAGAAAATGAAAGTACAGTAGTACATATCAGTGAAAGTCTTATTCAGAATCTGGTTTTTATTTTCTATTTCAGAGATTTTAAAGGATATCACAACTTCCAATCATTTGGGGTAGCCTGAGGCAAAATCAACAAACTTGCACAATTTGCAGGAGATAAAGATTTCCTCCAGTATAGCACTTGGCCAAATAAGAGAATAATCAGGGATTGATAGAAGTATTTAAAAACATTATTTATGTTTTATAAGGGGGGGGAAGAGAGAGAAAAAAATCTAAAATTTGTATTCATCTTGCTATAAAATAAAACATGTTGATTTATTATTAACCCCACTCCCCCCAAAGAAATCAAACCCACAACAAACAAACCACCAAAAAGCAATTAAGCAGAAATAAAAGATAAAGTATGTGATTCTTAAGTACCTAATAACCCAGGACTAAAGACAGTTGCATACATTGAAGCCATGGAACTTTTTTGATCACATTCTCTTGCTGTTTCTTGTCACTGGCATAAATCACTTTTCTTCCTGTTGAAGTTGTTCAGATTCATTGGACATATATATGCATTTCTTTTTGCCTCATAAGGTCATATGTTGAATTTTATATTTTTTTTTCCCCCCTAAACTGTGCCATGGACACTGTTCCATCTTGTTCTATTGTATTTTGTCAGTAGGTGTGGAGTACAAATAGCACTTGATACTACATGTTGTATATAAAGATATTTATTTAAATCTAGATAGATCTTGTCATTGAATCAACCTTTTGTACAACTCATCAACCAAATTTCTGAGCCTATATTTACATATCTTTAATCCATTAGTCAAAAGTAACATGTATGAATAACAAGAGTAACTGTAAAAAAAAAAAAAAAAAATCCCTGCACAACTGAGAGTAATTTCCCTTGCCACCCAATACTTGAATTAAAAGGAATGTCCATGATTGAATCACAGTGTCATATATCTTTCAAACTTAGATTCGAAGAAAAGATATTGCAGCACATTTGCTAACCTCCCAATGCCTACAGTGTAGGCACAAACTAACCACAGATTTCTAAGGAGAGTCAGATTTAAGTTAGAAAAGCACCTATTATTTTTAAACTTTATGCAACCAGTTTACCCATTTAAGTAAATTACCGCAAGTACAGGAAATTTTCTAAATTCTCATGTGATAAAAACACCCAGCAGAAAGCTTTCACTTGAATAAACTTTATGCTTAGAAATGCATATATATTTTTAAATGAATAAAAGAAAAAGAAGAGCAGCTTTTTCCCAGTGAGAGATCTGAATGATTTATGTCTTGCCGAAGAGCTGCTTCCTTTTCTCTTTCTTGACACCAGAGAGGCTATTAGCTCTTTATTTTTTACGTCTCCCTTTTCCTGACCCTTACTATGCCCCGCAACCCAAATAATAGCAACAACAACTTTAATCTGCCTCTCCCTGGTTGGGACACCATACTTGCTATCTTTCCACTTTATTAACTTAAGCGTTAGCTTTTTGAAGGGAGTAAAGCTATAAATGACATGTAATCCTATGCTGGGTGGCAGACAGCTGCTTTCTGAAGCCTTGATTGACTGAGGTGAACAGGGAAAGGGAAAAATTTGTTCTGAGGGTTGTAAAGTGCCAAGTGATATGTCATGGCCTCTGGCAACAAGATCAGCATTGTATTTATAATCAGTGTAACATGCTGAGAGGGTAAATTAAGCTGCAGGAAGCCCAGCTGTGGCAGTGATATAAGGGGCCATACTTTACTCCATACCCTTTCACAGATGTTCACTTGTGCTGGAGCCACAACACCAGGACTGGTGAGAGAACCCAGGCTCCTCTCACAGATGAGGAATCACTCTCAACTTATGTGGCGTGGATCCTTGTATTTCACCAAGCCATTTAGTTCTATAAATCCCAATTGCTGTCTACGCTTATGAAAACTGCTCCAAAAGAGGTTGATAGACCCTACTGTAAATTAGGCTCTCCCTCGAAGTTGGGCCATAGTAATAAAAGGAAGACTAGTACGAGGTCAGACCCAATAAAGCAAATGTCAAAATTAAGTCAGCAGGAAAATATGGAATGGACACATCTTCAGGACTTCAGAGATAAATATCTGCTGGTGATGCACTGCAGGGTCAATGTCTGGATCACACAGCCTTTGAAAGAAGGTGTACAGATTTTCTATACAAGTCCCATTCTTGCAGTTGTAACTCATATTGAGATGAGGCTGTAGTTTGGTAGTATTGTAGTATATATGTAGTTGGTGTATTTGTGATGATTCTGCTGCGCAGTACAGCATAAATATTAAATCCTTTGTTGTCTTTTAATCTCCACTTCAAAACCTGAGAGAAAGTGTTAGTGTTCTCCAATGCTGTTAGTACCAGGAGAGGGAGGCCAGAACTCCAATAAAGCTTAAAGGAACAAAGCAAAGGAAACTCATGTTTACTCAAAACCTAGAAACTAGTATGTCAGTGGTAGCTTCATGTGAAGTGACCTTAAAACTCTTTGAAAATCCCACACCTCAAAGAGATTTTTTAGCTCAACCAAAACACATTCAGGTTGGTTAATTTTACATCAGTGAGTAAAGATCAAAGTCCTCTTAGCTGAGATTAGAAATATTGAAGCTTGAGATATCAGGCCAAACTGCATCAAATCCTGCCTCTCTGAGGACATTTGGTGTTGAACATAGTGCTAAAAATATCAATTTCACCATTTATTTGCAAAAAAAGAGAAATAAGTATATAAGGAGCATAGGAAAACTATTTGAATAAAGACAAATCCCAGAAGTTCTTTAAATACTATACAGGTGACACAAACTATACAAATAATTTTTAAAAAATTGAAATAAAATATAAAAGAAAAAGTATAAATTTATTAATGGAAAAAAACAAAAAAACCAAAAAAACATAAAATTACAGCTCAAGTTTTAGTTAGATGAAGTTACAATCCAGATTGCAGGTTTCTTACTCATCTTGATTCAGGCATGATGTTAACATGTAAAAAATATGGGGTTTTTCCTGTTATTAAAGTTCTCCAAATAATGATAGTCAATCTGATAAGAAAATGCTTTATTCTATAAAGTATTAGATATTAGATTTAGTATTAGATTTAGAGAAAATATATTAACATATATATATTAAAACTTTTCAAATTAATTACAAAATTTTATTATTTTAAGAGCATCAGTGAAACATCTCCAAATTATATAAATTACAGATTTCAGAGGAAAAAAATATGAAACTATCAACATTTTTTTTCACAGAAAAGTACATTCTGACCTTTCTTGTGCAACTATCTGATTTTGTTTCAGCCATTTACCTCTGTATATTCTTGAGCCTTAATCTCATGTAAATGAAGTGGAGATTGGTGGCTGACTTGACCACAACAACCCAAAATGATTGAGTTTAAAATCTCTGCTGACAGGATGAAAAGTGCCAGCCAAACCTTTCCATTTCAATGTTCCTAGAGTCTTAAGTGGCTTTTAACTTGTATCTTGCAAATTTCCTACATTAAAAAAAAAAAAAAAAAAAAAAAAATCCTCTCAGTTTGCCATTAACTTGCTGTAAAACAAATGTTCATGTTCCTGCAGAATATGCACATTTGTGAGGCTCCAGAACATGGTATGATACTTGTACCCATACACACTTCCTTTTTGCCCTATCATTTTTCTCACAAGGACTTCCTGAACAGATATTTAGGTATCTGAAACTGTTGCACCAAACTAACTCAAGCATGGCTCATTGTTGAAGGTGTCGGGGCGTATCTACTTAAAACCTTCATCACACAACACCTTGGCAAAACTACCAAATTCTAGTTGTGCAGATTCTAATTTATCTGTTTCCTATGCACTCTCTGGGATCAAAATGCACCTGGAAGTTTAATCATGTCTGAATTTCAATAACTTAGGTAAGGCAATCTTGTCTTGCATGTTAAGCATGTCAAAAAAATAACTTGTTTTGTCACAAGCATCAGTTAACTTATTCAGATGACATTAAACTATCATCTAAAGTATTTCTATATAGCTTCTAGCAGAGGGTGGCTTTAGATATTTATCCCTAAAATATTTCTAAGAGGCTCGAAGAAACTGTGGCCTAGATTTATTCTACCTAAATTTACAGAATCACGAAATCGTAGAATATACTGACTTGGAAGGTATCAATCAACATCATGGAGTCCGACTCCTAACCCTGCACAGGACACCACATCCCGTGCCTGAAAGCATTGTCCATACATTTCTTGAATTCCAACGGGCTTGGTGCTGTGACCGTTTCCCTGGGGAGCCTCTTCCAGGGCCAACCACTCACTGGGTGTAGAACCTTTTCCTGATATTCAACTGAAACCTCCCTTAACCCAGACTCAGGCTCTCCTGGAGTCCTGTCACTGCCCACCAAGAAAAAAGGACAGTGCCCGCCCTTTTTCTTCCCCTTGTGAAGATGAAGAACACTAGCTCTCAACTCAGTCTCCTCTTCTCCAGTCTGAACAAACCTAGTGGCCTCAGCTGCTCCTCTTAAAGCTTCCCCCCAAGGTCTTTCACTACCCTTGCAAACCTATGCATTTAGTTAAGACACTAAAATAAAAGTGTAGCCACTTTGGACTCTATTTGCAGCACAGAGCAAGAACAGGTGTTTCCAGACAGTTCTGTAGCTCAGAGATGGGGTAAATCTCTCTGGACTTACCTTTTTTTTTCCTTCATCAGCTATTAATTACACTGGCAACAGGGTAGATTTTTCTGGACAAAGATGGCACGCGTAAGAAATGTGTGGCACAGCTCAAGGTGAAAATAACACTGCCTAACACCTTTGTGTGTTTGTTGTCTTCTTCTGTAGTTTCCAATTCTCACACTATTCTGTTGAGTCTGTGTTTATTTTTTAAGTTGCATTGGATTATTTAGTAACTGAAACTTAACAGTATTTAAAGCTGTGAAGACAGTTTTTCCATATGATGTGGTTTGCTTTGTGACATCCCATAATAGTCCACAACATTGTTCTATAAAGGAATCAAAAACAAATGAACACCATTCAATAAATTTTATCTCAATTTTTAAAAATAAATTCAATAAATAGATCCATATTAAAAATCTCTTAGGAAATGGTAGAGTGATGTTGTATAAATAACATTACATGAATAAATATGCACAAAAAGGGATAACAATCAACATATTAAAATTCTAAAGAAAGATGTTTCTTGATGGAAAGGTGTTTTGATAATAATTATTTATTTTAACTAATTCCCTTATTTTATGAGCTGAAATGAAGTAGTCAACTTACACTGATATTTCCATTTCAAAATGACCTTCAAGAAAAGCCATACATTTTTCAAACACAATAAAAATAGTTGTAAAAAATGTTGACATATATTCCCTTTGGATTGTTTAATTTTAAGGATTTTTTTACATTTTTATTTTTTAAATTCCTCTCTGAATAATTCAATGTTCATTCATTCAGTGATAATATTTAAGTTGTACCATGTTTTGGAATGAAGAATCATTTTCCAGTGTTGGCATTTTTGCATTAAAAGAAGAAAAGACAATCATCTTTTTCTCTTTTTTTGGGAGAGGAGCAGGCTTAAAGGAGAAATTATTGAATCAGGAGACAAAGTTATGTAAAGGAAATAGAGAAGGAAATAAGAAATTCTCTTCTATCTTAAAAAGCTGTTGAGAGTTGAAGTATATTTTATCACAGTAAGGACTGGCTTTAATATTGACCATGTCGGCCATGAATGCTAATATTAATAATGGCAATAGACATGTTCTCATGACAGTTTCAGATTTTTATTTTATTTTATTTTTTAAATGATCCAATTGCCAAGGAATCAGAAGAGCTCCTGAGAACCCAAGATATTAAGGCATTTTTGGGATTAATTTTAGCCATTCAAAGAAATATGGGTATTTATCCAGTGTTGAATTATATCAGAGGTGGTAGATTAATTTGGAACAGTTAATTTAGTCATTGGCAAACTTCAACATTTTTGAAGGTGCCCAAAAATTACTGATATACTTGTCTGCTGTTGGTTTTGGTGGTTTTGTTTTTGGTTTTTTGGTGGGTTCGTTGTTGTTGTTGTTGTTTTTTCCCCTTCTTCTTTTTAAAAGAACACTTTTATTCTTTTAGGTTCAAAATTAGACAGTTTCAGTTTAACCACAAAAAAAAAATTGATATGACAAACTGTGGCAAGCTCCACATATATGCACATAGATTATATAATGATTTTGTCCATAGTTCAAAATTAAGTTGTAGAATGTAGTGTATGAAAAGTGCATGCATATATACAGAATGCAGAAATTGAGGAAAAAATAAATTGAAGGAAGAAAATTCTAAGGAGTCTTGTTCTACAGAGACGCCACTTGTGGTTCAGAAAGTTGCTGTGCACATGAACCACTGGTGAGTGTGAGAACATAACAGGACAACGTTTGTCCTAATATAGTTTGCTGCTCCAGGTGTCTGTAATTGGTCATTGCTGGGAGCAGGATCCTGGGCTAGACATGTTTTGGTGTGACCTGCTCTGGCTTCTCTTCTGCTCATTCTTCTGCTCACTACTTGTATGGATCAGAAACCAGACCTTTACTCATTCACACCTTGGCCCCTCTGCTGTGACTGCCCACAGAGGTCTCAATTAACAGCAATTTCAGGGATAATTTGGGTGATAGGCTCCCTGATGGCTGAATTCTTTACTGGTCAAAGTCATCACAGCTCTATTAACTACAACAGAGCAATGCCAATTTAGACTAGAAGTGAATAAAGCTCAGAGTTATTGAAACAGGTCTGTAATCACTGCGTTCATTTTAAATAGGGTAGTGAGAGGCCATTGAGATCAAAGAACAACAACATTTGTTATCAGTTGTTCTGCAGGAAGAGGCTGAGAGCTGAAGCCTTGAGCAGAAATGACATTCTCTTCAATTTATTCAAATGACAAAGAACTACAATGGGAGTGACTAAAGACTTTCATGAAGAATAGATGGATTTCTGTAATTTAAAAAAAAAATATATATATTAAGATGCAAATAACTAAGACACTTTTTTTTTTTTTTTTTAATTCCATCATAGCTAAGACTGACTACATTTTCCCTAATTTCTTCTTTGAAATGCATTTTCACTTTTCAATAAGAAATAAATACAGCAAACAGAAAGTCATGCTAGGATTTTTTCTTGCTTGAAAAATAATGCTGAAGGAATTGTTTTGCAGTTGAAAATTTATGTAACCCATTATGTCCAGGAAATTTCTTCAATACATTAGTTGCCAAGCCTTTGGTCCTTGCAAAGAAAATGATTTTAATTTATCTCATTTTTCACAACTGAGCCAATGATTGTTTAACCTTAAGTGCCATAGTGACTAAGTATAGAAATATCAGTGTTCTTGGTCATTTTGTTGCAGCTCAGCTATTAAGTCCACTAAGTTAGCAGTGAGAAACACAGAAACTGCCACTTCAGAACAAAAAGTCCTAGAGAATATGACAAGGAATGAAAACATTTAATTTGGCCTCTTTTTTGCACTTCTTTAGAACACTAAATAGAAAATTGTCTTTTTTGTAAAACCCAAGAAGATGGATAAAAAACAAGCTATAGAAAGTTTATATTTTTCAATTAAATGTTGTAAATGTTTGGAGTTAATTTCTTACACATTTATTTGTTTTCTAGACTTTGTATAAAACTCTTAATATTTCTTTATTGTTAAATCCTTGTCATGAAGGTCTTACAATCATCAAGTGAAATTGTATCCTTTATGTTGACTGTGTAAACCTTTAAGTATTGTTGATTTAATGTACCTGGCTAATATTTTAAAATTCCCTTGAGGACTTAGATAAATGCCTTCTGCTAAATTCTGTGGCTGAGGTCCTACTGTAGGCACTAATGGTTAAAAACAGCTAAAACAAACAACTCAGAGTTACAGCTCAAGTCAATTGACAATTCTGACCTGCAGTTTTTGACAATATTCTGAAATTCATCAGTGGAAATTTAAATCTCCTACCAATATAGTTATGAAAACATTCAACCTTTCTTCTGTTGTATTATGACAAAAATTCAAGAGCACATATTTTAGGAATATAACTGTAGATTCCCCAAACCAGAGGCAGATTCCCTTCGGAGCTGCCTTTTGCTGAGCCAACTAGAAGTTACTTCACTTGAAGTAACAGAACTATATAATTCTTTTAAAGACTTTGGAACTGAGAAACTATAATATTTTCTTGTTTTCTAACTGAAGAGAGACATATCTTTCTTGTGGTTTTAGATGCATGTTTCAAACCCAAAATGTTAAGAACAGGAAAAAACCCAAAGAAATCCCTTGGTATAGAAAAGAAAGTTTCAAATCATCCAGACAATGTTTAGATTAAATCTAAATTAATTTTAGATTACCTCTAAAAGCACTGAATAATTTAATGTGTTCCACTTTTTCTTGCAACTCATCATGGCAAAGATTTGGGAATGACATCTTCAAAATATTTGCAAGGCCATTTCTTTCTGAGAAAAAAAAAAAAAAAAAAAAAAAAAGAAGGAAAAAAAAAAAAAAAAAAGGCGGAAAAAATAAATAAGAGAATCCCGAGTACCACTGGCACTAGACTTATTTAATGAGTGTCATAACAAAACTAAACTCATATGTGACTGGAAAATTATTCAAGAGAGGGTGAAAAAGTCATCTTCCTTTTTACCAAATGGTTTTAGGTGTCTGGGAGATTTATTGGAGTTGATCTATTGGAGATAGATCAACCTCAGTGTTCTAAACAGAATCTTTTGCTGATCTGTAGGACTCTATCAGTATGAAGGAGACTACTTGGGCTTGCTCCGAACACCATTTTGTCTAAAGGCTGCATATGTCATGTGGAGAGAGGGAAGGCAGCACAGGTCACAATTCTTTTCTTTCTTCTTATCGGTAGTTGAAATTAACATTTTTTGTTACCAACCAAAATAAAGTAATAAATTATAATATATAAAAGAAATGAAATTAATTTAAAAAATGAAGGTATTTGAAAAATGAGGTGAAAGAAAGAGATGAAAAGCACATGGCCATATTTCTCTATTGTCCTCATGGAAATAAACAGCAATTTTTAAACAATTTATAGAATAAATATGATATGGAGAAGGAAAGAAAACCCATGCCAGTGAGAAAAAGAGAGAGAAAAACGCAAATATACCAAACATTTGGTGTGGACTTTCAAGGCCAAAAAGGAATTTAACAGCCTTTCAGAACAGAAACTATGATGAAATATGATCTTTAACCACACTAAGTCCTAGAGGTGCCTTTTTAACAATAAGAGCAAGAAAATGCAAATGATTTAAATCAGATGAAAATCTTTGATTATACAATGCATTAGTCACATCCACACTTAGATTACAGTGATCAGTTCTGGTCACCACATTACCACATATAATATTGAAACACTTGAAAAGGCAAAGAGACAGGAGATGAGTTTGATCTTAGTCTGTGATTATATTGTATTAATGACTTCCTATCGTATTACTGGCTTCTCCATCCTATCAAGGAAACACCACTTTCTAATGTAGTACGAAGCCAGTGAAAAGAAACAGAGTTTTAGAAATTGTTTTATTATTATTATTATCATTATAATCATCATTATTATTATTGTTACTACTATTACTACTACTACTACTATTGCTGCATTTTTAACATTCCTTTTTATAAGCTGTATATATCATCCTTATTTAAAGAAAAGGACATTAAATTAGGCTGTATATTTCAGTTGGGACCCTGATTCACTGATCAATATGGCTAAATAAGATCAGACCATTACATATGCAAGATAGTCAGTAAAAAGCATCTCATGCTGAATCCCAAGAAGAAGCACCCATGCACAATCAAAATAGGACACAACTTTTAAAAATGAAGGCAGTGTGCCAAGAAAATAATTCCATTGCTTGACAGAGTTATATTGAGTGATTTGGTTACTGAAGTCTGGCTAAGTTGCACTTAGCTAGACTTCAACTAGTGGAACGTATAGTGCCTAATCTTTTTATCTCTGACCCTGCCACATTATCATTCCTCTGATATTCACCTAGCAAGAGAAAAGAAATGGAACATGGAGCAAGGCACACAGGTAGCCAAAAAATTTTTAGTGCCATAAGGTGTGGTGTTTTTTTTTTGTTTTTTTTTTTTTTTTTTTTTTTTTTTTTTTTTTTTTTTTCCTTCTGCTGATGGAATTGTGCTACCCTATAAGAGAAAAAAAAACAGGTAGCATGGGGCAGTCTTACCAGATGGAAGTTGTTAAGTCCACTTTTGAAAATTTGCCTGATATTAAAGCTCACTGTGCTGTGGTTCTCCTTGCTGTGGAGTCTCTGAGTAAGAAAAACTTTGGGTCTAAATCAGAAAATTAATATTCAGGGCCTTCAAATCCAGTGCCCTACTTGTGGACAATCTCCTTTTCCTTTTTAGCTGTTAGCATTTCAAGCACATTTGCATAGAACTTATATGAGTAGTTAGACATGAATATGGTGGTCAGAGAAATAAAAAAGAACAAACAAATGGACTTACTTAATAACACTCTTCCTGTAACAAGAAAATTTGGATTAATATTTTCCTGGGAATATAGTATTTGAAAAGTTATAGAGAACTGAGAAATTAAAGCTCTAGCTTGGCCAAAGGCAGTCTCAACAAAGTATCTTTCCCCCCGCCCCCTGCCAATGGAAGGGTTAAAAACCCATATCATATCATAAAGTAATCAAGATCTGAAAATGACAGTGTTGCATTAGGCATTTTCATCATGTATTAAACTCTTCTCAACTGCTTATACTTTGCTTTTTTTCCCTTGCTATTTTCTACTTTGCTATTTCCCCTGTTTGAGGAAATGCAGCTATATTCCTTTGCCTCCAACAGGAAACTTGAGTTGTATCTTTTAAACAGAAACAAAGATTATCTTCAACAAGAAAACTTTTGCCATGTAACATGCTTCCCATTCTTCTTGAGACATTTTATCAAAATTACTTGCAGTTCCATTGTTTAAATAAGATACAAAAGCCTTCATACTGGGAAACATAAAATATACAAAGGTTAATGTTAAACTTATAGTTACCAGTTTCTGTTCAATAGGCAATGGAAAAGCCTATTGAAAAATAACCTCCAGAGAGTGATTTGGAATGCTGTCTGGACTGTGAATTTTCCCACAGGGAGATGTAGCTCTCACCATCATTGTATAAGAAGACTGGGAATTAACATTACTAGTCTATGTGAATAGCCTATGTCAACCCCAGAAACAGGGAGAAAAAGAAAGAAAAAGGACAAGAATAAGAAAATAAAATTGAGGAAAAAAGCCTAAAGAGCAAAAACCACCTCCTCCATGCACCACATATTACTAACAAATAGATACAGTGACCCTTCTCCCCATGCTCAAATATATGAGGATTACAAAGTCAAGCACTTAAATATGAGTAAATTCCTGACAGAGATCATCTCTAGATGATTTAACTAACTGAACTACTTCTTGTAGCAATGAGGAGTTGGATTTTCTAGGACCATCTGAAGAACTAGGATATATACTGTCTAAAGTGAATTTCTCATTAGTTCTGAAGGCCATAACTCAGGATGCAGTGGCACCACACACAATGATCACTGAGATAATGAACCGTGAATGGAAAGCTGTTTTACAGGGGTTGATCCCTTACAGCCAAAAGATTATCCCTCTTATGGAAATAACAGTGCAGCAGCACAGATTTATCAAGTGGTTAAGAGGGTTTTAGCCTTCTTCATGGGAACCCTTCATTTTGAGTGAGGTGAAAAATCTTATCAGTTTTGGATCTCCATCAAGCCTTAATGTACTCAGCATCAGTGAAGTCAGTGCATTAGGCCCATTGCTTATTATAACTGGACACAGAATATTCTTTATTTTATTATTGTTTTGATCTTTTGACATTGGAGTCATGACAGTTGTCATTGTTCATTTGCTTGCTTTTTATCTCCTTCACACTGAATCCCATTGGAGTTTACTATAACCACGGCTGGAGGGGTGGCGGGGGGTGGGGTGGCAGAATTCTCTGGAAATATTTCACAAATTATTTCTGAGGGTGATAAATTTTTAAGTCCTTTTCTGGGAAAAATCATAGTTCATAATTTTATCCTGGAAAGAGGAAAAAATTCCTACAAAGTTAGAGAAACAATAGGCAGCAAGCAGTAGAGTGGATATTTAAGTTCCTTTTCAAGCACAATATTTATTTCAGTTTTATTTCCTGTCACCTCTGGTTGAGATATATAGGACTAGGCTGAAAAAGCAGTATTTGAACTGACAGAAAAGTGTGTTTAGAGGGAAGGAAAAGTAAACGTTCCCAATTGTCCTACAGAGGTTTGCTGCATTTGCATATAGGATTGGAGAAGCTACTCAGTCAGCATCACACCAATGAGGACCCCCAGGCCCCAGCCAGAACTTGCTCATCACAAGAAGTGTAGTGGTGTGAGAGTGGTTTTATTAAGTTATTTTTGTAATATTTATAAGTTATTTTTGTAATGGTTTAGTCCACTGTAACCCACTGCATTCTGTAATAGTTTTCCCCCTCATGAGTTAGTTATTTAAGCAGAGGTTTTATGCCAATCATTTCTCCCCTGCACTGTCCCTGTCAGTTCCCCCCCCCCTCCTCATGGTCACCCTGTCTGTCATTTCAAGACCCTTTCCTGGATTCTGGAAAGATCCAGGAGAGGTGTCGAGTGGTAGGCTGGTGCCCGGGGAATCCCCTCCTACCCTCCTGTGATTCGTTAATGGTTTAGAAGTTGACACCCCTGTTACCACCCCTGTGTTCCCTGGTTGGCTGACCCGTTGTCAGCCCTCCCCCATTTATAAGTGGCTGTCAATCTTTGATTTCTGCTCTCTCTGGGCAGCAGTGGTCTGAGGCGGAGCTCCTTGCCGGACTTCCCTTAATAAACTACCTTCTACCCTGCCTAAAGAGAGACGACTCTCTTTCCGTCGCCGCAGTCGCAACTCCATCAAGTCCACTCGCTGGGAGTGGGGAACCAAGAATCTACTGGGAGGAGGTTACTCGCCCTGCCTGTAACCCCGACCGATCCTCGTAGTAGCAGTGCAGAACTGAGCTAGCCTGCACGACCGCCAGGAGTGAGAGGACACTGCTATAACAAAGAAAGCTGTTCAAGCACAAAGCAGCCACTAAGGTCCATGAGGTAATTTTCTGCCTCAGAGTGGCAGGCAACAGGAAATGATCATGCCCATCCAACCTTCTGTGATTTCTGCAGCTCTTTCCCAGGCAGTGTGGCAGAGTTGAAGGTCCCTGAAGTTTTGAGGCAGCCCATCGCACGTCGGTTCAGTTTCTGTGAGCTGTCTCCTGTTCCTTTATTTCTGACATGTGTCCTACTGCAGCCATTTGACTCATGCATAGATGCTGCAGAGCACAACTGGATAGAATACAATCCAATAAAAACAACAAAGCAAACTGAGGAATACAACAGCGGGAAAATAAATATTCCGTGGAACTTGTGCCAAGGTTATGTGTTTAACAGTTTTCCACTTTATTGTCAATTATTTGAATCTCATAGAGTGAGGGCAGACATTTTTATAGCACTTTCTGTTTAGCATTGGACATTTGAAGTGGCACAGCAGAAAGGAAGGTGAGTTTTTAGCTATAAATTGTGTTTTGCAATATGAAAGCTGCATAATAATGAATGATATAAGTTTTTTCGAATTCCATTTTTCTTCCTTTCCCAAGAAAGGACCAAATCATTCTGAAAACACATTAGAAGTCAATGACAAAGTAATAGAAAATGCTGACATTTGGAAATATCTTTCTGAGAAAGTTCTCTAAGTGCTAGTTTTCAGAATCTATTCAACCCATGTAGATAAACCTGGAGGCAGGGAGCACAGGTGATGTCCTTCATACTGATTGAAAAATCGAATCTCATTAATATGAAAAGACCAGTGGCTAAGTATTTTTTCATCACTAGAATGCTAGTATTCTTTCAGACGGTTATATTATTATTATTATTATTATTATTAATAATAATAATAATAATAACAATAACAATAATAATAATAATAATAATAATAATAATAATAATAATAATTACTATCAGTGATATCTTCACATTTACACAGTGCCTTTTATCTCAGAAGGTCCTAGTGCCTGGACACCAAAAATCACTTCCCTAATCATGGAGATGCAGCCTTGATTTTTATCTGTGACCTGTGATTCTGCACAGCAAACAAGGAGACAAATCCCATGAATACTAAAGCATCTTGTGCAATTCAATTTGCTTGTGTGAACAAAATCTTCAGTTTCAAGCTGTTGTACAGAATGGAATGGCACAGCCTAACTTGCAGTACAGAAACTTCATGGTAGCAACGCTGAATCTTCCCTGATAAAAAGTTAAGCATACACTTAAATATATATCTACCTAGGCTGAGTTTTATTATGAAAGGTTGAGCTGATGAGTTCTTCATGTGTCCTCCCCATGTATTGGAATGAGGAAAGAATTTCCAGAACATTCATACCTTCATCCTGAGGCCAAAACTTACGAGATCTGGCATGAGGAAACCACTACAGTCTCCACTGAATATATAGGAAAGCAAACAAAATTAATTATTCACACAGCTTTTAATGCTATAAGAGCAGATAAACTGGATCTTACTTTAGTCAGCAATATAAGTTCAAAACCCCTGTTTTAATGACTGCAGATCATATATAGGATACTTTAACTGGATACCCACAAATACACCTGTGCCTGTGAGTGTGCATACATCTATTTATGCAGGTATTTACAGTGATTATAAATAACTGTGCCTAAGTTATTTAGGAAAATACTTAAGAAGACTACTTCACACAGATAACTAAATCTGGAAAATCTGAAACTTGTCCCAAGTTTCCCGTATGAAGAAAAACATATGCAAATAATAGACTAATCAGGAAAAAAAAAAAAAAAAAATCAACAAAACAAGCCATAAAATGTCAACAGAAAATAAATATTTGTATTTGCAGATATCCATTTGTTAGCCACGTATAGTTGGCTGAGATATTAAGCAGAAACATCTGAAGAGGATGTGCATCCTTTTCAGAACTTATATTTTATAGTGAAGGGCTTTTTTGTTGTTGTTTTGACTATTGTCTGTATCAGGACTGTTGCCATTACTCAAGGAAAAGTAAGTGCTTTACAAAAAGAAAACTCCAGTACAATAAGGAACTTGAAACTGAGTGTT
The DNA here is from genome assembly GCA_037837765.1 of Delichon dasypus. Classification (NCBI taxonomy): domain Eukaryota; kingdom Metazoa; phylum Chordata; class Aves; order Passeriformes; family Hirundinidae; genus Delichon; species Delichon dasypus. Next base: position 68,267,937 of record JBBAXF010000004.1, on the reverse strand, counting down.
GTTTCCACTGAACTCTGAATTTAATGTTTTATGCTGACTTGATTGTAGCGGTCATATGAACACCCCATCTTGTAGAAACACTAGAACAGAGGTAGAAACACTGAAAACACCTCTGTGCATGAAGGAAAAGGGCAAGATGCATGCAGGTTTGCTCTCTTTGGAAAAAAAAAATAAAATAAAGCATAAACAGAAGTAAAAGTATTTACTTTGTTAAAATAACATGAGCTTAAAAATGTATTTTAAAACCAGAAAACTGAATCTTCTGGATTGTTTACTACTTGAAAAGCTTTCCAAAGTATATTTTTGATTCAAAGATTTATTTTATGGATATAGATACAGGTAGACATAGAAGCACACATCTTTAGCAGTAAAGCAGAAAAAAGAAGAAACTGATTAAGTTTATAATCAGCTCCTAAAGTTTTTTAAACATGATGTAGATCAGCAGAGATTTCCTATACAAACAATTTTTAGTTGTTTAGAAACTTTTTTTTTTTTTTTTTAATAGAAAATGCCACCCACAGCAAGGCTGAGGGAAGGAATTGGGAACAGCAAGGCTAAAGTCAGATGCAGGATGGCAATTTTGAGTGTATTTGTATAGTAAACTGACACAGCTCCCTGAAACAGCCTTTTTGAGGCTGCCATAGGTGGTCTACCTGAAATATCCACTGTGAGCCCACAGTAATCCAAAGAGGGCAAGAGTTCAAAACATTTTTGTAATGTACCTGCACTACACAATGCAAGTACATCCAGGATGGTTTCTAGGTCTTTATGTCAACTGGAATGGAACAATCATCATGTGACAGGCTCAATAATCCTTCAGAGCAGGATGTAATAATAATACTGTTTACTGAGAAGGAATTCCATGGAGGAAATTGTCCCATAAGCTTTAAACTAAATTCACATATTTGTGCATCTGTCACTGTTTAATTTACTATAGCTGGTGTAGAACAGCTTAGATTCAGGACTGTTCTACTGATACAGCAAAAGTGGGAAGAATTAATGGCTTCATGGTGACCTGGACCAAGCCACTCAAGAAAAAGCCTTTATGTGAGATTTGGAATGCGATACTGTGATTCTGTGACAATTTGAGGGGTAGAAAGAGCACCAAATTCACAGTGAAATCTTTTTGAAGTGTGCTGTCTCTTATTATAGTAAAATTTTATGATCTGTTGATGGAAAAAATCTGCTTTCCAACCCAGCAACTATGCGGATAAACAAATTACAAGGAGGGGTGAGAAATAGGAAGAAGAAAGTGCAATTCACAGGCAAGTGCTGAGAACAGAACATATTGTTCTGCTGATTGTTCCTTTAAGCATGGATAATCATGTACAAGAATGTATTCACTTTAGGAGGATTCTCCATGTGGAAAATGTTCTTGAAAGGTTTAAACACAGTGAATGACCTAAAACTCATCCTATGAGTCATGGGAATAGGTAACTTAGCTGCTGTACTAAAAAAAAAAAAAAAAAAAAAAAAAAAAAAAAAAAAAAAAGACAGCAAAGGAGAAGACAGCCTTGCAATTTGATGCAGAAAATGAGTCTTGACTGATGCAGTGAGAACTAAGGCATCTTTTGGACTGGGGAAATCATCTTTCAGGATGTTGTCTCTAAGTGAGTCTCAATATAAAAATCTGGTTAAACTGGGGTGGCTGCAGATATGAGAAGTGAAATATCCCATAAAAAGCTGACAGAAAAATTTGTGATATTTAGGAGACATCCTGAGGAGCACAAGAGATGTCCAGTGTGTATAGATCAAAAAGCTCTCAAAAGTGACAAATAGTTAATTAATTAAATGCCTTGTCCCTTTTCCCGTTAACCTTCTCTTCTTTCCTCCCACTATATATGTATATATACTTTTTTTTTTTTTTTTCCTGCTATAATTTCCTTTTCTTCCTTCTTCCCTCAGATGGGACAGAATTAGGCATGACAATCTGCTGCAGAAGACAGAGACAGCAAGAAGAGGAACACTCTGCAGTGAGTTCATGAACTGCATAAGTCAAGGATGCTCAACTGATGCTCAAAAAACCCTGCTTTTCAAGATCAGCTGTGCTTGAGAAGGTTATCACTTGTCTCAGGAAGAAACATGTCATATTCTTTGCACAGATTGTTTCTCCTCACCTAGGCCAGGTCGGGAGAAATTTCTTGCAACTTCTCTGAAAGAGAAGATCACCCTGTTATTCTTAAATCAGATCTCTGGCCTGGGAAAATATAGACCACTGGATTTAGAATTTATTGTAAGCAAGGTTTTAGGACATACTCTGAAAGAAAATATTAAAGACTGAAAGATAAAAGAGAAAAAAAAAAAAATAGATGGGTTTACCAATCATAGACTGCCAAACCGAACTGATACTATTTCATGGTAAGATAACTGATTTTTCTAGACAAGGTGAAATTTATTAGATCAAATCTGCCTGGACTTCAAAAAAACATGGTCCATGCTAGAAATTTTTATCAAAACTAGAGGAGATAGAGATTAGTTGAGGAGTTAGATGAGGAGATATAAATATGTAAGGAGCTGGCTGGTGAATTATTAGGGAGGGGCAATAGAGTTCTTGATCAAATAGGCTAGAACCACTGCTTCCTTTTCTTTGCCTGGAAACTTGTGTATGTGTCTTGGTTTTGAAAGACAGTTGTCTGCCAAGGAAAGTTAGGCCTCCCTTGGAATGGAGAATGTAAACCCATTTCCCTCCAAATTATCATAATTTTGCAATTAGAGGCTTTCAGGCAAAGATATGGGAATAGGAGTAAGAGTTATTTACCAGGAATATTAAAAAAAAAAAAAAAAAAAAAAAAAAGGCAAACAAGAAAGCAAACAAAGAGTCAGGGATATGACCCAGCACCCTGCTGGTCAGGGTGTCGGAAGCAGTCCAAATAAGTTTTCCTGGAGTAACAGATGTGGTTCTGTGGAGAAGAGATGGTCCTGTAGAAAGTCCCGTGGCATAAAGATGGGTCTTGTCTTCCTCTGGGCATCCAGTGGAAAAACCAGATACCTTGTGTCCTTCAGTCCCGGTTTTTATCTAGCTGGGAACAGCTGGCTCCTCCCCCACTGGGTGGAGCAACTCACAATGGGATGATGGAATGGTTCATGTCATTGGTGGGCCCTAATGGCCCATTATCAGAAGATGTCCCCCTGGAGGATGGAGAGGTGGTGAAAAGGGTAAGAAACACTGCCCACCTGGTTTTAGTGGCTGGGCTATTGTCAGAAGGCATCCACCTCCCTCCCCACTGGAGTAAGAAGAACACAACATCTCCCAAAAACCAGCTTTCAACAAATGAAACAGAATACACATTTTTAGGTTACATAATCCAAGATAGTATGTTACTTCAGGCTGCTGGTGACATCAAACCAGAGATGGTTAGCATAGAGGGGAATCAGAGTGAAGACTGAAGAAGAAGAAACTAGAACTAGAAACAAACATCTTAAGTACAGCAGTGTCTTGTATTGAGGGACAAATCATCTCATTTGTGCTTTATGTTCAAAGTTCTAAGGAATACAGAAGAGGGAAGAAACTAGGGATAAAACCTGCATGTTTTATCCAATCAGAAGTTATGGATCACAGACATGAAGTGTTAGTGATGCCTTAAGTTTTAGCTTTCATGTTTTTTCAGATTCTGTGCTCCTTAGGTGTAGTTCTGAGCCTCATATTAAGTGCTGGTATGTTGTCATACCTCACCGGGGTCACTCTGGCTAGCTCTAGACCCTGTGCAATGGCAGGAGTGAGGAACAGCATTCCCTTGGTAAAGTCTTAGGAGACACTGAACCTTAGGAGCTGAGGCTCACAAGCTCCTGTTTCCTTGGTGCTGACTGGGACAGAGGCAAAGGATGAGAGGAGGTTTTTCTCCTGGGATAAATCCACAAGGTTTATCATTGAAGGGAATCCAAGGGCAGCCTGGAACACAAGAGTGCAAGGGATTATAAACTAAGCAGAAGAGAAAGGGGTGGATACAAACCAACAACCAATGGGACACAACCATGGGAAGAGTAAAGGGAGGAAAATACAGTGTGGGAACCAACAAATTCACAGGATATGGGGGACTGTATTCCTGAGTCCAATAGAGCATCAAAGGAAGGTGGATAGACATCCTGCATAGAGGGGCAGGGATTACAATGATGGATAGGGAGGATTTGGAAGTGATGGGCAGGGTTTAGATGACAAGCAGGGAAGGTGCTAGAAAGGGAGGCAGATGTGGACTTATAAGGGGAAAATGGGGAGGATACAAATTCCAGGGGTAAACTATTAACATAGGAACATGGGTGAAACACAACAAACCAATTAGTGAAATACAGCACTGGTAAGCTCTCTTCAGAGAGTAGGCAGACAAAACAAATTCTTTTCCTGCTGAGGACCAAGGACAATTTTCAGCCCAACATCATAAAAAATGGTGGACTGAAGGGAGGAACAAGAAGGATGGGACCTCACAACCTGAAGCTATAATTGGACAAGTAAACCCCAATATGTAAATGGAACAAGTGGTGGGCCATTTTGTGATCATTCTTAGTCTACCTTGGGTGTAGCCCTGGTCAGGCTTCTGTCCTGCCCAAGGTGGATCCTGGAGGCCTTTCAATAAATATGTATTTTAGCTCTGCTCAATCTCTGTTTCAGGTCAGCCTTCTCAAGGCATCATTAGTAGTAGTAGTAGTAGTAGTAGTAGTAGTAGTAGTTGTCGTCATCGTCGTCGTCATCATCATCATCATCATCATCATCTGTTCAAAGGAGGAATGACTGGAATCTTACAAGTCAGATGTTGACTTCATCCAGTTCCCTCATTCTGATTTGAATAAAGGTATTGGGAAAATTCAGTCTAGGTTGGGTTGGAGAAACGACTTGGCTGTGAGGGATACATGCCTTGAGAGAAAATAAGGTTTAACCTGGGGAATTAAGTTCTGCATAAAAATATATTTTTCTCTAAATATATGTTGAAGTGAGACTGTAGGGTAGTTAAGGAGAAGTTATGCAAGATAGAGTCAGTGCTGTGCAAGAAAGTTATCATATTAATTAATTCATTCACAGTATAGCTGAAGGTTAGATTTCCAGAAAGAAAGACAATTGCCCATCATGAATAGCCTCAGAAAGTTGGGATCATGAAAGTGAAGTTTCCTACCTCAAAAATAGGAGCAGCCCAGATAAATCTGGTAGTAAATGATGTGTCCCTTACCTGAAATTTCTTTGCTCGTGCATTACACCTTCAATGTTTGGCAGCTAGTGGACTCTCACGGGAAAGAAGCTGGATAGTAGCACATTACCATATTAGTATATAGTCAGTGTTTCTTCTGGAAGCTAACTATATGCGTTCAAAGATGAAAATTTGCACAGAGAAATTTTAACTACCTGTCTTCACTCTCCTGACACTTTTACCACACCTGCAGAAAAGCTCTGGAAATTAATTTTTTAATTGTTATATAGTGCATATAAACAGCTGGAGTCTTTTCCTCTGCTCTTCTCTGAAGCAATGAAATCACAAGTAAAGTACATTAGGTTTGAATCATTGTCACAAGTTAAAAGAAAACATAAGATGGAGAAGCTGAGACAAAAAACTGAGGCACAAAATTGAGACACATTCAAATGTTGTAAAAGTTGCAGAGGATGAAAACAAAACAAAACTAAACAAAACTAAACAAAACAAAAAAACAAAAACAAAAACAAAAACAAAAAAAAAAAAAAAAAAAAAAAAAAAAAAAACCAAAAAAAAAACCTGAGATGAAAAAGGACAAATAAAGGTCTGCATAATCTTTACCCCAGGGTGTAATAGCAGTGCTAGTGCTTTCAGTCTATAACCTCTTTTGGGATAAGAAGCTAGTCAAACACACAGGCTCATAATTCTTGTCAGTGTTCCTGTATGACTCCAGATAAGCTGCTGGAGGTAAGGTCCACAGCATACCCATGGGATCCTTCAGCTCCAGCACTGGGCTGTGTCTGATAAATTTCAAGCCTCTTTCAATGAAAGTGGTTGGTAAGCCAAGTGTCAGGTCTGCTGTCTACCAGTGCAGGGAGTTTATATGCAGCAAATCAGGAAACCCATGTGCAGCACAGGCAGCAGAGGAGAGCTAGTCACCATGAAGACTGGGATATCTCCTGACAGCTAGTTGCGGGCAGATTGCTGATCACAGACCCAAAGAAACTTCTGATAAATCCTACTAAAGGCAGCTGATGGATTAACTTTGCATTCTTATGCCTTGTGCCTCATGCTGGGTCAGATCTGTGGTCTTTTATAGGTGGAAGAGAACCAGCCCTAAAATATAAATCTATTAGTTGTCTATTTGAATTTGAAGCAAATCAGCTGCATTCCCTCACTTAATCTTCATTGAACTTGTACTGCTGCATGAAATACAGGCACTAAGGACAGTGGAACAACTATTCTGAAACCTGGTAATTTTTCAAAGTGGCAATGACAAAACCTTTGTATACTCACCTTTTGACTAATGAGCAATCATAAGAGTATGGGACCCTTAGATAAAAGAAAACAAATTTACATCATCCACTCTGTGGAGAATCCCATCAATAACATATTATGGAATCAAGTCAATTATGATGTGGAGGGGTAGATCCACTGTAACTGCAGTTAAAAACAAATAAACAAACTTGGAGGCACTAAAACACAATTTAGAGGGAGTATACTCTTATTTTATGATACAACATTGCTAACCCCTCCAAATTTCAGATTCTAGAAATTAACTAATGTTGGAAAATCCTGAATTATTTTCTGTATCTGGATGACATGAATACTTTCCTGGTAATAGAAAACATCTCAGTATTAGTCTCCTTGCATTTCAGCCCCTTATTCTGAACAGCAGCAGAAGAAAAAACACTCTACTTCATAAAGATGTTGTGTAGAGAAGTCTATAAATTACTGAGATCTGTTCTGATACAGAGAGCTCACATATGTATGTGTGTCTGCATCAGAGGTAGCTAGCTAGAATTTATTGCTGCATGAATAAACATTTATAGCTTCAGCCCCTGCAACAGTTACTGTCTTCTCTCTCCTCTTGTCTCTAAGTTTCTAAGTGGTCATGTCCTGCATGACTCTTTGCAGACTGTGTATTGGAAAGGGCAAACTCTTCCTATTCTTCTGTGCTGTACACTTAGTCCTTTCTGCCCCCATTACTGTTTGATCTTTTACAAGGTTATCCTGGTATGAATTATAGGATGTAATTAAGGAAGATTGTTTTAATCCTTTGCTTTGTAAGTGTACAATCTATTTATACAAGAACCAGTTACTTGATATTGTGAATTTTTTAGTCTATAGCTGAGGGTGACCAAACCAATTTCTCTGGATAGAAGAAATCCTCCTTATCCTCACCCTTCAAACTTCAAACTGAACTTGATCCAAACATCATATTCTTCCATGTAGAAAGAGCTTCATTCAGTTTTAAGTTTCATTTTCATGTGAAAATGCTGTGAAATAGATTGTTCTCATGGTATTTTCAACCAGAAATTGAAATAAAAAGTACCAGAAATACCACAAGACTGGACTGATCTCCAGTAAAGCTTGCCTGCATAAATAAGAATGGAATTCAGGTGAGATTCCTGAGAGAGCCCACATATGCAAGGCTGCATTTCAAGTGGTAACTATGAAGGCTTGGACAAGGCATAAGAGGTTACACCAGGAAACATAAATCATTGGCTTCTTAAGCAAAAAATAACTGAGATGACCTAATTTGAAATATTTCAGATTGTGACATGAGTTGGGCCTAGGTTGCTGAGCACAGGCACTCTGCTGTGCTCCACACCTCTCCATCTCTGACTATTCACAGTGAGTGACATGTTGCTGAGTTTGTAATGTTAAGCTATTCCTGCTCTATGGTGAAGTTTTATTGCACAGGAACTAAGGCACTTTGGGGCATGACACATGTCCTAGCACAGTTGTTCTTTCATCCTCCGGCTTATACAGACATTGTAGTAACATTTGAATATCACTTCTAATATCTTGCACCAACATTTAGAAGCACCCATGCCAGGCCTTATAGAGCAATGGGAAGGAAGAACTGTGCCTCCAGATCTTCAATTTGACATAAAAGGGTATCTTTGAGAGAGAGGAAGAGCAGTGGGAAGTGGTTGGAAATCCTATCTTTGGCATGTTGCCCAGACCCTTTTACAGTTCCATTTTCACCTATTGTCTGTGTTGTTCTTTTCTACCTGCACTGCTCTGTGATAATGAGGGCTGGGAGTACCCAGACCTTCATCAGCTTGGCTCTTCAGCCAGGGCTGCAATGATCTCATCTCTGTCAGAGCGAAATGCAGAAGGATTTGTAAAACACACACACACTATCACACTACCCCTTCCATCAGATCAAAGAAAATTTGTCCAGGATTTCCAGAATCCTTGACACCAGTTGACAGACTAAAACTGAATGTTTGTGGAGCAAGAGTCTGCTGTGCTTCTGCTCAAGCCATGACAGAGAGCATGTATGGACAGGGCTGATATGGCTGGAGTCTGATATGCTGCTGGTGAATGCTGAATATCTGCTGCAGAAAAGAAGGATGATGCAGTGACCTCTACATATCTAAATCCTATAGAAATGTGTTCTGTGATAAGTCCAGAGAGACACTACTATTTCTGACAGATTTATTCTGGAGGCATAGCCATACAACTGAAAGTACAAATTGGCCTAACATGTAATCAGCTTTGGGATGAAAGGCACTATTTAAACTGAAGATGCTATTATTATTATTGTTATTATTATTATCATTATTTCCTTTCTAGGACGAGTGAGGCTCATGGCTTTAATCTTCAAGAAAATGGGGAGGATGGAAAGAGAGTGATCTTTTATTTCCTTAATGATAGAAAAAAAATAAGATATGAGGATGCTGCTCAAAATAAATGTCAGTGGGAAAGGGAAAAAGAAAGAATATGGGGAAAAAAAAAAAAGGACATAAGTAGTCAAACAAAACTGAAGTAGATTTGACCTCAAAGAAGTTGAAACTGAGTTAAAGTTTACTAGTAAAGTTAGGTTTCCCTTTGGGGGTAGGCTGCCATTTAAGCTATTTCTTCTCTTTCACTTGTACAGCATATTTCCCCTAATACAGTGCTATAGGTAAAAACAAACAAACAAACAAACAAAGCCAAACCCAAAATGTTTGCTTACAGTTGGGCTCCATTTCAATTTACTAGCATGAAAAACCTCCCCTCAAACAAAACAGTTTTGTATAGTTTTGTGGAAAAATTGGGTCATTACCTGGTAAGGTAAGATACTCTGAAGCAAAAGCTACTTCCTCAGTGCCCTGCTCCTGAAAGATTTTACTCACAAAGCTGCTGCCGACTCACTCTGAGCCTTTTAGTCTCAATTCCATGCTCAAGAAAAGGTGCTCTCGGTGTTAACTTCTATAAGGTGACTGTTATTTTTAACTTTTCTCCACCTTTCCCTGAATCATGGATCCCCCCTTCTACCCCCAATGCTCTTCACACAAACCCATCTCTTCCATTGAGATGAAAGCCCCCACAAACTGGTGACTGATAGGACTCTTCCAGAGGCATAATTAAGGAGCTCTTAGACCCTACACTGATCATGAAAGAAAGGAGCAAACTGACACTAATCAAACAAACAAAGAAAAATATACCGGAAAACTCCACATATATGCTTTTTCTGAGCTATGGTACTTGACAGTGCTACTTTAACAGCAGGTGACAAGGAAGCTTCAGACAGAAGAGTGATTTTTTGAGTTGATGGTGCCCCTTTAAAGACACACAAGGAGACTATATATCCCACTGTTGTTGTATCAGCTTCATTTTTCCTTACCTTCCCTGCGCTGCTAATCAGTTGGCTGCTGCCACACTACAACTTCTGCCAGAGCTTTTGTGGGTGAAGAGAACTATCCTCAAACACTGGTATTGATTTTTGAGGCTGAGAGGGTGTGATCTGTCAAGAGAAGGAAGACAGCATTGAGCCAGAGAGGGGGTTTGTTCTGTCTGAGGTTGTTTTTCTTATGGAAGAAGCAACCCTGAATTCCTTGCATCCCAGAAGGAGTTGGGGACTAAATTAAAAGACATGTTTATTACCACCTTTTGCTGTATTTCAATATCTATTTGAAAAGGAAATTTCTGAAACACCCACACTACATGAGAACACCTACATGAGAAAATGTTCTAACCTGTATGTCCCTGATAAGTGCATCTAATTTGTCTCCTTTCGGGTTAGCGTATTTTTTCTTTGGCTAAGATTCCCTCTAATGTTGGCATGGGCATATGAAAATCAAAAGCTTTTTTATTTAAGAGCCAAAGAGCCGGGATTTCTGCTTCTCAGATATGTCACTACAGCAGCTTTTTATGCTCTATTATTCCTACCAACTATTTCTTTATTGGTTAGGCCAACATATAGTTTCAACTGTAGGGTCAATAATCCTGTCATTTTGAACAGAGGGCTACAAAACCACAGTCTTGTGATAAGAAAGTGAGAAGAGGACAAAAAGGAAAAAAGTATTGCTTATCCTTCTTTCTGACTATCTATAAATCACATGTTCTCACAGCATTTCAACATAGGACCTGGGAAATCAGCAGAAAAGAGCCACTTCTGAGATGCCATATACCTGGAAACAAGGAAGAATTCCTAATCCTGAATGTCCTGTCAGCTTGTTTGTCTGTGTAATGGGAGCAATAATATCAATAAATTTGTGATTATCCCCAGAAAGTCAAGCAGTGATGGGTCCTCTTGCTGCCCAGAGCTGGTGGTAAAATAATATGCATTCCCTTCCTCCAGCTGGAAACAGGGAAGTCTGACTGCAGCTGGAACTCTCTAATAGCTGCCAGCTAATGGCAATCTTTCTTGTGTACATTACTTTCTTCCTTGCAACTTTTCTATTAACCTTGGGAAAAAGGGTGAGCTGGAAGAAGACTTAATTTGATGTCCTGTTTACAATTTACAAAGGCATCACAGTAGTACCAATGCAACAAGTACAATTTTACATTACGGGTCAGATTTACAGCTAGCAAAACCACTAGTTCTGATAGGCAAACCACAGATGAAACACTGGGTTAAGTCACCCTTCCTGAGACACAGAAAACATTTCACATCCATCTGAGGTTTACACTGTTTAAAATCAGAGATACACTTCTCTTTTTATGTCATCCTAGCTTGATTACAAATGAGGACCTGAAAGAGGCTAGAAAATTCAAGGCTCTCTATCCTATACCAAAAGACTGGATTATTAAATTAGTATCTTCAAGCTGTCCTGCCATTAGAAACTTCAGCGTAAAATGAAAACTAAAATTTGCCATATTGAAATGATTTTTCAGGATACCATTTGAATGAGGACACTCAAATGGGGTGGACACTCAAATTGGGGAGGAATTCAAGCCTGTGGCCAAGGTTCAGTGTTTAGGTTCATGTTTTTTCTGATCTGACAGCTGAAGTGCATCTAAAAATCCAGGCCACACAACAGGTGATTTGTATATACTTGATTTGGGCAGTATCCAAAAACCTTCAGAAGTAAGTTTTCTGAGCTTATCACTGGAAAATCTACAATTTTTTGCAAAGAATCTTAAAATAAAGTCAGCATGTATTCAGAGATTGCTGATAGTTTGTATTGCAATACTTAAATTCATTATTTGCTGTTTTGGTTCGAGCTGGTAGTTAGCAGCCAAAACACACACGTTGTCATGACATTCTGTGGCCCTACCTAATAAAAATTTCATTTTGAGGATTTGGGGAAAAGTGGTTTTTACTTGCTGGTTTCTCTAAAACATGACACCAATTGAGAATCATAGCTGGAGCACAGAAATTCAAAACAAAGAGCAGAGAGAGGTTCCTCCCACAGAGCAGATTTATACTTAATACCAAAAATATTGTGAACATGGAAAGATTTTATGTCTTCAAAGGGTAACTGGGAAAATTATTGGAAGAAAAAAATTGCTGAAGACTATGAACCATGAAGATTCCATATTTGACACATATCTGCACAACGACTGGAGCTCCAGCTTATAAAAGAGTATGATGGAGGAGGTATTAGTAGAATCACCTCATTTGTTATATGGTTTGTAATTATCCTTTATTGTTATCTGCCATGGGCAGAACTTCAATCCAACCCAGTTAAGTCTGTCAAGTAAATACTGGGAAGGAAAAGAGGGAGAAAGAGAGAGAGAAAAAGAAATAAAATAAAATTTAAAAATAAAATAAAATAAAATAAAATAAAATAAAATAAAATAAAATAAAATAAAATAAAATAAAATAAAATAAAATAAAATAAAATTTCTCTGTAATTACAGCCTTGAGTAAAAATTTAACAATGAGTGTTCAAACTGCCAGCATGTTCCAAAGCCAAGGACCACCCCTCATTGCTCATGACTGATGGAGTCCGTGCAGCTGCACTATTCACTTTTTTTTTTTTTTTTTTTTTGTCACTCAAGAAAGAGCAACAAGATTTGGACCTTCCCTCTATACAAAGGTTCCCAAGACTCCTTCAGGTGACCTAATTCCAGGTGGTGATTCATTGATTCATGGTTTCCCCAAGTAACTAAATGAAATATTAGAGTTTTGATTAATTTTCCTTTTAGATTTTTTCCATTCTTTGATTATGTAATCTTATGATTGTGATTAGAAAAAAAACTTAGGAGCAGTGAGAAGAAGGAGAGTGAGGGAGAAAGAAAGTAGCGTCAAGTAGCACCAAGAGAGTCAGCCTCCTTCCTTTGGTTCCTTTGACACCAGCCCACCCGAGTTTTACTGTGTAAAGTTGTGTTTGAAAAGAAAGCAGCAAACTGCTACTTCTTGGGTCCTGTTTGCATGAACACAAATATTTGATGTTGCTCTTTTAAGGCGACCATGTTTTACACAAGATTTTAATACAAGCATCCAACAAGGTTGAAAATAGTGACCCTTTGAAATGGAAAGATTAACATTTTTAGAGATAGGAGAGGAGAATAGGCAAATTGAAGTGGAGCATGAGAATTCTATCTTATTTTACTTTATTTTTTTTTCTTTACAACAAATAAGGCCTATGGGTTGCAAAGAGGAGACTATCCCATTAGGAAAAAAAAAAAAAGTATTTCACAGTATTTTCCAATTTAAAGCTGCTTGCAAGTAGCACTCTGGACCATCCAAGAAAAGCCTGACTCTCTAGTTTTTCAATTTAGTTTGTTAATAGCCTGCCTTTCATAAAAGCATCAAGCACAATAACAAAAATACCTAAATCAATAGGATGATGCAGCAATGCCTCACAGAGATGATATTTTTGAAATAAATATATACCATTCAGCCTGGCCTGCTTGACATCAAATTTATATACTCAATAAGAAAGCATAATTAATGGTCCCAAACTGTATTTTCTTTCATCTATTTCACATCTCAAGAAGTCGAGGGTTTTGACAGAAGGAGGAGGGAAGGGAGAATGGAAAAAGTGCTCCATTCATAAATGAAATAAATCCATTAAAAATTACTTTCTCCCCAGCTCCCTACGAGTGTCTCCTGGGGACTGGTGTGCATTTTATTAAGAAACAGAAATGTGGAATGTGCTTGCATTTCACAGGGTCTGTAGCCAGGTGATTTATCTTCTCTCTTTACTCTGCCAGCTTGCTGAGCATTCACTAATTTTGAAGGAACAAAGGAGATGAACTGGGAGCCCCCATTTCCTATTGATGTAAGCACATCTGTATTCGAGTCCACCCTATCTACACCTCTCTTCACCATGTGGACCTGCTATCAAATTTCATTAGCTATTTTGATTTTTCAATGTTATCTAAGGCCTTCTAAAAAAAAAAAAAAAAAGCAGATTGTACCATGTGAATTTTAGAAGAAGCAAAATGTTGACTAAGAGATTGCTTTTTGAATCAAAAGTTGTTTAGTGCTTAGCTGACTTGAAGGGTTTTGCAGGTCTCCCTGTTCAGTGGGGAAGAAACTGAAGTGTGGAAAGTCAACTGACAGTGTGTGTTTTCAGGCAGCTCAAATAAGAGCCTCATTTGGTATCAAGTCCTCCTTTCCAGACAAAACACAGAGACCAGAGTTAAAGCCATTGATTAAATAGCAGAGGACATAACAGTACCGCTGCTATTTAGCTCTTCACATCTTTTTCACCAGGTGATTACCCCTCCCAGAGCAAAGTCAGATAATGTGGTCAATTCCTGGCTGTACCAAGAACTACTGTAGGTTTCATAGGAGGTGACACAGGCCTGTTGTGTTTCTTTAAATCGAGCACAGAGCTGTGAGTTTGGAGGGCAGAGCCACAGGCTCATCCTCCCTTCTCCCCACACTACTGTGGAAGTTTGGGGAAGAGGAGGGTTAGGCACTGATCTTTTCCCTCTGGTGACCAGTGACACGACCTGAGGGAATGGACTGATTTAGTATTGGGGGCGAGGGGGTGGGGGGTGGTATGTTGGATATCAGAAAAATGTTCTTCACCCAGGACTGGTTGGGCATGGGAACAGGCTCCCCAGGGCATTGGTCACAACTCTTAAGCCTGGAAGAGTTCAAGAAACATTTGGACAATACTTTCAGAAAAACAGTGTGATTCTTGGGGTGTCCTGTGCAGGATCAAGACCTGAATTCCCCAATAATCCTTGGGGAATTATTTTAACCTAAATTGCTTATTGTTATTTTCAAATGCCAATTAATCAAACACATTGGACAGACTTATGGTAAGAATCTGGTTTAAATCAAGGAAAATTGAGACACTTAAATATCCATCATTCATTTGTGCAGAAATGCACAAATTCTGAGATTTAACTCATAGTCCTTTCCATGGGCATGGCACCTATTTTTATCTTATGGTAAAAAATCACAGCATAATAAGTTGTTATTCAATTTTCATTCATCCTGAACCCCCTCCCCCCCCCAAAAAAAAAAAAACACCCAAACAAACAAACAAAAAACCACCAACATCAAACAAACAAAGTAGAAAACCTCAGTATTCCCAGAGGCTTGTGCCTGAGGAAAAATGAAATTATCAGGAAAATAGAAGAAGGAAGGTCTTTAGGATTTAGTCTTATATTTTATTACTGAGCAAGTGTTGATTTTTATTTTTCTTTTTTCCTATATTCTAGTTTTGCAGCATTGTCCCAATACCTTATTGATACCAAATATAGCAACTCATTCATTATCCTGAATATCTTCTGAGCCAAACTCCACCCATAAATAGGGCTGCACTAACTCATAAATCTCTGTGGCTGGATGCCTGAAAATGCATGTAGAATCCACCACTGGTTTTGGACATAATAAATAATGAAAAATGAGTCATGGTAGTTGCCATATTTGTAATGAATTGTAGCTTTGAAAAGAAGACAATGAAAGCTATCCTGAAACTTGCAAGATTAGATACATCTACTTAAAAAAGGCTTATTTATGATAGAGTGAAATAGTCTTTGCAGAATTTTTCTTGTCACATAATGACTTAACAACCCACAAGAAGTATCATAAAAAATAAAATAATAATAATTTTAAAAGCTGTTATGCCTCTGTCTCTCCTAAAGAGAATATAATTAAATTTGAGTCTCCATAATAGACTAAACATTTTCCTTTATCAGGAGTAAAAATATCCTATGGACAGTATTAGTCTGATGAAGCTTTGGCTTTGAAGGAAGAATATTTTTATCTCCATACAAATGGGAGGTTTACATTACGTTATTTCTTCAGATTTTATTTCTCTGTTAAAAATAGTTTATGTACATATAATCACAAGCAAAATGAAATGCCTTGATACGTCAACACAGAGATTTCATCCTAACTTTTTTTTTTTTTTTTTTTTTTTTTTAATGGCACTGTTTTTGTCCTAAGAAATCATCATCCTACAAAAATAATTTTTTAACTCTTATGGGTTGGCTTCAGATCCTAAACTGAGCAATAATTGCACAGCTAAATGAATAAATCAGAATAATATAATACAGAGAATAACTGTGACTGCTACTTTAATCTGGTTCTACTAGATTTTTCCAATGAAGACTTAAAATAGCAATATAAGTATCATTAAAATGCCATCAGTTACAGTCACTAAACTATATTATCTGATGTACTGCTTTATTTTTCTATGCCATGTCTTTCCTACTGTGCTGTCACAAGTGCTGGCTTTTTAATTGTGATTGCAATATGTAATCTAACTGGGCAATATTGTAGTAAGGAAGATGCTTTCCCTGTATCTAGTTGGGATTTAATTTACCCAACACAAAAACAGCTGAAGTCCATGGTCTTTACCATGAAGAAGGAATGGGAGAAACAGCCTTTTAGCAATCTTGGATGGTCTATATTTTTATCTGAAAATTAAAATTCAAGCTCCTTAATTTTCAAATAAATGTTTGGGAGTTTGTCCCTACCTTTGATAAGAACTAAGGTGTTATATTTCAGAAATTAATATGTGTGTCAAAATATGGAGTTGTAGTTGCCATATTTTCTTTTAGATTAGTTATGCTACCTAAACCAGAAGGTGTTCTCAAAGTCAGTTAACTGAACTCTCAGAAGGTAGTACAGGGTACTTCATTTCAAGTCTTAATTAATAATCACCTAATTCAGAAGTCAGATGAATTAAAATTATCAGAATTTTGAAATGCAAAATTACAATGGCAGCTGCCTAAACACTTGAGACAAATCACCATCCTACAAAAGATAAAGAATTCCCCAAATGCCAGACAGGCGAAGTTTGCATATTCTACATTTGTGTGATTTTAACTCTGGTCATAACAACCAGAAGCATCCACATTCAGGGCCCTGAGCAAAAGAAGTGGCCAATAATTACAACACTCTAAAAAAGCAGAAGTACAAGGTTCAGGAGTGCATCTCTCCTGTTTCCCATTGCAGGAGAGAAGGTTAATTAATCAATGAAGATTTGAGATTGTTAATCAGAATTAACTGAAACATCAACTTGGAAAGACTGGTTTAATTACCTTTGTGAAAGTTCTAGTTTATAATTTCAATGATCTTCATGTCTATGCTTGCAAAAGAAACTAGATTAACTCACTGAGGCCTCTTTGAGGGTTGTTGTTTTTTTTTTTTTTTTTTTTTAATGCAGACAGCAATTCACGTCCTTCTCTAGAAAATGTAACTGTGATTTCATTGATCACGACATAATTCTTAGCAAGTGATCTTATAGGTATGGGAAGGTAGTTGGTCATAAAGTTCTTTTGTCTGAAGATTATAAATTATAAATTAGTTTGAAGGAGAGCTCCAGGGGTCATCTAGTCCAACTTCTTGTTCTAAGATGCAGCGTTCTGTCCATCCTGAAGCTGCACTGCTGGACTGGTCTCACTCCATGTTCATGTCCATCCTTCTTCTATGGGGAAGCAAGATCCTAAGAAAATCCTCTCTTGTGCCAAATGGTGGAAATTTATCACTTCCTAGGACTGCAAGCTCCACCTCTGCTGATGAAATGCAGAATGCAGTTAGTTTAATCTGTGCCAAGGCATACTTGCAGCTTGTGTTCAAGTTTTGCCCATTAGGAGCTCTCAGGTTCTGCAGTGTTCGTTTTTACCTAGTCAGCACCCAGACTATATGTGCGGTTATTTCTTCTCAGATATGATGGCAAGACAGACAGAGCAGTGGCCTCAACTACAGAGGGCACTGTCCCACAATGCCCAACCAGGGAGAGTGTCTAGAGGGGGTAACCAGGCTGAGGTCATCATCCAGTGCTCACCAAACAAGTTCCCAGTGATGTGATAAATCCAAGGAAAATAAGCATTCCAGGATCAAAATGAGAGCAGGAGACAGTAACCTGGTTCAAAATCATGTCCCATGACAGCCAGTAGTGTCCAAGACAATGAGACATGCTTGACATCAGCTGGGGAGTCAGGTTTGTAGGTCAGCATTCAGGAAAGGACCTGTATTAACAGGGGGCACAATCAGGGATGGGCATGACTGCCACACAGTGCAACAGAGCTCCTACAGCTCAGATGAATGTCAGGAGCCCTGCACTAAAAGCAAATTTCAAGAACAGGGAACAACTGAAGATGCTTCACCCAAATATTTTGTCAGAACAGACTCAACCAAAATTAGACACCTGAGTCATATCAGAGAGCTGTCCTTAAGTGTGGGTATCCAAATCAAAAGGAGAGGAGAACACTCTCAGGGCACTGGGACCACTGAGCACAGTGATCTGTGAGGCATCATATTTGGTGTAAGTGCAAATAATTGCCCAGAGACTTCCTAGAAACTCCTGATTTGTGTCTGATGTCTGACTTTCAGAAAACAATTTTAACACCTAAGAGCTTATTGGGAGAGTTTATCTGAGAAATAAACCCTTTACAATTTCTTTAATGTTTGTTAAATATCTCACCTACTGGCTATGCTTCAGGGGTGTTTTAATTAGCAAGACAGGGTTTTGATGCAGTTTTCTTTTTGCCTATGTCTACAGGAAATTTTGAACTTACAAGTTATAAGGGAATATTCTGAATTAGATAAAATTCCCAAATCTGTAGGCTTCTCCTTTTCCACTTTACCCTTTAATTCCAAAGTACTGTTTGAGAAGTTGAGTTAAAGTTTTCCTTAATTTTATGTCGTGATGATAGATGCAGATCATCCTGGTGTGTTGGGTTTATATGGCCAGGTGTTGGTAACAGAAGGGCTATAGGGGTGGTTTCTGCAAGAAGCTGCTGGAAGCTTCACCAGTTTCTGGTAGAGACAATGCCAGGCAGCTCAAGGATGGATCCTGACAAGGTCAAGGCTGGGACAATTAGAGTTGGTAGAAAGGCTTCTGTCGTAAGAGGCCTGTATCCCAGAATAATGAAAAAAAGTTATTACACAAATTTAATTGCATCGAGAGAAGAGCAAGGTGAGAACATGTGAGAAGAGCAGCCCTGCAGACACCCAGGGAAATGCAGAAGGAGGGGTTGGAGCTGTTCCAGTCTCTGGAGCTCAGATTCCCCTGCAGACCCTGGAGCAGCCCATGGTGAGGCAGCTCTGTCCCTGCAGCACAGGGAGGGCATGGGGGGAGCAGAGATCCAACTCAGCCCCTGGGGGAGCCCAGGCTGCTGGTAGGATTTTCATCCTTTTGGGGATCCAGGTTTCCTGGTAGGATTTTTATCCATTGGGGGATCCACGCTAGAACAGCCTATCCTTGAAGGACTGCAGCCATGGAATGGTGAGACATCTGGAGCAGTTGGTGAAGATATTTTGTCCATGGGATGGACCTATGCCAGAGCAGTTCATGGAGAACCCATGGAAGGTCCCCATGCTGGAGCAGCGGAAGGACACCTCTCAGGAGCAGCAGCAGGAACAATGTGTGATGAACTGACTGTAACCCCCATTCCCATCTCCCTGCACCACTGAGGCAGAAGGTAGAGCTGGGAAGGAGGGAGGGGTGAGGGAAAGGTGTTTTTAAAGTCTTATTTTACTTCTCATTATTGTGCTCTGATTTTGTTAGTCAACCCACTACACATGGGAATCAGAAATTTGCATGATGCAGTGGGATATGAATGATAAGGAACATTCTATAGTAGCGTTCAGTGCAGCTGAAAATCCAAATTAGTGGCAAAACAGTCTCAAAGACAAATTTGGAGCTCTGATGGTGAGAATACAGTGTTACAGGATAAACCCAAATTTGAACTAGTCAAGAGGTTCTATTGTTCCTGGTGTGATACGGAATCCCTTCTAAGCTGAAGCTGTTTTAATGTGAATCCTTAAACCTGGCTGTAACCATATAACAAAACTAATTCAAAATAACAATCAGCCTAATCTGGTGTTAGTGCAATCAATGGAGAGATTACGGTTCCAATTTATAAATCACTTCCACATACTACCTACTTCCAGAATCCTTGAAAACTACAGGCATGCCATTGCCAATTCACAAAGATCTTTAAATCCATGTATCACCAGTGTGACAATGTCTTCTGGTACCATAGGCAACTTTCAGCTCAATGTCTCACTGAAGCCACATTCAGGCATAAAGGAAGAAGAGATGCTGAAGAGAGGAAAATACATGGAAAGTAAGATAGAAAGTAAGGGAAATATTTCAGTACCATTTGAGAAAAAATACAATTTTTTTGTTGTTGCTTGTTTGTTTTCTTGATTGTTTTACATTGACAAGACCCAGAACAGATTAGTAAAATGATATAATAAAAGTCTTGAGAATGACTGGAAAAGTTCTTCATAGTACAACTGTGAAACCCACCCCAAAATAGAAGACATTGCAGCTCTTCCAAGAACTCTAAAGCACGTCTCCACAACTTTTATAAAGCAACTGGAGATGAGTCACATGAAATTATTTTAGAACTGTAAAAAATTAGTACTGTAAGTAGACCACACAACACTGGGAAGAACAAACTGAATTTGGATTTGTGCATTTTATCTGCATTCACAGTTCTTGTATTTGATGCAATCAATCCACCAGTTATAAAATTCTTATCCTATATACTTCTAGGCTTTTTTTTTTTTTTTTTTTTTTTTTTTTTTTAAGTCAAATTCAAAGCCAAGGTCTGTTCTCAAAAAATCTTGTGAAATACTGACTCACCATACAAACTTTGAAGCCCTGCCTAATGACCCATATCTTCATAAATTCAGGTCCAGGCTTCATTAACTGTTCCCATTTCTCAGTTCCTATATTACTTCTAGAATCTACATTGCCTGAAACTGGGGATAGAAAAGAGAAGCAGCTAGGACCTTTGTCATTGCAGTTGTTGTGTGTGAGGAAGTTGAGATCTACTTGAGGCCTTTAGGAGAGCTGAAAGTTACAGAAAGCTAAGAAATCTTCATGTATTTAAAATATTTCAAAAATAATACAATTCCAATACAAACCTAGTACCCAGTCTTAATGAAGATACAGGGCTCTATTGAATCATACAATATTCCATGGTTGGAAGGGAGCTCAAGTATCATCTGATCCAGCCCATCTTGGAAAAATCAGAGTCTAGACAATATGGCCCACTACCTGGTCCAACTGAGCCTTAAAAGTGTTCAGCATTGGGGTATCCACCATTTTTGGGGGGAGATTATCCCAAAGACTGATTGTTCTTATTCTAAAATAAATTATTGGTTTACTCCTGCTCAGTTAAAGGCCAAAAATGAATAAACTGGCACACACACACACACACACACACACACACACACACACACACACACACACAAACAGAAACAAAAAAAGATTACTGTGAAATATGATATGTAGCATGAATGGTCAGCTTTGGCGTAGAACACAGAATTTCAAGAGATGCTCTTCTGCATTACAAACCAGACCCTAACCCATAATCTCTTCAGGGAGTTGCAAGGTTGATTACAAGCTTGTTGTGTTGTGGTTTTATACCTCACTGTTTCCTAAAATGTTTGAATCTTTTCAGGCTCTCCTCCATTCTTCAGACATACACTTGAGTGCTTTCCACAAGTAAATATTGGATTATCAGTAAACCAAAATATCCTATCTGTGTACATTTTGCATAAGTATATGTTGATAAATAAGCTAGCAAGTCTATGCATTGCACATAAGGCATTTCTTAAAGAGGACCTGGGTTTTATAGAGTGTAAAATATGGATATTGCTCTATTTATCTTACTGTAGCTTTGTGGAAGGGTGACAGTGGGTATTAGAATGCCATGCTTCATATACATGTTGAAGCATACTTTACCTTCCTTCACTTGGAGCAAACCAATAACCTACCTAAAAGAGACGAAAGAGGGAGGTAAAAACAAGCGTAAAAAATATGTCAATCCTACCAAATGGTGTAAACCAGCTAGCCACTGACTAATTCATTTAAATTCAACTGAATTCAATGGCTGTTGTTCCTTCCACCCTGTTTAGGCATGGTGTAAAACATGAAGACATTCAAGACTTGTCGTTTAGTGAGTATTTCTAGTCAAGCCACAGATGTTTCAAAGGATTCAAAATCTTGCATATATTTCTCTTCACAATGGGGCTGTGAAGAAGCACTGACTGATAGGATATGTAGATATGAATTGGTGTGTAAAGATCCCATGAACAATCCAAAGCAGAAAAAGAAATAAGAGCTCTTTCTATGTGGTAGGACATAGGAAGATTTACGGTATTTTAAAATTTTTTGTTGTTGTTTAGTTTAAGATATAGTGTGTTTTTCTATATACCCTTTATAAAAATTGAAGTCTTTAATGTAACCTAGCTATGTTAGCTCAGTGCTGTGATTGAGTTAGGAAAACTTAACAGCTGAGCACTCACTGAGATGGGTTTGGTCAATCTGAAGAATCAGCAGAAAAATTTGTGTCTGTCCATTGACCACAGCACTAACACAAGCAGACAGAAATCTCTGAAATCATCATATTTACCAATGATACTTATAACACAAATAGATACATGTTTTGCTTTTATTATCTGACAACAGCACAACATTTTGGACTGCCTTCATTTCATCTAACTTCAGTGAGTTTCATTATAGACATGGCTGGATTTCAATGATAAAAGATCTTTCTCAGGACTAATTTATATGACCCACATTGAAGATCTCTTCTGATATAAATTAATTGCATCCTAGCACTGTCCAATTCTTCTAGTGACAAGCAGCACAGATGGAGTTTTTATAGATACTTTTGCAGTGTTCACGTTTACAGAGCTGAATCCCATCCACCAAAAAAAGGCAGATAGACAATTTCATCTTCCTCAATGTCTCACTGTGAGCATCTGATCATGTCACTAATTCAGCTATGAGATTTTACTCTAATTTAATCTAAAGTTGGTTTCATTCTATGACAGAAGGGGACTGTGGTACTCTCCAGTGGGATCTGTGCTGCTGCATCTCCAAATGCCAGGCAGATCTCATGAAAACACCTAAATTCATCAACTCAGTAGCAACTTTTAGTTTCTATTGAATGACATGTTTTTTTGGGCAGAAGAGAGCCCAGTATGGTTGAAATACAGAAAGTATGAAAAATGTATCATAAAGCAGAACACTAACATATTCCTTCCTTCCATATGAAGACAGTCTCTATTAGTGCAGAACTTTTTCTCGTTCCTCCTCCCCCTGCCACAGTGACTTCTCAGGCACTTTTGCATTTCCTTCTGCTTAAAATGTGTGACAGATAGAAAACCTGGGAGAAGGTAGCTTTTGCTGTTGCTCAGAACTACTGCTTGATTTTGAAAGATCCTCATAAAATTAGTTAGAAATCTATCCATCTCAGATTTGGCCAGACCATGGTTTTACTATTTTAAAAAAAAAAGTAATTATGATCAATAGTCACAGGCAAGATTCCCACTACCCTTAAGAATGTACATAACATCAACAACTACCACAACAACAACAACAAAAAGGTCACTCTGCCTCAAAGAGTTTGTAAGATATTACAGACAGCAGCCCGGCAAGCAAACCATAAGAAAATTATGAGAGAATAGCAATTTACATAATTTGCAATATACTTCCAACCCTTGGGCAGCGGGACTATTGTCATGCTTTCTTATTTATTTATTGACCTTGAAGCCAAAGAAGAATAAACAAGGATTCAAAAGAGGATAAGCAGACAGATTTGTTTCAAAGAAAACCTCAGTTGCTGTAAGCATTTTTAGATGATATTGTAATATCTGAGATAGTGAATGCTGGCTGAGCCAGTGGGTCCAACTCTCACTGAAATCTGGCAACCTACTTTTTGACATGGACACTCAGCAAGTACAAACACCCCAGGACTAAGATACCTCTAGCAGTAACCCTTCTCTGAAACATCAGAGTGATTGTAATGTGTCAGTGAAGAGAATGCATGGACTGGTGAATCTAAGGAATACATACATAAAGCTAGAAATGGCTTAGTTTTCCTACAGACTCACTCAGACACTAGTGCAGAGATTTGTATATTTTCCATTTATCAAGAGACAATCCATATATTCCAGGAGGCTTGCTTCTGATCCTGCTCATGATCGTTATGTTTTCTCCTCATCCTAACTAAGCAACCTTTCTGATTTAGCTACTTGGCCATAAGAGCAAGTAGTAATTTCCCTACCTTTCCTGCCCTAATACTTTCTTAGAAACTATCACTTTTTAATTTCTTTCCTGAAACTCAAGATGCATTTCTCAGAATTGCCAGACCTCATGAGGTTTCACAAACATAATCTATAGACAGACAATAGTTAGAGGTGGATAGGACATGGGAAAATTATTCAGAGAAAAAGTGAGGGAGAAGACAGGAATGAAAAGCAGCCTGTGGGTGTTGGAAGGTGTCTTTAAAAGTGCAAACCACTACTCCCCAGTACTGGACCTGTCCTTAGACACACTAAAAGTGACAGGGAACCAATAAGGGTCCAGTCATGCTACTCTACACTTCAGTAATATGTAGTACAAATTGGAGCTGTGAACTGATCTGTTCCTGACACATTCTTTTTTAGTAGTACTTTAAAATAGTTTCAGATTTTGGCCCCATTTCATGTTAGATATTTATGAAGTCCAGCAGAATTTAAGATTGCATTACCCAAATTTAGTCATCCACATGTGGGGCATGGTCACTAAACCAGAACTTCGTCATCTTCTATAGACATTACATAAAACACATTTATATCCATGGCAGATTAACCATGATTCATATGGATTCCTGAAACAGATGGAAACCACCGTCTGGATGTGCCAGGCACTTCCAGGGACTAGAAGAAGCCCACAGAAAGAGGTTTGATTAGATTCCTAAATTTAAACATCATAAATCTCTTAGCGATTCCCTATAGGCCATCCTTGTACTCTAAACACACTTCATAGACTGGCTGTGATTAAGGAAAAAAAGTGCACAAAACAGTGTGAAAGGCAACCTTGTTCCTTCCAGAGTGCCAGTCATCCAACCAACCCTGGCTGACACAAGAACTAGTTTTTTTACTTTGCCATGCCTTTCCCAACTTCAGTCTCAATAGCAGCAGGTCTCTGTCCGTATTGCTTCTGTCTCCTGACACTTGTGCCTTCCTGTGTACTGTTGGAAAGGTTTAACTGCCACTTAAGCACATGAAAGGAAAATACAATTTTGCTTGTGTATGTGTGTGCATTACTATTCCTCCAAGGATTGCAAAGCTTTAATATTTTTGGATTAACTCATGATCAAACATTGATGAATCATGGTATTTTACTGAAAAGCACAATCCTTAAGTCAACCACCTAATCTAAGAGAAGAAATTAAACTCTAAACCAACATAAACACATTACAAGTCATTAGTGTAATTAAAAAGGAATGTGTAATTAAAACATTTGTGTATTTTAGTTCAAATTCATCTGTGGTTGGAAATTTTAATGAACTGTTCATCAAAGAAATCTCTGGAGTCTGAGGATAAGTTTAGCATAACAAGAAATTGAGTGTTTTCTTCTCTTCGACATAGGGAGCTCTGTTCCCACTGGCTTCAAAATCCAAGCTGTCATCGGCTCAAGCAAACTAATAATGATTCTAAATGGTTATGATTGCTTCAATGTTTTAAACTGATGTTATCTTTTTTATCCCTTAAGAATCATGTTTTTCATAATTACTTCTCTTTTGTCCTTTCCTTAAGACAAATGATTTTGTAATTAGTGATGAAGGAACCAGTGATCACTTCAAGACATCTGTCAAGTTGTCATGAAGTATCTGTCCCTGTAGCTATATTTAAACTTTCTGTTTAATAGCCTCTTGCTTTATTTCACCATTACATCTCTGCGGTATCGTAAGCAGGATACCCTAATGATCAAGTTCTATAAAATACAGAGCAATTAGATTGTAAGACATATTGCTCCCATGAAAGTCCTTCCTTCTCATAATGTAACTCTCTCTTTTCCCTTCCTTCACCATCCCCCAGCCCCACAAGTTTGCTTGCAGCATTCATTAGCTGTTATTAGACATGATAACTGTGTCAACAGCTAGCTTGATGTTTGGCCATATTTCTGGCTTTGAATACTTATTTCATTAGTGTTTTGAATAAGCCTGGTGGTCTGAATAACAGCCTCATGAGTAAAATATCATAACAATATGATTGGTGTTTAGAAGATCTGCACTACTCACTTAGAAGTACAAGACTGTTTTTCTAGAGTGACCTTAAACTGTTAATGATATTCTGTTTTCTTTCTCACCCATCCCTAGGGCAGAGATTATCCCATTTTGAGTGTGTCAAGGCCTCTGGGAACCTGTCCCTGGCAGAATTCTCCAGTGAATACAGAACTGCACAGAGCGATTCATAATATTACTGTAATGTACATCTAGGCAAAGCAAGGATATTATTGTGTATTATATTTATTTCACCCTGGGGTATATTTTCAAGTCTTATATGCCTTAACATAAATCAGCTTTTTTTTCTCTTCCCCATTTTTAGACTCCAGGGTATTACTCTTTGTCTTAAAAATGGTGCCTTTCCAAAAATTATTCTCTAATGAGGCAGGAGAAAAATGCCTTTGAATAAACCCAAATAAAAGAGAGACATACTGGAACACAGAACTATATTTTAAAATAAAAGCAAAAAAAAATCCCCAAACCAACTGTGTGTATACACAGTGACACCAATCAGATAGATAGATAGATATGTGGAAACATAAATCAGCTGATCATTCAGAAAAGAAAATATTCTAACTATATGGGCACTTCTATGCTGTGATGATAACAGAAATAGGAAATTGGAGACATAGAGTTGTTTGGCATACTGTTCACCCAAATGAATTGAACGTTCCAAAACATTTCTTTTATGCTCTCTGTTCTCTCTGGGCCTCTGAATATCAAGCAAGAAAATATCTTATTTTACAGTTCTTCAGAGTTGAATTGTATGCATTCAGAGTTAAGGTTTTCGGTGTTTCTTGCAGCTTCACCAATTCAGAATATGATTTTACTGGAAATAAGGCAACAAATACTTATTACACAAATTGAATTATTCATCCAGCTTTTAAAATTACATAGATGCTTTTACCTCTAAATAGCTGTTGCAAAGTAATGTGAGATGAACACATATTGAGAAATTTTGCCATTGGATGTTGTGACCTGGTCAAAGGAAGAGGCTGCACCTATTATTATGACAATTGTTTCAGCCAGGGAGTGGGATAGAGAAGGAAGATACAGTTACCAAGTCTGTTTACTAATTAACAAGATTGTGTATGAAATGTGAGCAGCACTCTAGGTTGTCTTGTTCCACCACAATTTTTCTCCTCCTTGCAGGCATTTTTAGGTGAAATCCTCAGGCCTTTTTCATGCCTCAGATCAGGCAAGCTGAACATAATGGTTCCTTCAGGCCTTGAATCTACGGGGCAGGTCTCAGATTGACAATTGTAAATGAGGTGCTCAACCCGCATTGATGGTCAAGGAGAACAGGGCACCTCTCTCCCCTCTGTGTCTTTGAAAATTTCCTGCTGTAATCTATGAAGTTTTCTCTATCACCAACTAAATTTCCATAACCTTCAGCAATGAGATGCATAGACCCTCTGGGTGAATGAACAGTGTAAGCAATTTTTTCAACTTTATTTTCAAGCTTCCATGATGGATCCATTAGTTTCTTCCTGATGCTTGGTTTATTTACATAGAGATCAAACACTGGCATTACTGCAAAAAGATAAAGGAGGTGAGAGAGGGGAGGGAGAGAGTCCAGAGATAATCGAAACAAAAGCATCATAATGAAAGAGGCAACCTCTTTGGAAATACGAGCTCTAATTTAGACTCAACAAATCCTTTTGTCTTATCTGGGGAGACATATATCCATGCATACACACACTCATATGCACACTTAGACACATATACAAAATGATGCTTAGTAATGTGCTTTATACAACTGATGCAATCAGTCACACGGCAAAAACTGTCAAAGTCAATATTTTCAACATTTCTCCAGGGAATACAGGCTGTGCAAGAGATGTATGTTTTTCATTAGGGTTTACACCAGCATTTGACGTAATTAATCCTAATGTTTCAATTCAATTCAATTCAAATAATAAGCTTATTCAGAAGAATAAAGTATTGCAGAGTAATGGAAAGAAAATCCCCAACAGAAGCTGTTATTCATTATACATGAAGAAAGGATATAAGATTTCCCTTTTTTTCATGGTCATACATTCTACTTTCTTTTCCATTGTTTTATTGCCACAATTTTAATATCTCGGAAAGATTCTAAGGAGTCAAAGGTGTGACTACTGTAGAACCTATACAGAAGGTATAGCCTGAGACTTTTGCCATCCAAGGAACTGCAGTTTACATAGACAAATGACACAGTAAGAGGTTACTAGCACTAGTCCTTTATGGAGAAACATGGGACATCCACTGTGAAAAGCGGGACATGCTCTTTCTTTCAGAAGATGTCCGCCCTTTGGTCTCCACAGACAGTATGGACATACCACCTTTAAGCATATTTGCTGAGGTGGTGCAGTTTTGTGGCCAGTGTGAATCCCAAAACCCTTCTGGGATGGAGTCCACATCCTAGAAAGATTGCAGTGAGCTGCAGGCTGCTCTGCCTGTCCTCCTATCCATATCTGAGCCAGATAGGTTGAGGATAACCCAGTTACACCTTTCTAGAATTAACTTCTTTTCAGACTGAAGGGCTATCAACCTGATATTTCCTCTCCAGCAGCATACCACCACTGGAAAGATAAACTGTACAAAATCTCACAAATTTAGAATTTGACATCAAGTTTACTGCTTCCAAACATTCACAGTGAGGGAAGGAAAATAATCAGTCTAATCAGTCATCTGATTAAATCTTGCTATCTGCAAGTTAATTCAGGTAACGACTTCAAGGAGAGTCACAACACTTTCTCTTAATTCCTGCAAACGTTTCTCATTAACTCAAGGCTTCTGTTGCCTTTTCTTCAGTTTTCCAATCAGAGGAAGAACAGGGAGGTTTCCTGCTCCCTACATGCCCACTCTAATCTGAATGAGTAAATGTGAGGTTGTTGTTTCTTACTTGGGGCAGGGTGTAGTGCAGATGTGGAAAGGGAAAAACAAATCTAAGCAAGAAAGAAATTAAAAAGAAAACATTTTACCTTCTATCAAATCTCAATAGCTGGATGCACATAGTTTAATTCTTCATGCATTTGAGCATATAAAAAATGAAGTCTTATACCTAAGATGCATATTTATTTTCTGGAAAGAATGGACAAACTATTTCCTCACAAACCCAACATTTTTAGGGGAAAAAAAAAAAAAAAAAAGAAAAAAAAGAAAGAAAAAAAGGGTACATTGTTGGCTTCTTGGCCTTTGTGTTAATTAGGGTCACTTTATTCATCTTTACACACAATTCTCTTGTTTTGGGCTTTTTGTTGATTTTCTTTTTCTCTTTTTCTCTTCTTTCAAATTCTCTGATATGAAAGAGACTGTAGTAATGCTTCAACCAATCCCCAAAGGTCTTTACAGATAATTTCCAGTTGCATTACTGATTTATTTTTGCTTTGACCAGATGGCTCCAAGTTCATGTGACTGTAAGGGAGTGCTTTTGATTACCCTATTTATCTCTCCCAGTGCTCAATTTAAGGGTCAAACCTTGTGTAACACATTTGCCAGATAAACTATTCAGTGCTTCTGCCTTTTGGACACCATACTTCTGACATATGCTCTGTGCTTCATTAAATACAAAAGTTATTAGGTTTAATAAATGTTTTCACAAACTCTGTTTGCAACAACAACAACAACAAAATTCTAAGTTTAAAACATATTTATTTTATTCACATGTGGCTAGTGGATTGCTTTGACTTTATCACCTGGAAAAATGTGTGAAATGGGAAAGGTAGCATCCTGAATGAGAGAGAGGAAGGGAAAAGAGAGACAGGCAGAAGCTAGGATTTTTTTTCAGTTCTTCCTTTTTTTTTTTTTTTTTCCTTGATATAGGTTATAAATGAAAAGCCAAGCAGAATGTTTTTAATGAAACCAATAAAAATGCAAAGGAAGATTTAATGTTTAAAGTAACGATAAATCAAAAGTGACAACTGAAATGCAATATTGTACCATGAGACTGAGGAAATAAATTCATGCACGGGGCAGATGTGCCTGCTGTAAAAAAAAAAAAAAAAAAAAAA
The DNA here is from genome assembly GCA_037837765.1 of Delichon dasypus. Lineage (NCBI taxonomy): Eukaryota > Metazoa > Chordata > Aves > Passeriformes > Hirundinidae > Delichon > Delichon dasypus. The sequence continues at coordinate 68,238,173 of JBBAXF010000004.1, read as the reverse complement.
AAAAAAAAAAGAGAGAGAGAAGAAAAGAGAAAAGAAAAGAAAAGAAAAGAAAAGAAAAGAAAAGAAAAGAAAAGAAAAGAGAAAAGAAAAGAAAAGAAAAGAAAAGAAAAGAAAAGAAAAGAAAAGAAAAGAAAAGAAAAGAAAAGAAAAGAAAAGAAAAGAAAAGAAAAGAAAAGAAAAGAAAAGAAAAGAGAAAAGAAAAGTGTTATGGTGGAAAAAGACAAAAAGAAAAATATTTTGAAATGTTTTTGTCATCACTGAAAAAAACTATGTCTTATAAATTCAAAATAAACTGTAAGTGTTCATTCAATAGAAATAACTCTGACATGTCTATGTGAAAACACACAGATGTATATTCATACATAAGTATCTGTGTATATATATTAATATAAATAAAAATGTAAAGGTGCTGAAGTCCAAAACATTTAAGAATAAAAATACTCAGAAATATATTCATAACTTACTTCTAGCAACTTACTAGTAGCATAAATAATTACACAAGACAAATAGTGGCTCTGTACCACTACCTCAGCTGAAACCTTCAAAATGAGAATTAATTACTTGGAGGAAAGACTGTCTTGTAATAGCATTGCCTGGGACTAGGACCCCTGTGATCTGAATCCCAGCTCTGTCATAATCATGCTGTGTGACCTTGCAGGATCTGCTCTGGCCTAGATTTTTCCTAGCTAAATTTAGGCAATTAACTGAGGTGCCTAAGTTGAGAACTAAGCAGAGGTAGCTTTCTTTCTAGTCATTGGGTAGAAAGAGGTATCTTCCATAATTAACTGAGATTTTATATGAACAAAGTTGTATTTATATGAACAAAGGTACAATCCTTCCAAAATGATTCAGGCTAAATTGGACTTTTTTCAATAAAATAAGATAATTTAGAGGAGTTGTAAAGGAGTTGGATGCTTTTCAGTGTGAGTTGTCTCTTACCTGATTTCTTTTATTTAAAGTAGGAATAGTGATGAGGTGATTTGCACTCAGGGTTAAAGACTGATTTTCCTCAATACACAGTACAAACCTTTGCAAATGCTGATTGTCATAGTGCACTTCTGAAAACTATATTTCACCACTGATAAAAACCCAGAATATAGAGTTCTAGGCTATTTCAGAAATGGATTGCAAGGTGTGTTGTTCTCCTCCAAGCACATAAAAGAAATTGAGAGAAGTTCAGACAAGATGTTTTGCTTTTACCACCCTTGAGTTCTGACCAACACCCCCCCCAAATAAACAAACAAACAACCCCCCCAAAACAACAACAACAACAACAAAACCCCAAACAAACAAACAAAAACAAAACCAACCAACCAACCAACCAAAAACCCACTAAAAAAAAAAAAAAAAAAAAAACACCCTCATCTGGACTGTGACCTTCCTCTTCAGAAGATTCTGGACCTCTCTGATATGATGAAAGGGTTGGGAAGGAGGTCTGGAGACAACTGTGATTTTCTGTTCTGTTTGCACACATAGGTGTGTGCAAAGTTTCTACAAGAGCAAAAGTTTACAAAGGAGTTAAACAATGAGGAAATCAAAGATTGAAAAACAGAGAAAAAAGAAAGGGACAAAGAGATGAGAGAAGGAAAGAAAGAAAGAGAAAAAGAGAGAGAAGAAAATAAAAAAAAAAAAGAAAGAAAGAAAAAGAAAGTAAAGAAAGAAAGAGAAAGAGAGAAAGAGAGAGGGAGGGAGGGAGGGAGGGAGGGAGGGAGGGAGGAAGGAAGGAAGGAAGGAAGGAAGGAAGGAAGGAAGGAAGGAAGGAAGGAAGGAAGGAAGGAAGGAAGGAAGGAAGGAAGGAAGGAAGGAAGGAAGGAAGGAAGGAAGGAAGGAAGGAAGGAAGGAAGGAAGGAAGGAAGGAAGGAAGGAAGGAAGGAAGGAAGGAAGGAAGGGGGTTTTTTTGTTTGTTTGTTTGTTTGTTTTTAATAACCTTGTATTCATTTTTAATTTTCACTTCAGAAATGTTCTCCTCTCTTCTTTCCTCCATCTTGCCTCCACACCCCCCCCCACCCCCCCCACCCCCCCCCCATTATTTTAATGGCTTCATCCTTGCTATGATGTGTCAACGGTTGTAGAAAATCCTGTGAAGCAAGAGCTTAATGAAATGGCAGCTGGAACAGAGGGATAAAGTTCCTTTGGAGCAGCTTCAAAGGGGAGAGAGGGAGCAGTGTTAGCAAACAGAACAATGGTGCAGGGATGCTCATACACAGGCCAGGCACATCCAGCTGGCTGTTTAGACTTGGCACCCTAATGAGGCATGAAGCAAAATGGGTAAGTACATGGTGGGGGGAGAAGAATCCAGAGAAAAATACCAATACCAAAAAAACAAAACCAAAACAAATGAACAAACAAACAAAAAAAAAACACCCACCACCGCATTCCTATATATAGTAACAAAGTATTGAGACATTAAAAAATCTGCCAAAACCCCTTTACTTGTGTTATAACACACATATGCTAACTTTTTGAACAAAGTCTCATAAATCCTACTTTTAGTCTTCCATCCCCTCCCCTCCCCTCCCCTCCCCTCCCCTCCCCTCCCCTCCCCTCCCCATTTTATTGCACTTCCCCAGCTAAATTTCATTCATAATTTTCAGGATTCTGTTTCTTGTCATATAATTATTAAAATTTCTATTTTTGTTTGATTTATTATTGAAATGGAAATTTTGGCTACAGTAGTGAATGAAGACAAACTCCAAATATTACAAATAATAGAGATGTCAGCAGTCTGAACTGTATTAAGGAAAGAAAAAGAAAAGAATTACACACACACCCTCTAAAAGGACTTATGTCAGTCCAGCTGTGAAGACGTTGTTAAAAAAAGACAGAAAGAGGGTTACTGTTATGCAACTAGACAAAACCCTCACATCCTTCCACAATGCTGAAGGCAATGTTTCCAATTACAGACCATCAGCCTGTGCTGAATCTTATACCTACAGGACAAAATCTTTGATTCCCACCACTTAGCTCTGCTAAAAGGAAACAATGGCAGACTATAGTCTTCAAAGTAGTCAAAGTCATTAAAAAGTGGTCCTGACCTGCACCTGACCTGCACCTCAGTGTGCAGAAATATTTCTAAGATATTTCCAAACTGCCATAAAAAAATATATTTCAAATTTTATTAACAATCTATCCAGAAATATCAAAGGTTTCAGCTATATTACATCTATAAATGATCTGGGGAGCCAATTAAATGCAGTTATTGTAAAAATATTACAATATTGTAGAAAAGCCACAGTCCTGACATATTGATCTTACTGGTCTAAAATGTGAAATGTCGCAGTTAAGATTCAAGCAGACTATTTATATTTTATGTGTTGTTTACAGAACTGTGTGGCAGAGAAATTAACTTATTTCATGAATACTTGGCAATCCCTTTAATTAAGGGACAGAGGCAAGGAACCTTTATAGCAGCCTTGTTTTCAACAAGTTTAAAAGTTTAAAAAACTTTCCATCATCAAGTCTAATAACAGACTTGAGTTATCAAGATTAATATCTTGTTTCAAGTTCAGTTAAGAACAACCATAAGCTTGTCTTCAGACTTATTTCTTCCTAATATTGTCACTGCTTGAATATATGCCTAGGCACAGACCATATGTGAGCCGTCACCTGGTGGTAGCGGGGCACAGGCCTGCCTGGTGATCTGTCTGGCATTCTGGTGAACATGGACTAAGCCAAGACCCATCTGACATGCATATCTCCAGGTCTTCTCTTCTGCAAAGACACCTTACAGTGGAGTTACTCACTTATCTTTTAAAATCTACAAGGTAGATTAATAATGTATTTAGCTTCATGATTAGCAGTGAGAAAAGATATTGACCCTTTTATTTTTCTGTTGATCAGAACTATATATACATCTTAAAGATGGGTGTGGTGTATAAATGTTTATTTCCCTTCATTGCCTTTCATGACAACAAAGGGTAACTAACTCACGTCTATGCTTATATTGTTTAATTTGAAGCCTCCTGACCATCTTTATGCCATAGGGTTTTTCTTTTCACTCTTTGCTCGAAGGTTTAGCCCCAGCCCTAGAAAGCAGAGGTTTGTTTATCTCCATTTCTTGGGGGCCAAGAAGTTTAGCTGTTCACTCTTACTCTCTGTGTCTTGCTGGGAGGTAGTATTTCTATTATAAATGTGTGTAATGTCTGGAATTGAAATTTAGTTGAGGGTTTCTTTTCTTTATTTCTTTCCCCCATCACTCCCTCCCAGACTCACTTTTCTTGCCTCCCTTTCATGGACAAAGGTAAACATGAATTTATCCTTGTCATGCATGACAGCATTTCATTTTTTACTCTGCAGGTGGTAAGGATAGAGGTTGAAATGATGATGCAGCTTCTCTTCACCTCAGTCAGGAACAGGCTGCCTGCAATCCACACATTCAACATTTCTTTCTTCATACATTTTTTTGAGCAAGTGCTGTATTAGGGAAAAGAACCAGAGCAACAAAAAAAGTACATATTCTTTCTCCTCCAGTGATATTCTTCATGGAGATTATTTTGTGCTGGACTATTCCCACATGGTTAAATTATATATAGATATCAGTTACAGTAATAAAGAGGATTTATTTACGTATAGAGTGCCTATGGAAAAAAAAAATGTAGAAGGGATAAGGACTATTAAGTGATATAAAAAAGTGAAATGGCATATAAGAACCTGCAGCAAACTTGTCTGGTTTAAATGGCTTTTATCAATTTTGTAACCTGAAAGACAAAGCTATAATCAGGATGCTGGTGTTTTGAAACACTTTAGTCTTTGACATGTAGTGATTCTCTGACAGCATTGCTTCATGCCCACAACAGGAATGCTACTCTAAATTTGAAACCAGTTGTAGGGCCATGTCCTGGTTTGGGGCAAACTCGGGAGAAAACCCCTGTATAGGATCCCTCCAAGGAAGCAAACCCAGGTGGCCCCCCCCTCCAACCAGTCTGGTAAAAAAAAAAACCAAACCTCTTTGGAGAAAAGTGGAAAAAACTATTTTACCAAACAAACGTGCACACAAGCATAAAGAATGAATAACATGAAACAATAAAACCCCTCCTTCTGAAGTGAGGTGGCAAATTGAGAAAGTCCTTGCCGTGGGTGGAGCTCGGCTCTCTCTCTCTCTCACCAGTCCCAGTCCCTCCGGCGCCGCTGGAAAATGCCGAAGTCCAGGCCCTGGTGGGCCGCAGGTGCAGCCCCCAGTGCTCCCCTGGGTTTTCAGTCCAGAGTAGGTTTAAACAGTTCCAAGAAAAAAAAAGGAAAAAAAAACAGTCCAGGGAACTTCTCTGCCCTAGCTAGCTGAAACTAACTAAAAGCAAAAAAAAAATCTCTGTCCTGCAGTCTCCAAGCCTCCGCCGAACACACCGTCCGGAGAAGAATGTGGAGGAGTCAGGCAGTTTTCTCAAAACAAACTCCGCGCTCCTCCTTGCTCTTAGAACCAGTCTTAAAGGCACAGGACTCAATATACAGCACAAACAGAACAGACGATTGGGGATACAAGCATCATAATGTTACCCTAGGACATTCCACCCCTTATCCCCATATCGTCAATTTACTAAAACTAATATATACTCTAGCTCTAAACACACATATACATCTATATAAAAACAATATGCAATATACAGTTACATACAGTGGCAGTACTATTCAGCACACAACGATAATCACACACGGTTCTCACCCAACAATCAAATCTCCCTGGGGTACACATCGTGTGGTTCCATCTTTCTGCATTACCCACCATGTGCAGCCTGGTCCCTGAGCAAAGACAATCCCACGGATGGGATCCTCTGTACTTGAAGCAGAATTGATCCAAACTGTCTTCCCTAACAAACCTCTTACATGTACTACTGGGACCTTCTCTCCATCTACTGTATGTAGGGACTCAGATTGGGCAGGGCCTGCTCTGTTGGTGGAACCTCGGGTGTTAACTAACCAGGTGGCCTTTGCTAGATGCTGCTCCCAGTTTTTGAATGATCCCCCACCCAGTGCTTTCAGGGTGGTTTTTAGCAGTCCATTGTATCTTTCTACTTTCCCTGAAGCTGGTGCATGATAGGGGATGTGGTACACCCACTCAATGCCATGTTCCCTAGCCCAGTTGTTGATGAGGCTGTTCTTGAAATGAGTTCCGTTGTCTGACTCAATCCTCTCAGGGGTACCATGCCTCCAAAGAACTTGTTTTTCAAGGCCTAGAATGGTGTTACGGGCAGTAGCGTGGGGCACAGGGTAGGTCTCCAGCCATCCTGTGGTGGCCTCTACCATTGTGAGCACATAGCGCTTGCCTTGGCGGGTTTGGGGAAGGGTGATGTAGTCAATCTGCCAGGCTTCCCCGTACTTATACTTGGACCATCGCCCGCCATACCATAGGGGCTTCACCCGCTTGGCCTGCTTGATTGCAGCACATGTCTCACAGTCATGGATAACTTGAGAAATACTGTCCATAGTTAGATCCACCCCTCGGTCTCGTGCCCACTTATAGGTGGCATCTCTGCCCTGATGGCCTGAGGCATCATGGGCCCATCGAGCTAGGAACAACTCTCCCTTGTGTTGCCAATCTAAGTCTATCTTTGACACCTCTATCTTTGCAGCCTGATCTACCTGCTCGTTGTTTCGGTGCTCCTCATTAGCCCGACTCTTAGGGACATGGGCATCTACATGACGGACTTTGACAGGCAGTTTCTCTACCCGAGTGGCAATGTCCTTCCACTCATCTGCAGCCCAGATTGGCTTTCCCCTACGCTGCCAGTTGGCCTTTTTCCACTTCTCCAGCCATCCCCACAGAGCATTGGCTACCATCCACGAATCAGTGTAGAGGTAGAGCTTTGGCCACTTCTCTCTTTCAGCAATGTCCAGGGCCAGTTGAACAGCTTTGAGTTCAGCAAGTTGGCTTGACCCACCTTCTCCTTCAGTGGCTTGTGCAACCTGTCGTGTGGGGCTCCATACAGCTGCTTTCCACTTTCGTTTCATCCCAACGATGCGGCAGGAACCGTCAGTGAAAAGAGCATGGCGTGTTTCTTCTGCTGGCAGTTGGTTGTATGGTGGAGCTTCTTCAGCACGTGTCACTTGTTCCTGCTCCTCTTCATCCATGAGACCAAAGTTTTCACCTTCTGGCCAGTTTGTAATTATTTCCAAAATCCCAGGGCGATTTGGGTTTCCAATGCGGGCGCGCTGAGTGATGAGGGCAATCCATTTGCTCCATGTGGCATTGGTGGCATGGTGAGTAGAGGGAACTTCTGCTTTGAACATCCATCCCAGCACTGGTAGTCGAGGTGCCAGCAGGAGCTGTGTTTCGGTGCCTACTACTTCTGAGGCGGCTTGAACTCCTTCATAGGCGGCCAAGATTTCCTTCTCTGTTGGAGTGTAGTTGGCTTCAGACCCTCTGTAGCTTCGACTCCAGAATCCCAGTGGTCGGCCCCGAGTCTCCCCAGGCACCTTTTGCCAAAGGCTCCAGGACAGGCCATGGCTCCCGGCTGCTGAGTAGAGCACGTTCTTCACATCTGGTCCCGTCCTGACTGGGCCAAGGGCCACTGCATGAGCGATCTCCTGCTTGATCTGGGCAAAGGCTTGTTGCTGTTCAGGGCCCCAGTGGAAATTGTTCTTCTTGCGGGTGACCAGGTAGAGAGGGCTCACAATCTGGCTGTACTCAGGAATGTGCATCCTCCAGAAACCTATGGCGCCTAGGAAAGCTTGTGTTTCCTTTTTGTTGGTTGGTGGACACATTGCTGTGATCTTGTTGATGACTTCAGTGGGAATCTGACGCCTTCCATCGTGCCACTTTACTCCCAGGAACTGGATCTCACGAGCTGGTCCCTTAACTTTGCTCTTCTTGATAGCGAAACCGGCCTCTAGGAGGATCTGGATGATCTTCTCTCCTTTCTCAAACACTTCCATTGCTGTGTTTCCCCACACAATGATGTCATCAATGTACTGTAGATGTTCCGGAGCCTCACCCTTTTCCAGTGCAGCCTGGATCAGTCCATGGCAGATGGTGGGGCTGTGTTTCCACCCCTGGGGCAGTCGGTTCCAGGTGTACTGCACGCCCCTCCAGGTGAAAGCAAACTGAGGCCTGCATTCTGCAGCCAGAGGAATGGAGAAAAATGCATTAGCAATGTCAATTGTGGCATACCATTTTGCTGCCTTGGACTCCAGCTCGTACTGGAGTTCCAGCATGTCCGGCACAGCAGCGCTCAATGGTGGAGTCACTTCGTTCAAGGCACGGTAGTCCACAGTCAATCTCCATTCTCCATCAGACTTGCGCACAGGCCAGATGGGGCTGTTGAAGGGTGAGTGGGTTTTGCTGACCACCCCTTGGCTCTCCAGCTCACGGATCATCTTGTGGATGGGGATCACAGCATCTCGAGTTGTTCTGTACTGTCGGCGATGCACTGTTGAAGTGGCAATTGGCACTTGTTGCTCTTCCACCTTCAGAAGACCTACAGCAGATGGGTTCTCTGATAGTCCAGGCAAGGTATTCAACTGCTTAACATCCCCTGTCTCTACAGCTGCTATCCCGAATGCCCACCTAAATCCCTTTGGGTCTTTGAAATATCCATTTCGGAGGAAGTCTATGCCCAAAATGCATGGGGCTTCTGGGCCAGTCACAATAGGGTGTCTCTTCCACTCATTTCCAGTCAAGCTCACATCAGCCACCACCAAAGTAAAATCTTGTGAACCCCCTGTCACCCCAGCAATGGAAACAGATTCTTCCCCCACATGTCTTGATGGAAGTATTGTGCACTGTGCTCCAGTGTCAACTAAGGCCTCATATTTTTGTGGTTCTGATGTGCCAGGCCAACGAATCCACACAGTCCAAAAAACACGGTTTTCCCTAGCCTCTACCTGGCTAGAGGCAGGGCCCCTCTAAGCCTGATTATCCTTTTTTCCCTGGGTAACCGGAGCTGCTTCCTTCTTGCTGGAACTTCCTCTCACAGTCTTGCCATCCAACAATTCATGCAGCCGTTGTGTCATAGCCTCAGTAGATTCTCCATCCCATCTTTTCATGTTTTCTCCACAATCACGCAGGATGGACCACAGCTTAGCCCGTGGGATGCCTTTTCCCTCTCTATCTAGGGAACGTTTGCGTGTGGTGCCAGAGCCTCTAACCTGTACTGCAGAGATCTGGAGAATGTTCTCTTTGATTTCTTTGAGATTCTCCTCCATTTTGTCTGCTAATCCCCGCACCTGTGTTTCCAGAGCTGCAATTCTTGCATGGGTTGGGCCATGCACAGCATCTGCATATGTTCGGAGCTTCTTCGCCATATCAAGCACGGTCTCCGCTGTCTCATCCCGCTTCATTATTGCTAAAGCAGAGGAGTATTCTTGCGGCCCAAGTCGTACAAGTTTTCGCCACATCACAGGTGTACATGGTACCAAGTCGGGGTTCCTAGTGTTTATGTCATCTGAGAAGACAATCTCCGCCACTGCCATTTCCCTCAAGCGCTGGATCCCTTGTTCAATGGTTTTCCACTGGGTTTGCTGCATATAGAGATCGTCAGCACACAGATATCTTTGTGCCACACTTCTCAGGACCCGTTCCCAGAGACTGCAAGGACTAGCCTCCCTCATCATTTCTTGGTCAATAACTGGATCATGTGACAGGGATCCCAGATGTCTTGCTTCAGTGCCATCCAGTATTGTAGCCTCGCCTGCAGCATCCCAAAGACGGACTAACCAACTAATTATAGATTCATCAGATCGTCGAGTATAATCCTTTCTTAGGCCACGAAGGTCCTTCAGGGAAAAGGACTCAATAGTATCTCCTGCTCTTGCAGCAGTTGGTCGGGCTCCTGATCTTGTAGCAGCTGGTTGGGCTCCTGATGTTGTAGCAGTTGATTGGGCTCCTGATGTTGTAGCAGCTGGTTGGGCTCCTGATGTTGTAGCAGCTGGTTGGGGTCCCGATTGTGTGCCAGTTGGTTGGGCTTGCAATTTTGTATCAGTTGGTTCGGCTTCTGATTGTGTATCATCAGTTGCTTCACCTTCTGATTGTGTGTCAGGTGGTTTGACTACTGGCTGGGTGTCAGGAGGCATTGAGGATCCTTCACCTGAATCATCGTCTACTGGTCGATCGGTTTTGTCCGTGTGCTTCTTTCCCTTCTTTACTGCAGCAACTGCCGGTGTCTTAGCCTCACTGTCTGGTTTAGCTGCAGCCTGAATAGCTGTGGGATTGGCTGCAGCCTGAGTGACTGATTTATCTCCCTGCTCCCCTGCCTCTATCTGCTGCCCTACAGTGTTTAGCGGTGTGTGACTCATTCTAGAAAAGCTATAAACCATATAGAGGATGGTCACCAGGTGAAGTACCAGGGAGGTGGGGTCTTTAACATTCAGGAGACCCTGAACCTTCTCCAAAAGCGATGTAACTGACTCAAAAGAGAAGAAGGAAAGAAGAGGCTGAAGAGCTTCATCGCCTACTCCTCCTCTAACAAACTGGGTGCAATTGTTGATAAATCCCCAAAACATGCTGCTGGAACTAGGACGCAGGGCAGGACGAAAAAACCATAAACCGAACATACCCAGAACAAACTCCAATATCTTTATAAGCTTCTTGTAAGCCATAATTACCGAACCCAGCAAAATAACTATTTTAAATAGTGCATCCCTAGTGTAAAAGCTGTATGTTAGGGACAATATTGGAGCTATTTCCGGGTAAGAAAACAAACCTAGGGACCAGAAAGGTATTAAGATCTCAAAAAAGCCTAGGGAACAGACATGCAGAAAAGACTCCATTCTAAGAGACATTAGGAATTCAAGAAGCAACATGGCCACTGTTTAATCCCCACCCAAGGGACAAACAAACAAACAAACAAAAAAAGCAGTTAATAATAATCAATACAAGTTTTTTCCACTCTCTTGTGCCCCGCAGTGGGCGCCAATAAGAAGTATGTCCTGGTTTGGGGCAAACTCGGGAGAAAACCCCTGTATAGGATCCCTCCAAGGAAGCAAACCCAGGTGGCCCCCCCCTCCAACCAGTCTGGTAAAAAAAAAAACCAAACCTCTTTGGAGAAAAGTGGAAAAAACTATTTTACCAAACAAACGTGCACACAAGCATAAAGAATGAATAACATGAAACAATAAAACCCCTCCTTCTGAAGTGAGGTGGCAAATTGAGAAAGTCCTTGCCGTGGGTGGAGCTCGGCTCTCTCTCTCTCTCACCAGTCCCAGTCCCTCCGGCGCCGCTGGAAAATGCCGAAGTCCAGGCCCTGGTGGGCCGCAGGTGCAGCCCCCAGTGCTCCCCTGGGTTTTCAGTCCAGAGTAGGTTTAAACAGTTCCAAGAAAAAAAAAGGAAAAAAAAACAGTCCAGGGAACTTCTCTGCCCTAGCTAGCTGAAACTAACTAAAAGCAAAAAAAAAATCTCTGTCCTGCAGTCTCCAAGCCTCCGCCGAACACACCGTCCGGAGAAGAATGTGGAGGAGTCAGGCAGTTTTCTCAAAACAAACTCCGCGCTTCTCCTTGCTCTTAGAACCAGTCTTAAAGGCACAGGACTCAATATACAGCACAAACAGAACAGACGATTGGGGATACAAGCATCATAATGTTACCCTAGGACAGGCCAAAAGACCTGTTCTACATTTTATAGATCCTACCCTGCTTTTAAAAATGATGAAACAAATCAGACTTCCACAGTTTTCCAGACTGGAAGCTGAGGTAAGCATGAACTTGAGGCCTGGATTCATTGTAGCTGCTTCACTTGAAAGCATGTGGTCTAAATTATCTCCCGGAAATACTTGTCTCTTTCTACTGGCAATTTCAGGAACCTAAGAGAATTCTGATTCCTATGTCAGCATTTAATTATAGTATTTGAAAACTGTGGAAAATAAACTAGTCTGTACTGAGATTTATGCAGAGTCTGAGTTAGAGACAGGAATTTAATTGGTATTTGAGCCATAAGGACAAGCTCCCTTCCCGCTTCCATGCTGCAAAATACAATTATGATATTAAAAAAAAAAAAAAAAAACAAAAAAAAACAAACAAACAAAAAAAAAAAAACCACCCAAACCAACAGGAGATGAAAACAACTAATTTGGTGTCTTAGTCTTCCAATTTAAAAGCCAGACTGGATAACGAAAAGGCTGGTTGCTTTTAACTCTATTGCTTTGGCATACTAAAGCATTAAATAGTAGGGACAGCAGGGGTTTGTGCCAGTCAGAATAGGGAATTTTGGCACATTCTGCTAACATAAACATAGTGTCAGTTGATTGTTTAGAGCTCTTCTATGCCTTCAATGAAAAACTATTATGATGTGTTTCCACCTGTTCCACTGCAAAGCAAAGCAACACCATAACTGAGAAATACACAGCTCTTCTATTTCTTCAGAGGAAAATAGATAATGAACTGCTCCTAAGAATATGCAGTTTATTTATTTTACCATGTTGGCTTGCAGACCTTCCAAGAGAAAAATCTAAATTCAAGATCCTATTCCTTGTCCAAACCCTTGGTTACTGAGGAGAAAGATCAGCAGTGTTTAAAATCCTTACTTTAACAATCTCAGAAGATCCTACTGTTATCTTCAAGACTGTATGTATCTTGGTTAACCTTGGTCTGTAAATTAGGGATAATTACCTCCTGCTATTCAGACTTCTCATGCCTTCAGATTCCTGGAACCTGAGACTGGCACATGCAAAACTGTTGCAAGGCCAAATTAAAAGATAGGACAAACAACACGAGGAGGGAGGAGGCAGAGTGATGGAAGTGAAAAATCCTAAATACATCATATGGTGAATGAGGGAGTAAGTCTGTAATTATTACTTTATAAGCATAGGATTATATAAGGATATATAGAATAAATCATTATTAAAGCCTTCTGTAACCATTAAATATGCTGTAGTTAATCTGAGTTTTTCTTCACCCAACTAAATACAGCAGTTTAGTGTTTCCCATGTATCATGAGGGAGACTGGAGATGCTGGATTTCTGAAATAGTATGGAAGAGTATACACTTAAAATATACACTTAAAGGGTTGTATAACAGTTAATGTACAGAAAAAATGTAAGAGTCAAATGTTCCGCAGTGTGTCACCTTTCGTCTGATCCATTCTATCCCCTACTTTGCCTGTCATATTTGTTAAAAGAATAATTACACTCTGCGACACAAAGACAGGTCTGAGTCCTCTTTCACTGCTAATGCTCTGCAGATGAGTAGATGGAGGAAGTTGAGTTTTGAAAAAGGCTGAAACCTGACATTGCTTCTTTATTTTTGCTGTCCTCTTGATGGAGTCATTAAAGCTGGAAAAGACCTCTGAGGTCATCAAGTCCAGCACTGCCAAGTCTATCACTAAGCCTTGTCCCTAAGCACCACATCTATTGGGTCTTTTAAATACTTCCAAGCATGATGATTCTACCACAGCCCAGGACAGCCTGTTCCAATGCCTGGTCATGCTTTCAGTGAAGAAATTTTTACTAACATCCAACCTAAACATCCCTGGCACAAACTGTAGCCATTTCTTCTCACACTAACATAGGTTACTTGGGAGAAGAGACTGAACAAGAGACCTGGTTACAGCCTCTTGTCAGGGAGTTTTAGAGAGCAAGAAGGTCCCTCCTGATCCTCTTTTTGCCCAGGCTGAGCCCATGCAGCTCCCTCAGCTGCTCCTCATCAGAGTGGTACTCCAGGGCCTTGCCCAGCTGTTTCCTTCTCTGGACATGCTCCAGTAACTCCGTGTCTTTCTTGTGATGTGAGGCCTGGGAGTTGTGGCCTCACCAGTGCCACCAGCACAGGGTTGACTGCCCTGGGCCTGATGGTCACACTATTGCTGACACAAGCTAGGATATCATTGGCTTTCTTGGCTTCCTTGGCACACCTTTTCTCATGTCCAGCTGCTACCGACCAACATGCAAAGGCCTTTTTCTGCTAGGCAGCTTACCAGACACTGTCCCAAGCCTGAAACACTGTCTGACATTGTTGTGGCCTAAGGACAGAACCTAGCACTTGGCCTTGTTGAGCCTCACACCATTGGCCTCAGCCCATGGATCCAACCTGTCCTGATCCCCCTGCACAGCCTTCCTGCCCTCCAGCAGATCAATATCGGGTTTGTTCCCCGGCATTCAGGTGGTTTTAGAGTCTTTTTGCCCTCTGCAAAGCTCTGTGCCAAACGGATGAATGAGACGGAGTCTTCGAGTTCTGATTTTTCAAGGTTGCATGCTTTGTTTATTTCTCTTATCTTACAATTTTCTCAGTGCCCAACAAAGATGTTTGCAGCTGCCTGGACATCTGACGACTCCTCGACTCCTCCCGAACTGGGCTGTTGTTATCTTTTATACTAATTGCTATGTATTCTTTGTTTATTATTTCTTACCAATGCCTATCACTATTACTAAAAAGGTCATCTCTACCTTGACCAATCCCTATTAAACTACTTTGTGCCAACGTCACTGCCAAAATGGAGTGAGGGAAGAAGAAAGAAGAAGTAGGAGACAACGCCCCAAATTCTCCATCTTGCCCCCATTCACTTCAATGTTAGAAACCTAAACTTTTTCACCCTGTTTTTTCACCCTGTGATATACTAAACTACAATCTTTCACACTCTTGTGGCCTGTAATTCATCTCTCAGTGTTGGAAGCCTTTCCCATGGACTGAGATCAAAGCCAGTGTCTCTCTGAGCTCTGGGCTGGGGTCCCAGACCCCCCTGTCCAGGTCTCTGACCCTCCAGGGCAGCCGAAGGAATGCCCTGGACTCTACACATCAACACTCCCATTCAACTTTGTGTCTTCTGCAAATGCACTGAGGGTGCACTCAATCCCCTTTTCCAGATATTCATTAAAGATAAACTGGCCCCAATACTCAGCCCTGGGTAACACCACTGATGATTGTGCACCAGCTGGGTGGAGCACCAACACTCTCTTGGCCTGGACATCCAGACAGCTTGTTATCCAGCATCCAGTTATGGCATGTAAAATCTGAGTTGAATATGTATAAATAAAGGTGTGGGATTTAATGTGATATTCAGTTCAAACTCCTGAACACTGGGAATGGTCAGAAGCAGATTCCACACCTCCGCCCCCCCGCCCCGATCTTATTCCTGTTTCCTCTCAGCTTCATAAAACTTGGATAGCTTTTCTGTTTCTGTGTGGGATTTCACTGGCAGCATGTAAGACATTTGCTGTACACTAAGATATGCACTTCTCAGACTGCCACTAATATTTAATTTATGCCTTCAAAACAGTTATGGCATTGTGAAACTAAGAATAGATCTCTCATATGGAGAAGCTGTATGTCACAGGGTAAAAGAAAATGTTCACAGAAACTTAAGGAACTTAAGAAAATATCCTATACAATAAAATCTTGGAAGACATACAATTTAAAATAAACTCAACTAAATCAGTTAACCTAAACACACACACACACACACACACCCCTGCAAAACCCGCTTCAAAATCTCAACTATTGTATTTCTAATAAATTGTTGCAAGGATTTCAGTAGAATTTTCATATTGCATTTTGAACAAGACTTAGAGGTTTTTCCCGTTTGACTACATAACTCTCAAAGTCATTTTTTAACATAGAATTATAAAATTATTGGTTTGGAAAGGCCCATAAGTATCATCCTGTCCAAATACCTGACCTTGGGCAGGGACATCTTTTATAAGATTGGTTGATGTCATAAAACAAGGAAAAAAGCTCTGTCTACGTTAAACTCCCAGAGTGAAGTAACATGAAATCTTAAATATGCTTTACATTCTACTCTTTCAGTCTCACTAAGACCTTGGATAGGCAGTGCTCTCAAGGAGTTCAGGATGTGACTGCATCCTTGCGCTTATATGACTCAGAATCTACAACAAGCATGTCCATGGAACAGATTACAAAAAAATACACTCTACTGGTCAATATATAATGCACAAGATGTTTCTGAAGTAGAACTGTAGACAGGTTGATGGTAGTGAGTTTTGTTTGCTTGTTTTACACAAATGTTTTAATGTTTTATTATTTAAACATCAAGCAATAAAAAATCCCTGTTAAAAAAAAAAAAAAAAAATCAGGTTATGAGAGGTGTAAGTAAAGCAAGTGTAAGTAAAAAAACAAAAATTAAAAAAAAAAAAATCCTCAATTTAGGATGCCATTATTGAATGGTTAATTAATACAAATTTTGCTGGTTTATATGATCAGTTGGGTTTTTTTAATTATTTTTTTACATGTAGTCTGCTTATTCGGTTATCATTACTTTCTACTTTAGCAACATGGAAGCAGAGAGAGACATCAGCCTTGTCTAAAAGTAAAGAAAGGCAAACTTCTGTGCTTATAGAGATTGTAACATATAATTTATTATTGTACACATAAACTTACTGATTTCTTCACTGAAAAAGGCTGTTCTCCACCATCCCCCCTCACTAGAAAAGGCCTCTGAAACTTCACTGCTATAACAATTTACAATCTTCTTCATTTTCTTTTTAGCTTACATTTGTTCCTAGTCAACCCAGTCTATTTATTCTTATACCAGTTAAATAGCTTGTTAAATAGCTTGTGTCTCTCCTTTGTGAATTCTCCATTTATTTACAGACAACCATTATATCCTTCTAAGTCTTCATTTTTATTGGGTAAACAAACATTTTTTTCTCATATCCTCCATGACAGTTTTTCTATTGTTTTGATCACCCTAATAGACCTGTTTAATTCTTGGGCCAACTTCAGTTCATTTTCCTTTATAAATGCTCTCTTTTACATTCTCTAATTAATCTTGCAGCCCTTGAGATGCTTATTCACGTCCTTAGTTTTTCAATCTCTACCACCTCTACCTACAGTTATTATGCTTCTCACACCCTTAACCCTTCACCAGGGAGATAAATTTGATTTCTTACTGACATATGTCTTTAGAAAATTCCAGATTTGTTGTTCATACAACATCCTGATCTATTTAGTGCAGTTAGTTTCCCTTCATTTTTCAGAAACCACCCTCCAGAAATTGAAATAAACCTTGATATATTTAGGTTCTGATCTAGCTTCAATTGAATCAGCTTGCATTCAGATGATTCAAGTTTTATTTATTTTTTACCACCACATTTATAATACTGTGATTTCATTTAAATTAAATATCTTTACAATTTTTCTGAGAGATAAAAGAGGAAAAACCTCAGGACAGTCTGTACATACTGTCTCCAAGAAGAAAAAAGGTAAATTGCATTATCCAGTTGACATGACAATACAAATCATTAGGACAAAGCATTTCTCCAACAGTTACATATGGTGAACCCAATCACCAGTACCACCTTTTTCCCCAAGATGTTGGTAAATTGTTTTTATAACTTAAAAATTGTTACAAAATTCAAATGTTGTCTAAAAGAAGATAATGAGAAATTAATTTACTGCGTTGTTGGTTGACTAACAAAAAATGTGATTTTGATCCCTAGGATTTGAAGTGTCCAGAGTTTGCTGCAAAACAGTGAACTGTAGGGTCAATCTGCCTGGCAACAAAAGGAGCTCAGCACTTGTCAGAGGTGGTTACAATTTCCCAAATGAAATATTTCATGTCTAATACAAAAATTGAATTATTCCATTCCCTGTTTTCCTTTTTTCCCCACTGCCACATTCCAAGGTGCAAATGTAAAATGACTCCAGGAACTTACTATATATATACTTCCAGATTCCATGCCATGCTTAACTACTTAGGTGCAACATGAACAGACACAAGGAACTAAAATAGCAAGAAGCACATTGCCTACCTATTTATGGACTTGAGTCTCTTCCTTTTTTTTCTTTTTTCCCCCCTCTTTGATACTACTTTTCAAAAAGAAAAGGAACAAAAAAATAAAAACCAAGGAGAAAAAGCTCTGTTTAAATATAAATGCTGACTTTCCAAAGAAATAGAAAAAGCAAGAAAGAAGAGTGAGGGGCATTGACACCCTCAGGGAAAATTTCATCTCAAGAGAACTGACCTTTCAGAGAAAGCAAATTAAATTACCTTTCTCACTTTTACTGGTGCTGTGACATCATTAAAATTCACGTTATATACCAGCATGCTTTCTTTTGTATTCTTAACCTTAAACCAAAATTAATCAATTGTCACATAAAGTTAACATATTTGTTAATTGTGCCCAAGCCCCAGTATGCATTGTCTCAAGACAGCTAATTTTACTGTAAAATAACACAGTATGTAAAATTACACATATGTAAAATATGATAGGGCAATATCTTCCTCACCTAGTATCAATCTTTGGAAAATCAATCCAGAACATGTTGGGCTTGGGATGAAAGAGTCCCTGCATGATGAAAAAAGAGTATGTGTATTAAAAAGTGTTTAATAAATAAGGTCTCCTGAAGCAGTGAGGCACCACCACTTGTGCAAGACAGAGGAGAGGAAGAGTGAGAACAGCAGCTTCTGGAGACCTGCTGCCACCTTTCCCAGGAGTGCTTTTATCTCTCTGCTTGGCTCATTGAATGCTCTGTTCTTTCAGCTGTTAATGCAATATTTGCTATGGACAATCTCTGTAACTCATATATTCAGGACATCAGTTTAGACTTTGGATTTTCAAAGGAATAAAAATGCTGGAGTTGGTGAAACAATCCCAGAGCCTCAGATTTGCAGGCTCTTCATGCAGTGGGAAGAACTGAATATCACAACTAAAAGTGATAAAGTCTATGTGTAAATTCAGGGTGAAAAACACAAAAGGATGAGGAACAAGAAAAGAAAAACCTATTTCCTTTCAGTAAAAAATCCTATAACTAGGAAGTCCAGTTGAGAAAGAGAGAGAATAATAAAAGGGTGGGTTATTTATTTATTTAATTATTTATTTTTAATATATATGTGTATGTGAGAAAAACGTAAATGCAGAAACCCAGAGATAAGCAGATGAAGAGACCATACTATCCATTTCAGGGAGGATTCTGCTACTGTAAGATGAGAAATAGAGCCTGAACATTCTGTGAATATTATTTTGTACATCCATATAGAACCTTAGTAAAAACATAATAACACCACAGAGTTAAAATATATCACAATGAAAAGGTAATGGAAAGGACACCTTAAAAATTTACCCCAGAGCAATAAAACATGTCATTGAAAAGCTCAGAAGTGGGTTAATGCACCCACATGTCCAGATGCTTTTCTTTATAACACTGCAAATAAGAAAGTAATCCTTACAATATAGACTTGACTTCTTCCTGAACAAGATATTTATTTGTTTTTGTAGAACAGTCTATGCCTATTCACATTAAGAAACATCTTTCTTTTTTGCTATAAAGTAAAAGAGTATATATAGTATATGTGTTATTGAATTTATATCCCTTTTTTAATAATTTCAAATATTATATTGTTCAATTTATCCTGTATGGACTGTCTTAAAGTAAGATCTTTTCCCTCTATATATTTGAAAAAATCCTTTGACTTCAATGGAAAAAACAGATTTTACTGGGGGGGAGGGGGGAATATATATATATATATATATATATATATATATATATATATATATATATATATATATAAATCCTGGTACAACATGAGAAGATGTTCAAAACCAGGTAGATTCTGAAGGTATTTCACTTGAGAAAGAGAACATGATTTTTGGTATGTTCTGTACATCCTTTGAAAATCAAGGTATTTGAACGTGTCACAAAAAAAATCCACTTCCCCAAATCACTTCTCAGTAATCACTGTCATTGATTTAAAAAAAACAAACAAACAAACAAACAAAAACAAAGCAAAAACAAAAACACCCACAAAAAATTCTAAAACTTCTAAAAAACTGGGGTACAGGAACAAAGCTGAGGAAGAAGGGTGAGACTGATAAGCTAGTCAGGCTATAATCAGTTCCAAGAAAAAAAGAAATCATACAATATTTAGCAAATTGTAAAAGCCTGGCATTCATGGAAATGTTACACAACCACCTGGGTGGATTTGCCAGGAGCAGTTAATTTACTACCCACCAGTACTTGTTCAATCAGTTCTGTAAGAATAGGAATACCAGGAAAGAATGAATAGTCGACAAGTACAAGTACAGTTCAGACATCACTACTTGTGTTCATTGTGTGATGCCTCTTGTCCTGTCCTTCTGTCCTGCTGGGAAAGGTCTGCCTTGTAGATCAGATATTTACACCTACAAGTAAGATCCCCCATGACTATTCTCCAAGATGAGCAACCCCAGCTGCCTCAGCCTCTCTTGATATGAAACATGTTCCTGTCCTCTCTTTGTGTTTGTGGCCTTTCACTGGACCCCCTGCATTAATTCTATGCCTCTCCTTACTGGGTAGCCCAGTTCTTGGTATTGAAATCTAGAAGAATCACACCAGGAATATTACACCAGGGACCCATACTGACAGAAGGGAAGGATTATCTCCCTTCCCTGCTTTGCAAGGCTCTGATTGACTCAATTCAGGTGGCTCCTGGCCTTTGCTCCAAGGTGTGCTGCTAGCTAATGCTTACCTTGGTGCCATCATGACCATCAGGGCTTTCTCTGCCGGTTATTCCCCAGATCGTAGTGTTTCATGGGGTTATTCCTTCCCAGGTGTAGGCAGAAATGTTCAGCAAAGAAGGATCAGTGCATTGAAGTAGGCATGGTCATCTACATAAATATTACATATTCAATAAATATAATTTTCTCAATCACAAGAAAGGGGACAGTCAGTTAAAAAAAGGGACAAAAGATACCTTCATTTTATGATGTGGGCATTAAATATGGAAAAAGAGTTTTGCAAAGAAGACATAAACTCATCCCTCAACCTTACAATTGCTATGTTATGGTGTTTTTTTTTTTTTTTTTTTTTAATTAAGAAGTTGAAATGAATGCTTTGTCTGTGTACAGACAATAGGGAGGGGCAATAGAAATGGCTTCAAGTTAAAAATGGAATAAGGAAGAGGATAATTTGTTCATTGTACAAGATGAGGATTGGACTTTAAAGGTCAACAAGAAGATTCCCTCTAGAAGTCACAAAAGCCTTTCCAATGGAAAGGGAAATGAAGCACTGAAATCAGCTGCTGGGAAAGATGTGGAGACATCGCCACTGAATTCTTTAAGAATTACTTGAGTAGCCTCCTGTTAAAAATTATGAAAGCAGATCTCATCTGACCATAAAACAGACAGTTGAGTTAGATGGTATTTTGTGATCCTGTACAGCCACATTTTGATAAGATTCTAAGGTCGTATTACATGTGAAAACACATACCCTTAAAGATAGGAATAGGTGTGAAATTTCCCATGATCAAGATTATCATATCAAAAGAAATAGGGAATATTGAGGAAAAATAATCTGAAATCTTAAACCACCTACAATCCTGTAAACATTTGCTTATTTGAATCAATCTCACATCACTGAAATCAAATTATTTAAATTATTCAAGATCTAAATGTGCTAAAATCCATGTGGGTCCTGTTTGCAGTTAGTTTATGCCTATTAGGTGCTCCAGCCAGCAATAAAGAAGAAAGCATCTGGGTACTTGCCAGCTAGAGAATGGCATTGTGCTCACACATCAAAAGCAATAGAAATAAGGCTTCATGTTTATGTGCTCATGTTTGCATGACAAGGCCTTTTCCCCCCCTTTTTATTTAGAGCTGAAGCTCTGAAGAGTCCTTTGAAGAGAAAGGAAGAAAGGATTCTTAAGATGAAAATATTGATGATTAATTTAACCCCTTGAGCTAAAAGTAATCATGTCTAGGTCAACATCTACTGAATTTTTAGCTGATATATCCTAACAGAACCTATGAAGAATAGGAGTACAAAGCCCTGCTATTCAGTGAGACCTTTGTGTGTTATACTGGCAAAAACCAGGCATCCTCTGAAAAAGGTTTTGAATAATAAAAATGAACATATTTTTCCATTATGCTTTTTTACTCAGTAAATTCATATTCTAGGATAACAGGAAAGTGAATTTGCTATTGATTTATTTATCATCCTGTCTGTCCTCTCTCTCTCTCTTCCACGAACCTGCCCAATATACCGCTCGAGTTCCCATTTTATGATCAGGGAAGATACTCTGGTTTTATGTATACTGGCTCAGTATTGCATGTGTGTGATTTTAAACATGTAAATAGTTGTAACACTGTAGTAAGAGCACACTTTATTTTATTTATGTGATCAAGATTCTTGTTTCTAGGCCCATTAAAAAAATTGTCAATCTTTCAGGGAAAAAACCCAAACACAAAACAATACAACCTACCCTCAACAAATTAACAGAGACAGGTTTCTGCCTCAAATCCTGTTCTTCCTCTGAAAAATCCTCTGTAGTACAAATACATACAACAACACACATACACTAAATGTTGTTGTTTGTGTAGTTTGCTTTGCACTGTAGGCACATAAAAGGTCAGGGGACCCAGCTATCTGCTGATATTTGATGGAGACCCACAGGTTTTGGAAATCTTGGATCTTAGGTCTAGAAGTTCACTATTGGTTGAAGGGTTGAAGTTTACTCCCATGGGTTCCCCAGAAAACAGAACCATATCATGCTATTGCCCAGAGCACAGAGAGAAATTTTCCCAGTGCAGTTAATGCTGTTTTTGTGATTCACAGTGGGGAAATGCTACTGCCCTCTGCTTTTAAGAGATCTATCATAAAGAGAGCTCTGAGCTTCACAAAGTTCCTAGTTTTGACATTGATAAGAAAAATTATAATCATAATAATTGCAAATTTGCACTAATGATAACAATAACAGCAATAAGAACAGCAGTGGTGATTTACTGTGGTGATTTATCTCTGATGATGAGGGTAATAATAATAAGAGCTAGTTCTCTGTGAAAAATTCTGCACAAAATGCACGCTTCACAACTGCATCTTTTGTTAGGCTTGAAAATCTACTGCCAGTACCCCACCCAAACATAGTTTTACAGTATATATTTACTGCACTGAATAAAAGTGAATAAATAAATAAATTAACATGTTCAAACTTGAATTTAACTGGCCTTTCGGCCTGTGATCTTCATAGGCATGCAAAAACCATGACAGTGTTAATGGAATGTTAATAAATTCTTAAAATGCTGAGAGGGTTGCCTTTGAAGTGATTTGAAATTAAACAAAACAAAACAAAACAAAAAAAAGGGGAAGGGGGTGGGCTGGAAGGAAAAGAAAGTGAACAGAGAGGAGAAGGAAAGAGAGAGAGAAAAAGAAATATATGTGGTGAGAACCAGTTTGATTGTGGGGTTTCAGATATTCCCTAAGGGGAAGGACAGAAGAACTACGAAACAGCTCTTTCCCTTTATCATACAAGCAATTACTAGCAATTTGTTCTGGCCAGTAAAACTTCTGATATTATCGTGGTTGTTGAGTAATTTATCATCAAAGTTTAATGTGAAAACAGGTGACTGTGTAATCACCAATCTAGGAACAGAAATAGAATCGTTATTATTTCTGCCGGAAGAGAGGGGTTCTTTTTTTTTTTTTTTTTTTTTTTTTTTTTTTTTTTTTTTTTTTTTTCTTCTTCTTTCTGTCAATTGACTTAACGGCCAAAAGGCTGTTCATCACATCACCATGAATTATAAAACCTCTATTAAATATTCATAAAAGTTTTGAAATGAATGTGTGATAGAGATGAAAGCCAGGCTAATTTAAATACCTACCAGACCTGTCTTAATTACAGAGGTAAAATGAGATATAAAAATCATAGCAGCAAGTAAAGGGGAAAAAAAAGTTGAAACATTTTATTCCATACATTATGTGCATCTTCTTTTTAACCAGTGATGTGTAATCTGTACACAAGCTGGAGTGTATAGTTCAATTGAAAGAAATAGTTTTTTAAGGTCCATGTTTTTATACTAATGGGACATTTTTGTGTCTATGGGAAATGACACTTGAATGTGAATTTTTTTATTGGTATGTGCTTCTGCGAGTATGTCTAAAAAAATCTTTCAATTAACTTTAAAATGATAGAAAAAAAAAGAGTGTCTGCACATGTGAGGCTGGAAACACACTATGTTGGAAAAAGTTAAAATGTGCAAATTCTCCTCTGATAAATTACTCTGTACTTGCTTTGCCTTCTGGTCCTTATTGGATACTGTGTGGAATGTTTGAAGAATGAATTTGTCCATGAGTAGAGGAGATCCAAGTTTCATTGTGTCTAACATCTTTTGTCTGGGCACCAAAGCAGGGTTTGTTTACACACACAGACTGAGATACAGAATCAGGCCTTTGCTTTGTAACACAGTCAGCTTCACAAAGCTGGTGAGAAACCAACACTCTAAATTAACAGATCCAGGACTCACAGGTGAAGATGCACAGCCATGCTGAGATACGTAAGTTGTGACTCCTTGGATTTACACTGTCATCAAATTGTTCATAGCTCTCATTTTGAGCATCTGAAATATTGCTCTTTAGAGAACCAGGCTTTCTAATGTATAACTTATCCTATCTCAAATAATTGTTAATTAGGTGCATGGTTGTTTTGGTTCTTTATTTAGAAGGACT
The DNA here is from genome assembly GCA_037837765.1 of Delichon dasypus. Classification (NCBI taxonomy): domain Eukaryota; kingdom Metazoa; phylum Chordata; class Aves; order Passeriformes; family Hirundinidae; genus Delichon; species Delichon dasypus. The sequence goes on along the minus strand of JBBAXF010000004.1, from coordinate 68,213,885 downwards.
GACATGGATTGAAGGTTTCATTTTAGCTATATCTGAAGTTAGGTTCCAAAACCTTGCCACAACTACAGTACCATGTGTCTTTGATAGATGCAGTCTGGTAATGAAAGGAAAGTAAAAAATATGGAGCATATTTAAAAAAATATATATAAAATTAGTGTTTGTATTAATATTTGACTTTGAGATATTTTGATGAAAGAGCAAGTTGACATAGCTAGAAACATGACATAGTGGCATTTTTCATTTAAAAAAAAATCTTATATGTGGTAACATATAGTTAAGACCACTCTTGGGGAGGTAGCCAGACTTCTCAAGTAAATTCCGACCTTTTTCCTATGTTATTAGTTTTGCAAGCAGTACTGCTACTATCACTGCCACTATATTCTATCACTACAACTATTAAACTGCAGTTACTCCTTTTACAACTCAGTGTTAATTCATTTTCCAAGTATGGAGAAATCATCATGTTCCAAAAATTAAACATACACTTAGTACATATTCTGGCTAGAGACGAGACTCAGTTATTCATGTAGCATTTTCCCAAGCCACAATTTATGACAGAAATTCAGCACAGTGTAAAAAGAAAGCTAAACCTCAAATCCTCTGAGAGGCAAAATTTGACAGAAAAAGACAGCTGAAAGTTTGTGTTCATGGTTACCTAAGACGTGCAATCTATTTAGATAGAACTGACTTTATTTTACTTCATTATTCCCCATGTCTCTATGATCGACAGATTAAGTTTGTCTAATAGCAGGACTTGAGTTGATTTCATAATTAGCGTAGTTTTAAGTCTCAAAAAAAATCTTTGTTAGAAAGGACTTATATGAAAGAGGTAAGGTTTATAAAGAAAAGGGGTGTAAAGCTTTGCTGACATCCTAATAATTATGAATTAGGACTTCCATCAAACTCAATCTTCAAAAGAAGTCCAGCCTGCCTTGATTCCAAGGAAAATTAACTTGACAACTTTAATGAAGTGAAGCCTTTATATTTGTATATCACTCTCTCCTGCTTCCTTATATGAAGAGTTTTGAAATATGTTTATAAGACCATGTAGTGGCAGAACAACTCAGATTAAAAAAATAATAACAATAATAATAATAATAAAGTATTCAGAGCTCTCAGTCAATATTCAAAGTAAATTTGAGCTAGTCTCAAACATAAAGCAACGCTCATCTCTTTAATATAATTTATTTTAGTTTACTTCTTTACTTGGTTCTAACTGGTCCCATGAAACTTTTAGTCTTATTCCTAGTATAAAGGCAGTGCAGGCAAGAACCTGAAAAAATTACCACCAGCAGAAAATAACTGCTGCATTGATCCTCTGGAGGGAAAATATCCCCAGACAAGTTTTTAGAGTATTTGCATTCTGTTTCTTACTATAAGAAAACTTGGGCTAAGGGCTACTGACTGACTGAATTGCACTTCAGTCCTAATTTAGTAGACACTAAACAGGAACTTTGTGCATAAATTTTTGGTTAAGACAGTTTTCACATAAACATATTCTGACTGAAGCTCACTACATGCAGCATCTTTCTAATGCAATTTCAATGCAAAGAGCTATAGGTTTTGACCAAGTACCATGACTGTTATGAAATACAGATAATGAAGTCTCAGGATCCAATCTGCCACAAGTGGTCCTGTCTTGTCTTGTTCAGTCAACACTGAATATTCTGCACAGGTCACCAAAAATTATCAGGAGGCTGAGGAGTTGACTTCATACATGCTTGTCAAGTGGTTACAGTTTTTAAAACCTTTATCTCAAGACATGAATTCTACAGTATTTTGGGGTGGGACTCGGGGAGGGAACTAATGAAATACCATTAAATTTGGTTGCCTGAAGCCCTGTCTTTTCCCCCTCTAGCTAGATGTATTTAGCTGAAGTCTAACAGAGGTTTCTGCAGCAGGTATTTCATCTGTCCTATCAAAACATTTTCAATACCCACTACCAATTCAACACTAGATTTTGGTCTCACATAAATGTCAGCCCATTTATAATTTTGGGTTGCAGTACTGTGAAAGGGAGATGACAAGCTTGTATTTCACACTTGCTATTAAAATGAATAAAACTGACTAGTCCCTTAAAAGAATGGCTTTGAGGAGGAGTTTGTGTGGGGTTGTGTGTGAAAAAGTGTGTGCTTGGGCTCACTTGTGCTTTTCAGAAGGAATATTCTGGCAGACGTGTGGTGATTTGCCAATCTGTTCCCATAGAAATTTCACCCAGGTTGCTTAAAAGACTAAAGCTGGGCTATCTTGCTAATATCCCCAATTAAGATATGATATTAGCAGCCATGCATACTTTGGTTAGAGGTATTGGCGTGAATAAGAAGGACAAAAAATGGATGAGGGAACCTGAATACAGTGGTAGGGATAAGATCAGGGATAAAAAAATAATGGAACTCTCTCTTCAGGTGACACAAATGCATACTGCTGGAAAAAATAGCAGGCACTCTTTCATAATGATCACATCCTAATTGGAATAATTCTTTTAGATACATATCTTTAACAAAATGGTATGTTTAATAGAGGCCGTAATGCAGTGCAGGATGTGAGACCTACTAGACTGACTGAGCATCTTATTGAGCTGCATAGAATGTGATGAACACTTATTTGGATTCCATTTACACATAGACCCAAAATAAAATCTCAGAAGCCAATATTTTATCACCAACCCTCCTCTCTTAAAAAAAAAAAAAAAAAAAAAAAAAAAAAAAAAAAAAAAAAAAAAAAAGATAAATTAACAAGAAATGTGCATTTGGTGGTTATTTTCTCCTCTTAATGTGAAAAAAGTAAATACACAGTTATATTTTTCGACACTCCACATTTAAAATAAGGAGTGGAAAAAAAAGGGCTAATAAGACGTCAGTATAGAAGAGAAACATATAAGTGGGATTGAATTTTTGAAGTGCACATGCCACACAGAAGCTAGGATATGGAAACCTTTGTGATTCCAGGATGGTATAATGGTAGATTTTTTGGTTGAAGTGTAAAGCAAACCTGATTTCCCCAGCTATATAAGACACCATGTAGATGTGACAAGCAGGTCTGGGTATCGCTTCCAGAATATATCAACAAGTAGATAATGACACACTCAGTTAAGTAAAATACTGTGGTCCACATTTCAAAATGCAGTATGATTTGTATGATTTCCATAGAAAAATGTTTGAAAAAGAATTTTTGAAAAAGAGTTGAAATATTTTAGATGTTGTCTTTGTTGTTTTAGAGCTTAAAACTCCACATTTTTGAGGGTTTATTTTTGACAAGGTCTACTTTGGAGAAAGAAGAAAAAAAATATTTTTGGCTACATGATACATTTGGTCTGAAGACTGCGTCTATAAAACACACACCTAATCTGGGGAAACCAGAGATTAGAACCAACATTCTGACATACCAGCTTGCCAAAAAAAATATGCTACACAGTCATTCTCTTTCTGTGAATCCTTTTTTCACACGCCCCGCCCTCCCCCCCCCCCCCCCCCCCCCCCCCCCCGCAGAGGTAGCCTGTCTTAGTGCAAGCATTGAAAAAAGATCACCACATCACCACAAGACAAAGTCTCAGGAGGAAATTCAAGCCAGATCCGCTGCTCTTGTATTAACACACTAGTCTAACAATACATGATCTATAATACCTGATATAATTAAGTATGTCCCTGCCCATATGTCTTGGATTATGTAACCTAAAAATGTGTATTCTATTGAAAGTTGTTTTTTTGGGAGATGTTTTAGCCTTCTCTTCTAACTCCAGGGGGGGAGGGGGGCGGATGCCTTCTGATAATGGTACAGCCATTAAATCCAGGCGGAGCAGTGTTTCTTATCTCTTTCACCACCCCTCCATCCTCCAGGGGGACAATTACAATAATTTCTATCCTAAAAAGTGGTCTCCATTTCTCTTACAAAACAGTAACAAAAGCACTCAACTTCAGAAAAGAGTTCTGATTAAGGAATCATTTTCCTTACTTGGAGAGAGTTGTGTCTTAGAGTTATTAAACACTTGAAGCTGCTAATTTTCATTTAGATATGTTTTTTTCAGATTTAAATTTGTAGTCCAAATAGCCATAAACTTATACACTATTTCTGTTTCCATCTATATCAGGAAAGTGTGTTTTTCAACCCTGAGGCAGACTAAAATCCTCTTTTTTAAATGAAGAGAATATTTTGATTGAAACATGTGAATACTATGAGAATAATATATTTTGATGAAAAAAGTCATAAATATACCATATATATGTATGCTCATATATATATCCATCTATATATGGAAATAGATATGAACAAGTAAATGTCATGATTGTGAAGAAAGAAGAGGGTGGGGAGGTTATCCATCAAGGCTCTTTTATCTATCATGTTATGTTGGCAGATGACTGGTCTTTGTCATGAGTTCTATTTCTTTGACCAGATGATGACAAGTAACAGCAGTAATTGCTGGATGTGAAAAATTAAAGAGTGAGAAGCTGACAAAAGTTACAGATTGTGATGGTGTCACAGCTGTATTTTGCAGGCAGTCAGAAACTACTTGAAGAGAAAGAGCCAACCCTTACAGAAAACTGAAGGGTAGCTCTGGAGTCCTTGCGGAGCCTAGTCCTGCAAGCTATCACTACTACTAAATTAGGCCAAGATTAACTTAGCCGCAAGAACAGGAACACCAAATTAGATGTGAAGGTCTCAAACCTGGCTCCAGTGGGGAAAATTTAATTAGAAGTTGATTTAGGAGGGAACTGAAACAGAAGAATGCAGGAGTCAAAATAGATGTGGGAAGAAAACTTGTGCAGACAATCTGGATAAAGGCTCTGGTTGCTGTCTTTGCTGCTCTGTGTGAAGTTCACATGCTTGTTGGGCCACATGTGAGCCTCTGCTACCTGCTAGGCACACAAGCAGCTGCTGACTAGCTTCTACAAGAAGTTTTCAGGACTTAAAGTCCACAAGATTCTGATGCCTTAAACCCACTGTAGATTTCAGTGGATAAATATCTTCTAATTTTAAGAAAAATTAAGGGAAGGTGAGAAAGTGATATACAGCACAATTTAGTTTGTTTCATTCTTTTTTTACACTCACATCTTTTGTCAGCTGCTGCTTGGTGACCTCTTGGTTACGTGCACTGTGACATCAAAGCTGTATTTTATGTTTCTTTGGAGAAAGATGAGTTGTCTTGTTTTCAAGAACACATTGTTTTGAACTTTGTTCTGACACTAAGGATAGTAACTGGAATTAATTTGTTCCCTTAATCTCTGAAACTAGTCCCTCTTCTTCCTCTTTGCCATGTTAAAGTAAACCTAAAGTAGATGCGTGTGCCTCTGACTCCCTTTTTAGTTTTAGAGGCTTCCATAATCGTTAAGAGAACTGGACATAGAACCAAAAGGAATTTTCTCTGTATTCATCTCCTAGGAAAACCAGTGGACACCACTGTTTGCATGACCATCTGAGGAAAGCAAGTAAGGACAGGGAGCCTGTCCCTCTCTTTTCCTCAGGCAGACCACATGTTAGGAACTGTTCTTTCCCAGGCAAAGGAAGCACAAAAGAATAAGCATGTTTCTGTGTAGCTTTGTCACATCTGGCTATATGCAAAATAAACCTACAGGTGCTGCCTCTGTGTTGATTGTGGAAAGGATGTCCATCACCTTTCCCTAACAGGACAGCTAGACAGGCAAGGCTCAGCAGCTACTCTGTTTACAAACCAGATTTCCAGAGATACAAAGAACACAGTTTTTTTCTGCCACTATTTAATCTTCTCAAACCAAGATGTTTTGTCCCAAACAAAGTATTACCATCATTCCCTGGAGAAAATCTCTTAGGGCTCCAGTCATGATGCAAGGTTCACGGCCACCTTACAGCCCTGTGTGCCTTGAAGATATTCCTGCACTGATGGCACTACAGCTACATTACTAGTCCTAATTAACATAGGTGAAAATGAAAGAGGTTTTGCCTCTCTAAGCAAGTGAGAACAAAGATTGAGCCCGAATTGTGAATGCATCTTCTCTTTCAAGAGTAAAACATAGAACTGTTCAGTACATGAGATGAAATTATCAGCCATCTGTGAACTGAGCATCAAAGACACAATTAAAATAACAACATGAATTCTCTTCAAATAATTTATACTAATGCTTTGTGCACACATCTCTGCTTTTCCCTGAGCTCCAGATCTCTATGTAATGATATTTTAATTTGCATCCAGGATATTGGGAGGAAAACAAAAGAAACAACAACAACAACAACAAACAGTTAATAATAATAATGGAAAGGAGGTGGGGAAAAAAAAAAAAGGCAAAAGTTTTAGGTACATTATAGGTATCTTGCTTTTCATTTCACCATTAGAGAGTGGAAAGCTTAGTCTCAAGATTACAGAACTGCACCTTATCATCAAAAATAGCAATGAAAGCAATAAGCTCAAGGGCACTAATGAATGCCCTGTGTTTTTTCTGTTATCAAGAGATATTGGCAGTGATGTTGACTCAAAGTAAAAATTTTCTTACTCTCCTCCTTGCTCAGTTTATCCTCCTCCACAAGAAAAGTTTCTGGCACAACTTTCTGGTTACACTGAGACTGAAATGAGAAACAGGAAAGAAGGCAAACAAGGAAATGCATAAAGATGCTGCTTTCAGCCATGTTGTTGGGTAACCGTGGGTTTATCAAATATTGACAAACATGAAATGATTGTAATCAGTCACTGTCAGAAGGGAACAGGTACCCTCCTCTCTTTTACAAATGATCCAATTAAAGGAAACATGTTGGCTATAAAAGTCAAAATCAACAATGCACTGTACGCTGACAGCCCATCCAACATATAAAATCAATAGTGCATTCTTCTTCTAGCCAGCACAAAGCAACAGTAACAACTTTCCCACCTCTTTAGTCAAATATGACACTGTATCAATCGATCAAAACTTAGTATTTATTGAACAGTAGCTTCTGAAGAATGCAAAATGTATTGTTCTTTCCTTATTTTATTTCAATAAAGTTTAAGTTAAAGGTATAACACTTGCGAGAACTCGACTGTTTTACTGTGGTTAGATACAGCTATAGGTAGCAGGATAGATATATCTAAATGTGTATTAATACATTTTTCTAGGAAATAGATTACATTCTTTGCCTGAATGGGAATAAAAACCTTTCTGATGCTGCTTTGCAAAAACCTTGTTGGTTTTTATTTGTTTCATTTTGTTTTGCCTGGTTTTCCCTATTTTATCCATACTTTTTCCTGATTTTCTCCCTTGTCTTTTGTTTGTACCAAAAATTCTCTTCTTTGAAGTGATATTCCTGTGGAAGAAAACTTTCTTATCCAACAGAGATTTCATCAATACAGGAAGATATGATAATTCTCCTGAAATTGAATCTGCGTTTGTCATTCTCATTCTCCACTGCCCTTGACACAGGAGAAGAGTGTTAAACGTGACTGTATGTTGGCATATGGTCTAAAATAAGCTCATGTCTAAGTAAGGTCCCCACAAGAAATACCTTATGTATTTGTTAATAGCTTTTGATGACACCAGGAAATTAGCCTCAGTTATAGATCAACTAAACATTATTTTGAGTAACTACTCTCTGTTTAAACCCACTGGCGACTCCTCTATACTTTTGTAACTATTTTTCCATTCTTTTCTATGGGGACTAGGAATTCCCAGAGACATGATTAAATTAAAACATTTCAGCAATTAAATGAACCAACAAGAAACTAAACAAATTAAGCTTTCAAAAGCTTTGTTTATGTAGATATAAGGGGGTAGGGGGTTGGTTTCTTTGTTCTGGTGAGTTTCAATTTGGTTCAAAAAGACCTTTAAGATCATCAAATCCAACTATTAAACCAGCACTGCCACCTCTACCACTAAACTAGGTCCCTAAGAAACACAGCTATGAATCTTTTAAACAGTCTCCAAGGTCTACACTGTTGCCCTGGGTAGCCTGTTCCAATGCCCGACCATCCTCTCAGAGAAGAAATTTTTCCTGGTATCAAATCTAAACTTATCCTGGCACAGCTTGAAGCTGTTTTCCCTAATTATATCACCCCTCACTTGAAAGAAGAGGCTGTACACCACCTGGCTGCAACCTCCTTTCAGATCATTGTAGAGAGAAATAAAGCCTCCTCTAAGCCTTCTTTCCTCCAGGCTGAGCCCACCCAGATCCCTCAGCCACTCTACAACAGACTTGTGCTCCAGACTCTTTCCCAACTGGATTCCCTACCCTGGATACACTACAGCACCCCAATTTCTTTCTTCTAGTGAGGGGCTCAAAACAGAAGCCAGGATTTAAAATGTTGCCTCACCAGTGCCCCCAGCACAGGGGGATGAGCACTGCCCTGGTCCTGCTGGCCACACTATTGCTGACACAAGCCCGGTGCCATTGTCCTTCTTGGCCACCTGAGCACACTCCAGCTCATGTTCAGCCACTGGGAACCAGCACCTCCAGGTCCTTTGCCACTCAGCAGCTTTCCAGCCACTCTCTCCCAGCCTGGAGCTGCAGGGGTTACTGTGGTACAGGGACAGGACCCAGTACTTGGCATTGTTGAACCTCTGTGCTGGCTTGAAGGCAAAACCAGTGAGAGACTCCAGGTCAGAAAAAATAATTTAATAGGAGAGAAAAAAAAAAAAAAAAAAAAAAAAAAAAAAAAAAAAAAAAAAAAAAAAAAGTAGAATAAAATAAAATAAAACACATGCAATAGTACAAAAGATTACTGATGGAGTCAAAATACAACCTGAAACCGTGGTGGTAGCAGTCCAGATGAAGTGTTCTTGTTGAAGTAGTGATCCCAAAGAAAGGTCTGGTAGCTCTTGTCCTCTGGGAATCCAGTGGGTAAGGCTGCCTGTGCTGTCCCAAATCCCAGATTATGTCCAGGTGGGAATGCTTGACTCCTCCCCCTGGGCGAAGCATCTCACAATGGGCTGATATCATTCTATGAGTCTTGCAATGGGTCCTTGATTGCCCATTAAACAGAGATAGCTCCTAGAGGGAGTTATCTATGAGTCATGCAGCAGGGCATTGATGGGCCACTAACAGAAGATTGTCTGGAGGGAGGGGACAAGGGAAACACTGCCCAACCTAGTTTCAATAGCTCATGTAGATGGTGATAGAATACATACTTTGGGCAAATCTTACATTGTAACCTAGGACAACCTCACACAATTGGTGTCAGCCCACAGATCCAGCCTGTTTTGATCCCTCTGCAGAGCCTTCCTGCCCTCCAGCACATCAACACTCCCACTTGGCATCATCCTTTTCCCCTCAGGACTGCTTCCTAAGGGGTGCTGTCAACAGTCTCCGAAACAGGCTGTACTCTGCCCTGGAGAACTCCAATGTTCTGCTGACTCCCTTCCTCAGTTCTCCAATAATGAAAATTGTTTGTGATTGTTATGCCCATGAAAATCTCCAAGCAGCACATCATCCACAGTTCTTTCACTGTTCAGAAAAAAGAGGCCTTGGTAATTCCTGATTTGAGGAAAATTGATCTGATTTGCAAGCTATCGATATCTCTGGGAAAACACTTCAGCTAGGTTCAATAACACCCTAAGACAATCAGTCTTTTTTTTTTTTTTTGCTGAAATTCAGAGTTCATAAATTATGCACATCTCTGATATAATGGACATTGCCGAATTTCTCGCATTGGCTTCTTGATTGTCATTTTACTTTTAAATCACTAGCTTTCCCAATTACAAGGCAAACCAGTTCATAAAATATTGACGTCTCAAAGAGACCTGCTTGTACCAGTTGAAGAAATGTGTGTCTAATTTTAATATTCCACTTTCCCCTTTTCTAAGAGCATGGACAGTACCACCAAGGAAAGCAAATTACTTTTTCATCCTTTGTTATTATAAAATGAAGTAGTAAGTTGTACATATGTTCATATTAGGTTTATGTCTTATAAATAAAAATTTCATTTGTAATGGGCACTGTCAAATATATGTTGTTATAAATAAAATTTGTTCTGTAGGCATTCAGTTTTATCAAAGGCAATAGTTACTTTCATAGAACACAATTGACCTCTCCAAAGTGTTTTATTTCTTATTATTTAATTGTTTCTCCAAAGTTCCCAATATATGAGATGTCCAGGGCATGTATAGGATAGATAAGAACCTGTTTTGCATCTTTAGGTTTTAAAAATTAATATGAAAATTTAACAGCATTATTTTAAAGGCAGCATCAACATATTTAAAATCTAGGATTTTTTTTTTTTATTTATTTATTTATTTATTTATTTATTTTCCTTTGTGAAAAGTGTATCCTTACCTTATGAAGTATTGTTTTAACTATGCTAGCCAACTGGTATTGAACAGGTTAATCTTAGAAATTTTCATTTTAAATGGTTACTGTGCAAATTATGTGGTTTAAGAAATATAAATGAAAAACATTATATTAATAAAACACATATATAGACCTTAACAACAAGAAGCAAAGACTTACCTTAAATAACACAGAACCAAGGAGAAAGTTTTAGGGTCTTGGAAGATAATTAGTAAAATCAATTCAGTATAAGGATTTATGATAAAATTGGATGCATGCAACCATAAATAAGTCTTTAGATGCAAATATTTCTTTTGATGTAAATAAAGCACAGTCAAGACAGTAGATTTCTGTATAAGATATTTAAAGATTTGACATAAGAATATGAAGTCTACTTGTAGTGATCTTGATTTAGGATGTCGAATTAACAAAAATAGTTCAGAACTGCATATGCAAATTAGAAACAGCCAGCAGATTAGAAAATGAAATCTACAGAATTATCAACAAGGACTAAACTTATCCAATGGGCTGAAAGAAAAACAAAGTGATGTGCAATAAGTTCATGTTAAAAAACACACATAACTGGAAAATATCTATGCTTTAGAAAAGGATAACAACTGCAAACAGAGTCTGTTTCTGATATGGGAAATTATTTTCAGGCCTAGAAAGACTCAGAATAGTGTGCTAATGTTTTTCCTGGGGTTCCCATATCATTGTAGAAATCAGAAAATAGCTGGACTTTCATCTGACCTTTGTGTGGAAGCCAAAGTTTGTGAAGGAGATACTGTCCTCCTGCGTATCTCTCTGGGCTGGAATGATGATGAAGACAAGGTGTGCACCTGAATGCAGGAACTTAAAAATGCAGTCAGTCCCACAAGTAAATGTGTGAAAGCTTAAAAAAATTACCCATTGAAAACAGTTGATGCACTATAAGTTCAAGAACTGATAGTCATATCAGATTTAGGGGGTTTTGCCTTTTTGGATAAAATCATTATTTCTGGAAATCTGTGGACTTTACATGTTCATCCACTATTTCCATAAGCATAAGGAAAAAATAAATTTTTCATTGTTTTAAATAGGTTTTTAGTACTCAGAATTCTGCATAAGTATTTTGCTAGTTAGAAAATACTTCACTATAGAAAAGTTCTTGGCAAGGTTAAAAGGATTTTCTTCCTGCAATGCATGTGTCTTGGTTTGAAAAGACAGGTGTCTGCTATGGAGAGACAGGCCTCTCCAGGAAATGAGGAACTCGAATCCTTCCCTCCGTGTTATTATAATTTGTAAGATTAAAAAAAAAACAAACAACTTTTCAGTCAGAGCTATGGGGAAAAGGAATAACAGTCCTTTACTAGTAAATATAACAGGACAGACACAAAAAAACAACAGCAATTATAACAATAGTAGAACAGAACCAAGAACCCCGAGGGCGAGCGGTGGAGGCTCCGGCGCTGATGGCTGGAAGCCGGGCACGGTGGGCTGTCCTCCCCAGGCAGGGGGTGTCCTCGGCAGGCAGAGGTGGCAGTGCCGGAGAAGCCGCAGTGGCTGGACCCGGGCTCACCCAAAATCCAGCAGGACAGCGAAGAAACTCCGAATTCCTGGATACTCCAACAAATGGTAGAATTCCCAGGACCAGACTCCCTTGCCAACCGTGGACTCCAGCAGCCAGCAGTCCTCAAACCCCGCTCCCCGGAAGATGAGAGACGCCCGACCCCCCACCCTCAGTTCTCTCTCCCGGAGCTTTTCTCCCTCCCCCAAACTAAGTGATCAGCTTCTTTTTTGTCCAGGTTAAGAACTCAGCATTTAGTCTCCTAGCAACCTGGGGGGGGGGGGGGGGGGGGGGGGTGGGAAATTCTACAGGAGACTTAACCCTCAACAGCATCCCATAAGTTCAAATATCTATTTCACAAAAAAACAAACAAACTAAACCAAACCAAACCAAAGAAATCCTCATACAACACCAAAAGAAAAGAAACACACACACATCAAAAGGTGCAATGAAAAAGAACAAATCTCCTCATTTGAGATTGATGATTAAAACCATAATATTTAGAGTATTTAGTGACAGATAATAATTTTAAACAAACTTGTGGAAAATTCTGATAATAATACAAGGACTCTGGGCCTCCTGACTTCAGCAGCAGTAGTAGCATTAAAATTACTTTGATTGCTATATTAGCAAGTTAATATTATTTTGACTTCATTTGGCAGGCTGCAGTATTACTTTTAATATTGGCTTTAATGTTCTTCAGTGTCAGTCACATATTCCAATATCTCATTTATATGTACATAGATAATCTCTCAATATGATCTATTCTAGTCTTTATGTACAGAAATTTTAGATGCAGCCTAATTGCTGGTGGTCTTGTTTTGAAAACTCTGCCAAATCATGCTTCCACATCCAGAAATGCAATAAATGCACAACTAAAATCTAATCCTAGAATCTAGATGAAAGCCCAAGATAGAATTCAGACTGCATAAATTAAATAATTTCAGCCCATTACTCTGTGTTGAAGGATGTAGCACATTTTTAAAGTTCATTTATTTCCTCATGTACTGTTATTTTCAATCTCTGCATCAGTCTGAAGAACGCTCTACCTTTTCTGTTCTTACTCTCTGTTTATAAATAACTGTTTGGTGTTCTGCTTTTCCTTTTAATTCCCCTAAGATTACCTAAAAAAAAAAAAAAGTTTTTGAAATAATAAGAAAAATTATACTCAGAAACCGACTTTCAGAGACATGGTAGATTTTTAAAGAAGTTAAATATACACTTGTTTGGATCAGTAGTAAATTAGTCCTTAATTTAGGATAGAGGTATAAACCTTATGTTCCCTGATATTGTTTATCTGTTGTTTTTTTTTTTTCCCCTCCAACAGCCCTCCCCCCTAATCTAATAGAGTTTAAATGCAAGGGAAAAACACTGTAAAATTCCTTACCTTTGGCATCACTCTGTATTTTCATCCCAATTCTTCTTTTTATCTTCACACTTCTTCTACTGTTTGAATGTTATCTGAATGTCTTCAAGCATATGATTTTAATCTGTGGATCAAGGGAGTATTTACTCAGGTTTGTACACATATTCACAGTTAACAAAGGAGGCTTGGGATTTTTGGGAGGACAAATTTTACCCCAAGAATGCATTTTTGTTTAATTAAGAGTTGTTTGCACACATTTTACATGGTTCAGACTACAGACAAATATACATAGATTACAGGGATCTAGAGAGACAGAAAAAGATCTTTTCTAACTTATTCCTGGATGTACTTGCAGGTGCAGCTGCTGTAGCTGCCTTTGTTTATCTTGTGTCTGCATTAATTACCTTACACTGAGACAAAAGTTGCCTCACCTCTTAGTCTCTGGTTATTTAGCAACTAATTCAATGTTCTCCTCTTTGATGCCTGTTCCTCTACAGAACAGCTTTTTATTGTACTTACTTGTCAGGGTTGATCCCATACCAGAGTCACTTCTGTTGGGAGAGTACACATACCTAGATATCAAAGTACTTCTATTTTCTCTTATTCTTTGCAATAGAGCAATAGAATCCTAGGATGATTTAGATTGGAAGGGATCCTTTGAGGTCGTCTGGTTCCATCCGTTTTGCCATGGGCAGGCAAACATTCTATTAGATCAGGTTTCCCAAGATGCCATCCAACCCTTCTGTCTTGGGTTATGTAAACAAAAAATGTGTATTCTAGTTCATCTGCTGAAAGCTGTTGGGGAGATGTTTTTTCCTTATCTTTTGTAACTCCAGGGGGGAGGGGGGCGGATGCCTTCTGATAATGGCCCAGCCATTAAATCCAGGTGGGGCAGTGTTTCTTATCTCTTTCACCACCCCTCCAACCTCCGGGGGGACATCATCTGATAATGAACCATCATGGCTTATCAATGGCATGATGCATTCCATCATCACATTGTGAGATGCTGCACCCAGTGTGGAGCTAGATAAAAACTGGGACTCAAGACCAGCAGGGTTCCAGTTTTTCCACTGGATGCTTGGAGGAAGACCAGACCCATCTCGTCTCCACTGAACTTTCTACAGGACCATCTCTACTCCACAGAACCACTCCAGGGGGATTTATTTGGACTGCTTCCAACACCCTGACCAACAAGGTGGCAGGTTGTATCCCCGACTCTGTCAGGGTTGTTTGTTTGTTTGTTTGTTTGTTTGTTTTTTCCTTGATTCTTTGTTTTGGGGTGTTTTTTTCTGTACTACTACACTTGTTTGTGTTTGTTTGTTTTTAATATTCTTGGTAAAGAACTGGTACTTCTATTCCCATATCTTTGACTAAAAGCTTCTAATTGCAAAATTATAATAATTTGGAGAGAAGGGGATTTACATTCTCCATTCCAAGGGAGGGTGTATCTTTCCTTGGCAGACAACTGTCTTTCAAATCCAAGACACTTTCTTAAGTGAATTATTTAAAAATTTATTGCCTGCCTGAGCTGGTGGATTTCTACACTGTAGTAACTACATCAGTGAAAGGGTTTGATCTGTGGCCATAGAATTTAGGACTCTGCTCATACTAAGGTTAGAAGGACCCTGCAATGCTCAAAGATAAAGAAATTGTGAATTTTGGCCATGACATTGGGGTGATGCCTTATCTCGTGAGCTCTGTACGTGGCAAACACTGATATTATCTGCATATGCATTCAGACTGAAGAAAATATATTAATTTCCAGTATTTGTGAATATGAAAGGTAATGAGTTAGATACCCAAACATGCTTTCAACAACAGCAAAACCATTACTAGACATTTTCTTTACAGTTGAGCCACTTATAGTTCTACTGGCATAGTTATTACTAATGAAATGTGAGGAATACATGTCATTCTTTCATTTTTTTTTAATAAATTTAAAGTGACAAAAATCAGCTCAGCCTCAGAATTCATTATTTTAGAACTGAATAAAATTATTATGTCAAAATAGTCATAGTGCATAAAACCAAGATGTGAGATAAGCCTGTGTCTTCTCTAACAAAATGACTTGTCAGGCATATATGAGAAAAACAAAACAATATTTACAAGGATACTCCTAATTTAATCTATAAATCAGTAGTTTATCACATCTATGATTAAGATTTCTTTTTAATCTTCATAATTAATTTGTACTGATAGAATTCTCTTCAGGAGTTTATGTAATCTTTTTTGTCGTGGTGGGGGAAGGACAGACAATGGTTTCTACAACAGTTGATCTCAGTGAGTCCTATAATTTATTTTTCCATTGATAAAACCCTGTGTTTGGTTTTGTTTCAAACAGATGGCCTGACTATTCTTTGAACTTTTTGTCTTGCTGCTTGTTCAACTCTTCACTTACAGAAGTCAGTGGAAGGATATATATGCCTAATTTAGACAATTGACATTTATGCTTCTTCCCACTTGAAGATGCCATTGCAGCCACTACTGCATCACTGGCAAAATCTCTGTTGTCTCTAAATCAGACCTACTTTTGGTCCATGAAAAATCTCACTGCAAGTCATGATCCTCTCTTTTCATACCTTTTGTAACCCAGGATAGGGTTAGTAGTAGGGAATATTTCAGGGGTGAAAAATAAAAATAAAATAAAATAAAATAAAGATTGAGGGGGAAAAAAAAAAATCTCGTCCCTGCCTGCAGGATAGAAGTCCATTTAAAATCTGGCTAAAGTCAAAATTTTTGTCAGTCCATCAGATTTGTGTATCCATGTCCAGAGCTGCCCCATGCAGAGCCCCTGGTCTTTATAGCTCCACAAGTTTGCAAGAACCTCAGGTCTCAGTCAGTCCAGCTGTGACTTGATCTTGTTCACTTCCTTACTCGAGCACATTTCTCCCTCCATGCTACAGAGAAGTGTGTTTTGCATAAAGGGGAAAATGTGCTTGTAAAACAGGAGTTTTGAAGAAGGAATATAGAGCACCTGAGCCTAATTCCATTTTAAAATTTCTTTGAAATCAACACAGTGGTTTCTTATAAGCCAGAAAAATGTTCAACTCTTGATGGGATTCCAGATATCCAGTGCATAGAGTATGAAATGTGTTGCAGCATTTGATCTTACGCTAATTATTATTGGTCCTAATACTTCATGCCTCTAGGTCAGAAAAATGAAAAGGACTGATATACTCAGTAACAAGGACTTTCATATACCACTGTAAAACTGCAGTCTTATTAGGAAGAAACATTAGAAAAATGTAAAATATATATTTATCCATCCTTTATGTTGATAAATAATTAGATTGGATAGATAAACAGACTTAATTGCATTGAAATAATATTTTCTGCAAGAAAAGAAGAAGAAAGAGAGAAAACAGGAGAAACCTAACATCTTAAAGTTGAACACGGGATAGACGTATGATTTTGTTAAATGCTGTGCTGAGCCCATCCCTGTAGTCTTATAGTAAACAGACAAATAAAATGTGGCAGGCATTACTTTTAACAACCCAGAAAAATCCTCATGCACCTTTGTTATAAATGCAATTCACCAAATTCAGTTTATCAAAAATTTAGAATTTTTATTAAGAGACAAAAATTATAGTCTCGGTCAGCCACAATCAAAAGGACAGCGTCGAGCCCGGGGTCGCCGCTGGGTGAACCAGGATAGCAGACTCTGTCAGCCTGTTACCCTCCCAAGAGTTCACATTTTCGGTCTGCAGCAGTCTCTTTTTATACACTGGATCGCAGAGAGAGGTCCGGGAATGTGACGGTCTCCCCCTCAGGGCACCGGTAGGTGCTGTAATCGGGGTTTGAATAGACCGGCAGAGGAAGATAATGCTGCTGATGTTCGGGTCGGGATGTGTTATGAAGATGTAAATTTCATCGGAGACTCGTGGAGATGTCTATCTGAAGCAATCATTTCAGTCTCCGGACTTCTATCTCCGGTTTCCGTTGTTCTTTTGTATCTTTTCAGAGATTCCCGGCAGCCGTTGTCTTCTCTCCCTCCTTTCTGGGAAATCCAATCATCTCTTTCTCAGTGCCTCCAGGGTGTTTCCCCCGGCCGGGGGAATCTCCTTAGGTGCGGTGATTTGTTTTGTCCAGCATGAGAAACTTAAATGTATAACAAAGCAAAACTACACAAATTATACTAAAACACATATTTATACCAAATATATTTCCTTTGACTGAGCATACTATAAATTCCCCCTTTAATATACATAATAAGTGAGGTAACACGAATTAACTTTAGGACATATATCACAATCCCCCCTCTTTCAAATTCACCTATTTAATTCGTGTCTGTGGTTATAGTCTTTTTTCTTAATTCAGATAAAAAGCCTCTTAACCATGTCCATTTCTATGGTTTTTCTATCATTTCCCCAATTGCTTCACCCCAATAGGTTTTCCCCGTGTTTTCCTCTTGTATCCGAGACTCGAAATCCTCTAATACTTGGGCAGCTGTGCTTTTTCCTTCTTTTAGTTTCAAAATTTTTGGTGTATTTTTAGATAGTCCCCCTGATGCCATTTCGGGGTCCATAGGGAGTGCAGCTATTTGCATTCCCTGGACTACAGTATGTATTAACCTTATTAGACAGGGCACAAGGCAAGGCAAGAAAATCAATCCAGCTACCGAGCACAAGATAAAGAATCCTATCTTTTTCCACCAATCTCCTGCCCCAAATATTTGGTCCCACCAAGAAGCTTCGAGAATCGAGTTCCATCTCTGTATAGGGACGTGGGCCACCTTTTTGATCTCAGCTGCCAAATCTCGGATAGTTTCTCCATAATCATTTATTTCTATGCAACATTCCGAGTCATTGAACTTTCCGCATACACCCCCTTCCTCAGCTAGTAGATAGTCTAAGGCAATCCTGTTTTGGTACACAAAAGCTCTCATTTGGGAGTGCTGTTTAGCTAATAATTCCAGGGCATCTGAGGTATGATTAGACACTATTTCCACTACAGCCTGCAGTCGAATTAGCCGGTTCAGTAAATACACTGGGGTCCTATATCCCCAGCTCCCATCCTGAGCCCAGGTGGCTGGTCCATAGTATTCTATGATACGTTGTGCAGGCCACTCTTCTTTTCCCCATTTCTGATTTCCTCCTACTTGTGGAAACTCTTTCTTTATTTCCCTTTTTCTTCTGCTAAGATTTTCATACAAAGGAGCTCCCAGCAGATTGCTACCGGTTCGGGGGAGTGTGAAGAAAGAGGGTCGAATCATTCCCAAAGTACATGATCCCTTCCACTTTCGGGGTAGTTCACTATAAGCCTTTTTCCCGCATATCCAATAGATCCCGCTGGGCGCTTTCCATCTAATGTCTATGCTCTCTGGCTTATCCCAGAAGTCCACTAGCTCAGTTAGAAAATAATAAGGGTTGGCATTTACTTTCTTATACCAGCAGAGTCCAGCTTCCTTTATCCAATCGCATCTATCCTCCTTTGTTTTTCCCCAGTATCCCTGGGGAGGCTCTGGCTGCCAAATTTTAGATTTATTATTTGAATTTACAGTTAGCGTAGATAGGCATGGGGTGTATCCCACTATCTCGTTATAAACATCCCCTTCCCTGCTTATGCAAATTGTCCCTATGACTCGTTCGTCTAGGGTCCACCCCCCTGGCCGAGATAATGTTTTTAGGATCTCATTATTCCACCTTAACAACTGCTCAGGGGTCAAACTTTCACCCTTCCAGGGCCACCTTTCAGCTGATTTCAATCCCCCACAAATCCAACAATTCGTTAACCCTAATTCGGTGGCAATCTCCTGCACTAGATCCAGGAAGAGATTTTTACCTGGAGTGGATAAGCTCCAATCGTCAGATTGCTTTTCTAGCTGTTCATATTGTTCACTCAGAGTTCTCATCCTTTCTTGCTCCATCCTTCTTTTCTTAGCAGCCAACTCTTGTTGTTTAATTTCCAAAGCTACCTTCTGTATTTTATTCTCTGGGTCCAACCCTTCTTCATCTTTTGAAAAACAGAATATCTTATCCAACCCCAAACATACCCTCTCATCATTTTCACCCAGCATATCTAGTAGAATTGGCCCTCCAATTGAGGTAGTAGTTTGGAGTTTCTTATTTTGTCCTACCCAGTATGTTTTCCCATTTAGGGTGCACATTCCTAATTTCTTTTTATCATAGCACAACTGGTTAACTTTCAGGTATCCCACAAAGGTGCTTTCCTTCTTCCCTCCAACCCAGACAGTTTTATTACATTCGTTACAAATAGGAATCAAAGGGAGTCCTTTTACCTCTCTTTTCTTCCTAAGCATCGCCATCGGGGGGTAAGATTCATGCAATTTTATCCCCTTCACCAATTTGCCATTTTCCCCCCTTTGTATCATCGACCTGTTTACTTGCACCCTGGGTTCCACCATTCCATACTCGGCATCTACCGGAGGAATTTCATGGGAATTAATTCCCTTCTCCACCTTCCCCTTGAGGTTGAGGAGGCCATTCGTGGGGTACACGGCTAGACTCAGGATCATCAGGGTTACCCACCGGCATATCCCTCTGCCCGACCCTTCGCCCGTTGGGTTGCCTCCAGCGGCGGGGTAGACCATCTTCTTGGCAGCAGGGATATTCTTCCGGGTCCCTTCCAGTACTCCTCTGAGCGTAACGCCTCTTATACTGTTCCCACCTCGTTACTTTAAGTATTGGGGCCCCACAGGGTACTTTCAAGGTCCTCCTACACTCAATTTTGAGCGGTTCCGCCCTTTTATTTAATCCTCCCCTTATCCCGTTAGTGAAATAATGAAACCACTCAAGAGAATCTAATTCAAATAGCCCCGATTCTGTGGCGATGTATAGGAAAAGATTGGTATTCCGAGACTCTTCTTCAAAGCAAGGTACACATAAATTCCAAGGCCTAGCCCCCCGAACACAATGAGTAACCCAAATCTGTTCACAATACCCGCACTTAAAATGAACAAAAGGGTAGCAGGGGCATCCTGCTTGGTCACAACTTATCCGATAAGTGCTGGTCATTAGGTTCCTCGGTGGATTCTCAACTTCAAATCTCCTGGGGTTGAGGTGATTTTCCACTGCTGAGAGTTGTCCTCGGATTCAATCTTTTTCACTCGCGATGAGTGAGTCCAGCCCCTCTCTGCTGTCCTTATCGCCGTATCGGTGGTGAGGAGAACAACGAAGGGTCCTTCCCAGTGCGCGGACAACGGGGTTTCTTTCCAAGCTTTCACCAGTACTCGATCCCCTGGTTGGATTTTGTGAATGGCGAAGCCTAAAGGGGTGCTCTGTGCTATTAATCCACGTCTCCGAAGTTCCTGTAAATTTTTATTAATTGAAACGAGATAAGACTGGATCTGGCTATCCTCCATTCTGGGGTGTCCTATGGGCATCCCGTGCTCATATGGCATTCCATATAGCATCTCGAAGGGGGACAGACCAGATCCAGAGTGGGGCTGTGTCCTGATATTGAGGAGTGCTAACGGAAGACATTTAATCCATGACATTTTGGTTTCTAACATGAGCTTTGATAATTGTGCTTTCAGGGTTTGATTCATCCTCTCTACCTGACCTGAACTCTGAGGATGCCACGGTGTGTGATATTCCCACCTGATTCCCAGGGCTTCTGCTAGATGCTTTATAATTTTGGATGTAAAGTGGGTTCCTTGATCCGAATCTATAGAATCAGGAATTCCATATCTTGGTATGATTTCTTCTAACAACCTTCGTGCTACCGTTTGGGCAGTTGCCCTGGGGCTAGGGAATGCCTCAACCCAATGTGTTAATTGGTCCACTATTACTAACACATACCTGTGTCTTCCTAATTTAGGTAATTCTGTAAAGTCCACCTGAATTCTCCCAAAGGGACGGTATGCTAGAGGGCGTCCCCCTGATATGTTCTTTCTTATTCTAGATTTATTAATTTTCTGGCACACCATACAGCTTTGAACTTCTTGTTTTGCTATTTCAAAGATACCTTTACATCCAAAGAATTTTAGGAACTGTTCTGCTAAAGCCTGCGTTCCCCAGTGTGTTTGTGTATGCAACCTCTTTATTATCATTCGGGCATATGCTCTTGGGACCAGTTCCCGTCCATCTGTCAGTTTCCATTTCCCATCGACTAGAGTACCCCCTATCTTTTTAAATTCTTCGATTTCCCTCTCCGTTGGTTGAGGTGGAAATTCTATTGAGTTTTCTGTCATAGTCTCAGGAGTGTTAAGAGTGAGGAGGGCTGCTCTCCTGGCTTCCTGGTCGGCTAAATTATTACCTCTTATTCTAAACTGTAACCCAGCTTGATGGCCTTTTACATATACCACAGCAATAGCCTTAGGTCCTCGGATCGCTTGTAGGATTTGTTTTATTAAATCCTCGTGTACCAAACTTTTCCCTCGGGTGTTGATGAGTCCCCTTTCCTCCCATATCTTTCCAAAAGTATGCACCACCCCAAAAGCATATTTAGAGTCAGTGAAAACAGTTCCTACTTTTCCATTTAATTCTTTCAGGGCTTGCAGTACAGCATATAGTTCACAGGCTTGTGCTGACCAAGACGCACTTAGGGGACCTGCCTGGACTACTTTTCCAGTTTTCCCATCCACTATGGCATATCCTGACTTCCTTTTCCCTTCCACCACCCTAGCTGATCCATCCACAAACCATTTTTCCCCTTCTTCTAGTTCTTCTTCCTCTAAATCTTCCCTGATTTTTGTTTGCAGTTCTATTAATTCTGCGCAATCATGTCGAGGTTCAGTGCCGGCCTCCCCGAATAAAAATCCAGCAGGATTCCTAGCTTGGGTAGTTTTTAATTCTAATTCCGGGGCATGGAGAAGAATGGCTTCATATTTTAATAATCTAGCATCGGTGAGCCATTTTTCTGCTTTCTGCTGTAGTATATTCCTTACATTATGTGGGGTATAAACTGTAATAGGAGCCCCAAATGTGATTTTTCTGGCTTCTTCTACTAACAAAGCTACAGCCACTATTGCCTGCAGACAGGTAGGCCATCCCCTGCTTACAGGGTCCAATAATTTGGAAAGGTAGGCTATGGGCTTTTTATCACTTGCCCAAATTTGTGTAAGTACGCCAAAAGCTGTATGTCCACTAGTATCCACGAACAAATGAAATGTTTTATTGATGTCTGGGAGACTTAGGACCGGGGCGGTTGCTAGCATTCCTTTTAGTTTCTCTAATTCTATGGAATCTTGTTCAGTCCATTTCATCTTTTCTGTTGTTAGTTTCTCATACAGAAACTTTGCTTTTTCACTATAACCCTCGATCCACTGCCTGCAATAACCCAACAACCCCAGCAGCTGGCGCACCTGTCTTTTATTTTTAGGAGGGGGTAATTCCAAAATTCCAGCCACCCTCTCAGGGTCTAATTTCTTTTTTTCCTTCTACTAACCAATGTCCTAAATATTTAACTTCGGACTCTGTGAACTGTAATTTTTGCTTAGATACCTTTAAACCCCTCTCCCCCAGAAAGTTAAGTAAGTCGATGGTGCATTCCCTTACTCCTTCTTTTGTTTCTCCAGTTACCAATAGGTCATCAACATACTGTAAAACTTTAATCCCTTCTCTGGGGGTAAACTGACTTAGCAGTTGTTCCAGAGCTTGACCGAACAAATTGGGTGAATCCACAAACCCTTGGGGAAGGAAGGCCCATCTTAATTGCTGCTTTCTATTTGTGTCAGGGTCCTCCCATTGGAATGCAAAGAAGTCCCTGCAGTCTGTGGCTAAAGGGCAAGTCCAAAAGGCATCCTTCAGATCTATCACACTATACCACACATCCCGTGGGGACACCCTATTAAGGAGAGTGTAGGGGTTAGCAACCACTGGGAATCGTGTCTTTGTTCTTTCATTGATGGCCCTCAAATCTTGTACCAGTCTATAATTTCCATCAGTCTTTTTAATGGCCAATATCGGGGTATTGTGCCTCGACATACATGGCTCCAAAATACCCTGTTGTAATAAATTCTCAATTATAGGTTTCAATCCTCGCCTCCCTTCCAGAGGGATAGGATATTGCCTTACCCTTATGGGGTCCTCAGGCCTTTCTATTTCAATAGATATGGGTTCTATGTCCAGTCTCCCAGCTTCTTTCCCTGTGTGCCACACCTTGGGATTAATTCTATCCTCATCTTCACATGTCAGCCTATATATGCTGACCAATATTTGTGAATTCCTTATGATGAGGTTAACTCCCAATGCAATCATTAGATCCCTACCCAGTAAGTTGTAATCTGCTTCTTCGACTAGTAACATATCCCCCAGACAAATTTTATTATCTGACTCTATTTCTACATTTTTTACTATGGGCACTTTGAATGGTTCCCCTTTTGCTCCTATAACTATCATGGACTCTTTGCTCACCTTGCACCCTGGGGGTAACTGCTTAAATGTGCTCCTCTCTGCTCCAGAATCTACCAGAAAATCCATCTTTGTACCCTTGGGTCCCACTTTCAATGTTATCAAGGGCTCTCCTGATGTTATGGACCCCAAAATATACAGCCCCTGACATCCCTATTCTTCTTGGAACATTTTCTCATCTCTCTTCCTCTTTGGGCAGTCCCTTTTTATGTGTCCCTTTTTCTTACAATAGAAACATTCTAATCCCTCCATTCTATTCCCAGAATTTCCCCTCTGTGAACGTACTGGCCCCTTCGGCAGTGCTTTCCTTAAGGGATTTTCTGAGGCTGCCGGACGTTCCTGTTTCTGAGCTTCCCTCACAGCAGCTACCAGAACCCTAGCCTGAATCTTCTGTTTTTCCTCATCCCTCCTCATATAAACTTTCTGGGCTTCCCTTAACAATTCCTGCAATCCCTTTTCCTGCCATCCTTCAATCTTTTCCAGTTTCTTACGGATGTCTTCCCATGACTTAGCCACAAATTGTGTTTTTAACAACACCTCTCCTACAGGAGAGTCAGGATCTGTTCCCGAATATATCTGAAGGCTTTTTCTCAATCTCTCTAGCCATTCCGTGGGGGTCTCCTCTTTCCCTTGGCATTCCCCGAAAACCTTACTTAAATTTTGTCCCCGGGGTACTGCCTCCCTGATTCCCTGTATCAGAATGTTCCTCATGTCAATCATACTTCTCCTCCCTTCCTCCGTCTGGGCATTCCACCGGGGATCTTGGCTTGGCCATTTCTGATCCCCAGGGGTGCTTTGGGGGTTTCTTCGCTCCCATTCACGTATCCCAGCCTGTCTAATCATTTCCCTTTCCTCCGTGTTGAACAGAGACCTTAAAATGGCGGTGAGATCCTCATATGAATATATGCTAGTTCCTAGAAACTCGTCCAGCCTTTCGGAGACTCCCAGAGGATCATCCATGAGTTTCCCCATTTCTTTCTTAAATGCCCTCACGTCACTGGTATTAATTGGGACGTTTACGTACCCAATAATCCCTGGGGCCGTGGGGATCTCCCTTAGGGGGAGTAGATTAGTTCTTTCATTTTCCCCTTCGCCCTCCCCCTCATTCATTTTCTTTAACTGTCTTCTAGTCCTCCTAGCGGGAGGAGTGTGTTTAGTCTCTACTGGAACTGTCTGTGGATTAGGGCTAAAGAAAGCGGCCAAGTCCAAATCCTGAAATTGGTCATCTGGCAGGGGTGCGGGGATGTGCAGACCCTGTGTTCCCCCTCCCGAGGGCCGAGGAGCCGGCAAAGGCTCCAGCGGGGGTGGGAGCCCAGCCTGTGGGGCAGATGGGAGAGCCAGGAGTCCAGGTATTCTCTGTCCCGAGGGAGGATTTACTCTCCCATGGTTTTGTGGGTTATTTGGAAGGGGAGGGGGTGAGGGTATGGCATAAGGTGGGGGAAGGTTGTCCAAAGGTTCCCATTTATCCCCTGGGACAGGGGTAGGGTCCTTCAATTTCATAGGTAATAACCTAACATCGACTCTTCCCCAAATTTCCGCATATTCTAGCTCCTCCACCTTCTCTTTTCCCTTGACATAACGCAGTAAGGCTTTACACATCCATTCTTCAAATGTTCCAAAAACGGGCCAGATTACGTGATCCCGTATCTCCACCCCTCCCCAGACTTCCACACAATAATGTACCATCAGCTGCTTGGACTTCCTTCCTCTCACAGGACATTCTTCCCAATGTTCTAACATCCACCCCAATGGACTCTCAATTGGGATTTCGGGGATTCCTTTACCTGTCTTTCGTTTCGTTTTCTTTGAAGGCTTTCTTGCATTTTTACTCTTTGTTTGCCCCATAATGTGGGTTTACCAGGTACTACCCCTTTGCAGGTGATCGCTCCTTCTCAAGGTTTTCCCTGGTGTTTATGAGCTCTCTGTTTCTCCTTACTTCCTCCCCTGGACCACTCCTGGTCCAAGGTTGAAAGGTTTACCAGCCCCCAGAACTCGATGAGGACGTATCCTTCCCTTTCAACCTTCCTGTGACCGAACCCCTTTCCGAAAAACTCCCTGAGTTTTCTAGGGTTTACGTGTGCGATGTGTTTATCCCGAAACTTTCGCTTCCCCCGCAGCCGACCACACCCCTCGCGGGGAAGTGGAACTGCGGCTTTGGGGTCCCCACTCGCTTCGTGATAGAATCACGTCTCACTTCACACACTCGGTCACTCCCACTCAACCACGCAATACTTACGATCCTTTTCCTGCGTGGGCTCTTCGTGCACGTAGATTTTTACGAGTTGTTTTCCTTCGCCGCGGCTCCTGGAGGTTTCTGTTTCCCAAAAGAAACCCTCCCCGAGTTCCCCGAGAGCTCTGACCTCGCCTATCTCCCTTTTAATTGTGGCTTTAGTGGCTTTTAGTCCGTCGTGTGGTTGATCGTTTCCACCCGTCTCCCCCTTGACTCGGCCAGGCCGCTGAATTCAGCAGGGCGCCTCCTGGTCAGAGACAGGGGTCCCACGGGGGTCCCGATATCACCCAATCACGTCGGGGTCACCAATTTATTGTTATAAATGCAATTCACCAAATTCAGTTTATCAAAAATTTAGAATTTTTATTAAGAGACAAAAATTATAGTCTCGGTCAGCCACAATCAAAAGGACAGCGTCGAGCCCGGGGTCGCCGCTGGGTGAACCAGGATAGCAGACTCTGTCAGCCTGTTACCCTCCCAAGAGTTCACATTTTCGGTCTGCAGCAGTCTCTTTTTATACACTGGATCGCAGAGAGAGGTCCGGGAATGTGACGGTCTCCCCCTCAGGGCACCGGTAGGTGCTGTAATCGGGGTTTGAATAGACCGGCAGAGGAAGATAATGCTGCTGATGTTCGGGTCGGGATGTGTTATGAAGATGTAAATTTCATCGGAGACTCGTGGAGATGTCTATCTGAAGCAATCATTTCAGTCTCCGGACTTCTATCTCCGGTTTCCGTTGTTCTTTTGTATCTTTTCAGAGATTCCCGGCAGCCGTTGTCTTCTCTCCCTCCTTTCTGGGAAATCCAATCATCTCTTTCTCAGTGCCTCCAGGGTGTTTCCCCCGGCCGGGGGAATCTCCTTAGGTGCGGTGATTTGTTTTGTCCAGCATGAGAAACTTAAATGTATAACAAAGCAAAACTACACAAATTATACTAAAACACATATTTATACCAAATATATTTCCTTTGACTGAGCATACTATAAATTCCCCCTTTAATATACATAATAAGTGAGGTAACACGAATTAACTTTAGGACATATATCACAACCTTGAACATACCTAGCTTATTTCATGCCAGTCTTTAAATCTGCTATACAGGTTTTAAAACAGAATTTATGTTTCTAAATGCAGTTATTAAAAATAAATCTGCGATAATCTCCTCAGATTTCTTTTCTGTACACACATTTTCTAAGGTGAGGGACTAGGGAGGAGGTAGTAGGTAGTGTCCTGAAGTAACAAATAACATTTTTCTGAATGCACAGACCCTGCTTTGTCTAAGTAGAAATACCTTCTAATTCTGGGTAAGGAATATTGTCTAGTGGTTTATGTAGTATTTTCATGTATTTGCATATTTACTGATGAGGGAACAGTTGAAAACATAGCTACAAAGGGATTCCCACAGAGAAACCAATATGGAAAGGAAAAAAGAAAACAAACCAAATTTAAGTATACTACATACACAGTAAGGCATACCAGTAAAACATATTCCACAGAAGGGGAAACTGGACCAGTGGAGGTCATTTATTTTTCATTTTCTCATTAATTTTAATTATGGAATTCAAATGTATTACACTTGCTTTAAAATTTTATGTTATGAATGCATGCTGAGAGCTTTGCAAAAGCACATTTGAAACAATTCAATTTCCAAAATCTGTGCCTAACAAGGTATAGAGGAACTGGGACCATATCCTACCCAGGTTTAAATTATTAATATATTTTTCATAATTCCCCATTATCCTTCCTGGAAAACAGTACAATTCAAATATTCTCAAGTGATGAAAGGTTGTCTTTTTGTTGTTGTTGTTTGGTTTTTGGTGGTTTTTGTTTGTTTGTTTGTTTGTTTGTTTTGTTTTGTTTTTCTTTCCAGATTCTGCTTTTACTTCCAAGTCTTACTTTTTCCTCATTTCAGAAGTTTGCTGTTGTTATTGTTGCTGTTTTCTGCTGCTGACATTAACAGAGTACATTATTAACATATTTCTATATTGAAAGTGGAATATCCTCCTGAAGTTAAGAACCGTCTTGTTTTTCCTACATGTAAACAGAAGTGGACAAAAGTCAGGAGTGTGCAGCATTTAGTAACCCACTCATGCCTAGTGTGAGACAACCCATGCACCCACACTCTCATTCACACAAATGTGCTGGGAAGTTTCACCCCCTAAAAAAGGATGCCTGCATGCTCTTGAGCACCCAGCTCTGTTACATTAGTTTTAATAGTATACACAGCAAATGCACATTGATACATACCCTTAATCATACAGAAGAAGGGCCTCATTTGCATACTCTTCATAATTTAATTTAATTTTTTTTTGTCAAGAGTTGTGAATGCTTCATGTTTGCTTTAATCAGAATGTTGACATTTGTACTGAAGCCAATTTCTCTTTTTCTATTCTATGTTTTGTTTAACCGTGACAAGTGACAGCAAACTGGAAGGAACAGACTTTTTAAATTGGCTCTTTGCCTGGAATGCATCATTTCTCTTGTAGGTGTTTCCCCACCGCCCACCCCCTCCCTGCTAGGCACTGCAAAAAGAAATGTGAAAACATACTCGGTGAACACAGGAGTGAGGTGTTAGTGCTTTTAGATAAAGATTTGTGTTGTATTTTAAAACTAGATTGCTGTATAGTTTCAAGCTATTAGCAAGAACCTATTACACCATCCCTTTGGGTCCTTGGAGAGACGTGCTTAGTGTATTTCAGTAATTCAAGGCAAATAGAAAACCTACATGTGAAAATATTTAATGGCAAAGGCACCAACTGCTCAAGGCTGCTGAAGTGAGGCAACATGTTTTCTGTTAACTCTTTCTTTGGGTTTTTCAAGGCAAAAGCTTCTGCTGCTCCCTCCAAGACTCTCTCTTCACCAACCCATGGACCTTCACTCTGCTCTTAATCTCTATCAAAATTCAGAAATTTCAAGGCACATTCTGAATTGGGAAAAAGAAGAAAAAATTTTTAATTAGAAAAGCAAAGATGAAAGAAATTAAATAACATTAGCACACACCACAACTCCTTGCTTCAGCCCAGTGGTAAATTCAAAACTGAAGTCAAGTTTACTGATTCTAGCAGCTATGTTAGTATGGGTTTACCCATGGTTCAATGCTTTAAGTTTTCTTTCATTGGAATAACATTCTAAATGTATCCAGGGCCACTCAGAGACTGTAAGACCAGCTCATTTATGCCACAGGACAACCGTTTTAATATTAGTGATCAAATTTCTGAAAGATAAACAGTATTTTTTCCACAAATACTTTTTAATTTTCTTCTTTATTTGTATTTCCTTTCTTCTTCCTCCCAAATGAAAATGGAGAAACAACCACATCCATGTAAAAAGTCCTCCCCAAACTGTATTTGTCTCAGAGGCCTTGCATAGACCATGGAGAGATCTTCCATTGGACTGACTCTCACAAACTTTTAAGTATGGAGATAGCTATTGCACTGTAAAAAAACTGACTTTTTGAAGATGTAGAATCCAGCCTATCAATTCTCTGTTTCAGAGTGAGGTCTGGTCCTGCCATGAACCATATGAAAAACCTCCTGAGGCACTGCTTCTGTCCACTGCCTGTTGTAATGCGATTCCAACATTCCAGGTACAAAACAGGAATAGAGCACATAGGGGATGTTTGAGATGGTAGAGAAAAGGGGTAAGATATGAGACAGAATCTTCTCTATAATGTGACTAAACGACTGATGGAAGAGTTTACAGTGCTTTGAACATCACTTTTCATTTACTATGAGTATAAAAGGCATAGAGCCTACATAGCCCTCAGTATCACAATAATTTCATATGAATCCATTCTCCTTTCCTAAAACATACCTATGTGTTTAGATTAAAAACACACATATGATTTCTTTAAAATCTCCTTATTGACTATTTCTAACAACCCTTACATGTAAAAAATATTGTACTTGACAGATTATGACAGAACTAGTAGGAAAAAAAAGAGACTAGGGGAAAACATGTTGTGTGTTAATCAAAGGAAACACCTGAAACTGACAAAATAACAGCTAAGAAAACAAAATAAATATAAACCAAAACTAACAACAGCCAGGAAACAAGGAACAAAAGTGATCTTTCTTACGTTAGGTGTGAGTCAGAGGAACACAAGGCAATTATTCAGTATCTATCATTTATATTTGTTTTCATTTGCATGATACCTGTCTGAGCTATGTACAGTAAATGGTATATTTGCTTCTGAGCCAAGATTTTACATGTAATGAAGCAGAGCTGGGAGATTTTGTGTAGCTCAGGAGCTGAATGAGAGAGAATTAAATACCTAATCACTCAATCTGTCTCTGCCTGTCAGCCTAAGTCTTGGGCTTGTATGCTGAGCAGAATTCTGCTCTAGACAAGACTAAACTGTTTGATCTTTAAAGGGAACCTAAATTCATAGTAGGGTCTAGGACTCCAGAACCATTATCTGGGGGAAAAAAGAGCTTAGAATATTTTGGGTGAATATTGTTTTCATATTTAAGACTCTTTACTCTGGACATGCTGTACAAACTGTTAGTGAGGCCAAATTTTTCACAAAAGTGTAGGAAGCCTGCAGTTAAAAAATATGTATCCAGATAAACAGAACAATAGAATAATGAATGGATCGAGGTGGGAAGGGTACTCTGGAGGTTATCTGGCCCAATCTCCCTGTTCAAGCAGGAGTGATAATAGGGAGCTGCCCAATGATGTCTAGACGGCTTCTGTGTATCTCTGAGAATGGAGGTCCCTACAACATCCCTGGGCAACCGTTGCCAGCCCTCACTTATCCTCACGGAAGAGAATATTTCCTTATATTCAGGATGAACCCCCTGCTTTTTCACTTTTACCCCTTACCTCTGGTTCTGACAACAAAAGAATCTATCCTTTCCACCTTTCCTGTAAGTATTTATATCCATTGATAAGATCCCTCTGAGCTGTCTCTTGAGGCTTAACAGTCCGAGTTCCCCCAGATTTTCCTCTTATGACAGATGCTCCAGCTCATTTTTACATGCCATCAGCAAACTTGCTGAGGGTGCATTCTGCTCCCTCCTTCAGACAACTGGACTCTTGTCTGTACAACATGGCTCTGAACTGCTCTATGACAAGAGAAAAATAAACCGGTACACTGGTTTCCATGGATAAATGTTCCTTCTGAAACCCAGACAACTTGTGGATGTTGTTCCATATGAATAACATAAAAACTGAGCTGCAGATAATTTCTGTGAGTTCCCTCAATGGATAATTTTATATGCAATGCAAAAAAATGAGGATGGATGGATCCAGGGTAAGAATATTTGTAGGGTTGTAATGATAAATCAAAAAAGCAGTTTAAAGTCACTTTATTTGGTAAACAGAGAGGAAGCACACACAATTACTTGCCATTCTAGGTAGAGCAGTGGGAAGCAGACAAACTGTTCTTCCCAAATTCGAAACAGGTGTATGCCATTAATTTATCAGGCTTTATTCTCAAACATGTAGCTGGGCATTTGCCAGGAAAAAAAAAAAAAAAAATTAAGTCCATTCAGGCATTTTCCTGCTTGTGTAAATTCTACACTTCAAGTGAGGCCTGCAGATGACAGTTTGTTACAGCTGGGAGGAACCTCTGTTCTGGAACAAAGTAGTGTTCTCTTTTAGCTTAAATTCACAAAAAGGGATTAAAGCTTTTGGGAGACCTGAGTTCTTCAGGGTGATATGGGACTCAACCTTTATTTTCAGCATCACCTGTGTAGGTCCTACCAGTCAGCACTGAACTTTGTGAATTTCCTTGCTGACCCACGGAGGATTAGTAGCACTTAAGTCTTCTCAGCCACACAAGTGAGGCCAGACAGCTAACTTCCCCTATGGATTTAGTTTCAAGTAAACAATTTTCCATTCAGGAATTCCTTTCAGAAGGGAAACTGCTACTTCCATGTGAGAAGTTATAAATCTCATCAAGGAACCTGCTGTGGGGCAAGCTGAAAACATTCAGGCGCTCAGAGGACTCATAATTTTGTCCCTCTCCTTTGTTTCAATGGTTCAGATTATTTCATGTAATTAGTTATTGGAGATTAATTATTGCCCATTAAATACATAAATAAATACTTGGAGTTTTCTTTTTCCCCTTAGATTTTTCAGCATTGAAGATCTTATGCAGAGCAATACTCTTTATGAGAAAATTGAGTTGGTATGAAGTATATTTTTCTCACTTATTATCATTAAACAATATGTAGTTCCACGAGAGATATTAGTAGTTTACTCTAATTCCTTGTACAAGTATGTGCTTGTATGGTTTATGTGTCATGGTTTAACCCAGTTGGCAGCTCTGGGCTATGCAGCCCACTCAGCCCCCACCATTCACCCAACAGGGAGGAAAATGACAAAGAAAAGGTACATCTCGTGGCTTGAAATAAGAACACCTTAATAACTGAAACAACCCAGATATCATCATCATCATCATCACCACTCCCCCCCCCCCCCAAAAAAAAAAAAAAAAAAAAAAAAAAAAGGGAGGGAGAGGAATAAAACTGAAGAGAAACAAATGATTCACAACATGATTGCTTACATGATTGGGCACTGATCAATGACTAGCCTGTTTTCCAGCAGTGAGCAGTGGCTTCCAGCCAATTCTGCCAAGTTTGTACATTGGAGTGATGTTCTATAGTAGGGAATTTCCCTTTGGCCAGTTCAGGTTTGCTGCCCTGGTTGTGCTGCCTCTTGGCTTGTGCATCTGCTCACTGTAAGAGCACTGGAATCTGAGAAGTTCTTGATTTGGCAAGCTCTACTGAGCAGCGACTAAACCATCACTCTGTTATCAAGATTATTCTCATACTCAATACAAACAGCACCACTGTACCATATACTAAGAAACAAATTAACTCTATCTCACGAAAAACCTGACACCATGGGATGCAGCACGCACTCACTTGCAGTCAGGCAAACTCACATCTAGCTTATTAGATACCCAGAATTCCATGTGGGAAAGCCTTTTTTTTGGAATCTTGTCTCGTTTGGAGATATGAAATTTCTTCAAACCAAATAATACTTCTGCTATAATCCTCTTCTGAACATATTTAAGGACAAGGGTTAGATAATGAGCACAGTGAGGACATGTGACCCTTGCATGTCACTTGGTCCAGAGAAAAGATTCCAAAAGGAGTCCAAAAGAAGTCCAAAAGGAGTCCAAAAGGAGTACAGCTTTCACTAAATGAGAAAATCTTGCTTTGATAAACACACACAAGTGAGTGCACAGAATGAATGAGTTATCTAGATGAGTTTCTGTAACTGGCCACATATGTATTCTTAGCCTGTATGACATGAGATTAATCCTATTTTGGCTAAAATATTCTTCCTAGAAATTACAGCATTCTGAGAACAAACATGGTTAGTTATAGAGGTGGAGTTAATGGAGATAATTTCTGAAGTTACCAGACATGAACATATTTGATTGGTGCTCATCTTGAGAGATGAAAAATCATCTTTTTCCATGAGTTTTTAGAACATGTGGGGCTGCAGTTTCCTGTTCCAATGTAAAAGAGCAATGAGTTTCATGCATAGGAGAATGCATGAAATACCAGCTCTTGCTGACATTACTTTCTAGCCTTTCAGAAAATGCTCAGCCCTTCACATTTACTCATGAACTAAAAATTAGCCCAAGTGGTGTAATTTTTCATCCTATTCCCACCATTGCCTGGGGTTATTGCTAGAATGTCAAGGCCTTATTCCTCTTAGCCCTGCAATTCATGTCATCAATGACATCTATGTGAAGAGAAATTTATTAATCTCTTAGTGGACAAGTCAGCGCAGCCACCAAGACATTTCAGCCTAAATCTTTGTTACAATTTCTTTGCTGGCATCATAAGAAAAAATGAGGAGTAGTAGCCAATGACATTGGTATCCTCTTCCTCTGTGTTAACAGGGTGTAGACTGTCTTCTTTCAAGATTTCTCAGTCTTCATCTTTTAGAAGTTGCCAGCCTGAAATAGCAAAAACAACAGCTACTGAGGTAGAGATCTATTTGCCCTCGTTTTACATGACTCTTGATCCACTCATGTTAGGCTTCTGAACTGCTCTCTATGAAGAAGTGCTAAGTTGAAGAGAGAGAAAGAGAAGCCTGCCCATGGAAACTAAGAGGAAAAGTTATAAATAACTTTTCTTATTATCTTAAGTTCTGTGTGTAGTTGTGATTCTTCAACCTTGACCTTGGTTTAAATAAAAATAAAATTAAAAAGAATCTCCTCTTTCTTTACAGCAGAGACTTATTATGTACTATCTATAATGCTTATACCGTTCATGAAAGTAAATTTGAAAGGGAATGAAGGAGACTTTAACAATGGAGAGCAGCTGAACATATATATAACAATTCCTTGAATGAATGATTGGATGATACCTAATAGCAGGGAGTTTGCAATAGTACAAGATTATCCTCTGATAATTCTTTAGTTCTGACTGTGGCTGCCTGATAATCCCCGAAGCTTCTAATCTGCAGGATCTGAATCCATAAAGAATGACAAAACCCCCCAACTTTACAATCAATTACAGGAACTGCCACAGAGCCATTAGTGAGCAGGTGAAATAAGGATGACCTTTTTAACTTCAAAGTCATGTCAGAAAGAAAAAAATATACATAAAACCCTTCAACTGGAATAAAGTTTGTGGTGGTGCAAGAATTGTTTTATTAAGTTATTAAGTTATTTTTGTAAGAATTATAAGTTATTTTTGTAGTGGTTTATTCCACTGTGCACCCCGCTGTGTTCTGTAATGGTTTCCCCCCTATGAGTTAGTTATATAACCAGATATTTTATGCCAATCATTCCTCCCCTGCACCTGTCCCTGTCAATCCCCCCTCTCTCCTTGGTCACCCTGTCTGTCACTTCTAGACCATTCCCTGGATTCTGGAAAGATCCAGGAGAGGCGTCGAGTGATAGGCTGGTGCCCGGGGAATCCCCTCCTCCCCTCTTGTGATTCGTTCTTTGTTCAGAAGTTGACACCCCCTGTTGCACCCCTGTGTTCCCTGGTTGGCTGACCCATTGTTGCCACCCCTAGATCCTCCCCCATTTATAAGTTTGTGCCCAGCTTTGATCTGGGCTCTCTCTGGGCAGCAAGGGTCCGAGGCGGAGCTCCTTGCCAGACTCCCCTTAATAAACCACCTTTTACCCTGCTCAAAGAGAGTCAACCCTTTTTCTGTCACCACAGTCGTGATGCCAACAGGTCCACCCGCCAGTGTGGGGAACCAAGAACCCACCGGGAGGAGGTTACTCGCCCTGCCTGCAAGCCTGACCGATCCACATTGCCGCAGTGCAGAACTGAGCTAGCCTGTGGTCAACGCCTGCTAAGCATGAGGGACACTGCAACAGTGTGTCGGCGCCCAACGTGTGGCCCCCTGGATGGAGTGGACCCTGTGGCACAGACTGGGGCTTCGAAGAGCCCCGAAGCAGTCCTTGGATGTTGTGCTACCTCTGGTAAGAGTGGTTTCTAAACTTGCTCCCAGGAGAAGAAGAAGGCAGCTCCGGAGCACCCCCGGAGTCTTCTCTGGCGATGGACTGATGACTCCAGGCTTTCTAGGTTCCCTGGAGGGGGTGAGTGTCGCCCACAAGCGGTACTTGCTTTTGGTGGGGTTCCCCCAGAGAGAGACCCAATTTGGAGGAATATTCCTCAGGAATCCTGATAAAGGATTTAGGCTGCGCAGCCCGGGGGGTGTGGAGGTTAGTCCCAGCCCTCTGTTGGAAACCCTCCTGAGAACCGTCTTTTGTTACTTTTGTTGTTTAATCTTTTAGTTTGGCGCAAATCAGATTCACGCCTTGCAGCCACCAGTTTTGCTTTTGTGGCTCCCCAAGCAGGCAGAGAGACCATGGCTCGGTTTTAGGAGATAAAAACCACGGTTGGGTTTTACTTTTGGTTTCAGTTTGCCTGGGTTTTAGTTGGGAGCAACACGTATCGGGAGAGACGGGTGCAAAACTCTCTGTCGTTCAAAAGAGTATGTATTATACTTTTATTTCAGTTTCACAGAATGCTCGATTTAAATTTTCAAAAGGTAAATTGAAAGGGTTTGTTCATTGGCTTTATTTGCATTTTCCACAAGTGTCCCCTAACCAGATTGGCAGCGCCGAATTTTGGGGCGCTGTAAGAAGGAAAATGACTCAGTTGGCTGGGCTGGGAGACAGAGAAGCTCAGAAATAATTTAAGTTAGCTGCACAGCTCTGTTTGGCGATCAGGTCTCAGAAGGGAATGCAGAAACGGATGGGTTGTGAAAGGGCCCCCCCCCGGTTCCCCTACCCCCCTGCCCCGATCCCCTTGTCCGCAGAAAGGCATTCTGAAGGAAGCAGCAGGATCTCAGCCTGTTGGCTCAGACTTCCTTGGATTCCTCCAATCCCCCAGCCCGTGCAGTCCGCGTGCCTTCTGCGGCTCATGCTGCCTGAGCAGCCCACGCGGCTTGCCCGGCCAACGCAGCCCACACGGCCAGTGCCGGGCTGCGTGGGATCTCTTGGGCAGCCCCGGCCAGGCAGCCCCAGAGCCTTCCCCATCCCCACGTTTCCTGGTTCAAAAGCCCCAAGTTCAGTTTTCTGTTGAAGGGGAAACAGAGCCCTGAGATGGTTTCCCCATCCCTTATCCACAAGATGGCAGTGACCACGTGGTGGGACAGTCCCCATCCCCCAGCCTTTCTTCCCGCAGTCCCTTTGAATCCTCCCTTAATCCCTCCCAGCCCCTCACCCCACTCTCCCGGTGATGCTGCATCCCTGCCGTGCTGCTCCGCCCCACCCACCTCCTCCTCGCCGGTCGCCCTGCCCAATCCCAGTGACGTCGCTTTTCCCGCCCTGTCGTCATGGCCGCGGCCTGCCCCCCCCCCCCCCCCCCCCCACATTGCCACAGCCCGGTGCCAGCCCCCCCCTCTTTGCCACAGCCCCCCTTCTTCGCCGCGGCCCGGCACTGCTTCGCCACAGGCCAGCTCCGCCCCGCTTGCTTCCCCGGGCCCCCCCCATCATCCCTACCCCTGGATGACATCGTCCCCTGAGCGAACCGCACCCCCTCCAGAAGGCGGATGTCCTGGGGTCCTGGTTCCCATGCCCCTCCTTCCAGTTCCCACAGTCCAAACCTGGAAGTTAGTGAGCCGGATGCCAGAACCAATGGAGCAGCTGGCTTACCCCCCATCCCTACCTTAGCCCCTGTTACCTACTGAAATTCCCGCGGAGTGATTTACCACTCGTTCCCACAGGCCACCATAAGAGATTTGTGCAAAGCCCATAAGGGATATGGAAAAGATAGTCCATACTTCCGGGGTCTTTTGCGGGCAGATCTCTCACGGGCAAAAACACTCCCTGCCAATTTAAAGCAGCTGTTTTCTTGCTTGTTTAACTCCACAGAATATAGGCTCTGGGAGGGAGCATGCAAGCATCTGCTCAGGGATTCCCTGCCCGGTCTCCTGAACAACATGAAGACTAGAGTGGATGGTCACGGGAACCCCCTCACTCTTGAACAACTCGCTGGTGAGGGGCAGTGGACAAGGGCAGCTGATCAAGTTGCTATTCCCCAGAAGTGCCTCCATGTAGTGAAAGAGGCAGCCTTAACAGCATTTTTTTTTTGATGCAGCCTCATGGTCCAGTGATTCCTTATTCAAAAATAAGACAGGGCCAAAGTGAATCATTTACGGATTTTGTGGAGAGGCTCTCCAGGGCCATTGAGGTCCAAGTCAAAAGTGAAGGGGCACGAGAGGGCATTTTAAGGGAGACTGCATTTTCAAATTCAAACGATTTATGTCGTGCTGCAATCTTGAGTCTTCCCCTAGACCCTCCACCAACTCTGCAGGACATGCTTCGGGTATGTCAGGTAAAGGTCCTGTTCATGAACACCTCCACAGGACAGTGGCCCAAATTACACCATGCTGCGAACATCGAAGCTGAAGGCTCCTGAGAAACATCAAACACCAGGAAGAAGCCTTCTGTTCAAGGCTCACAAAAATGTTTTCTATGCGGGAAATTAGGGCACTGGTCCTCCCTATGCCCCCTTAAGAAATAATTTGAGGAATTTAAAAACAAAAAAGAGGGAGGAGAAGGGAAAAAAAGGAGAGGGTTTAAACCCTCACAGAAAAACTAAGGGGGGAGCGCAGGTCCACCCTGTGTGATGACAAAAATGGGGTGGACTGGGCAGAAGGGGAACAGGGAGGGAGCCAAGGGAAAAAGAAGGAAAAGCTGCCTTGCCCCATTCGGGGTGACAGCACAAAGAACTTACTGGATATGACTCACACGGACCATGACAGTGCAAAACAAATTTTGACAACTGACTCTAAATATACACCCTACAGGTTACAGCTCACAGAGGGTTTGCACCTGAAAGACGACAGTTGGAAATTGGTGTCGGTGGACAACGGTGAGCAGGGCAATTGTCCAAGGGTTGAAGGTAAGCTCATCGTTGTGGGGGATTGCAAACTCCAATTGCAAACACTCCACAAAAGATCTAAATCCTTCCAGAAACGCTTGACAACAATCCTGGGAGATTCATTCTCTGGCTATGCTGCACCCACCCACCAACATTCTTACCAAAAGGGCAGATAGTTGCCCAGATCATACCCACCTAGGAGTGCCCAGAAGACAGCATACCAACAGCTTGTCCAGTGTTTAACATCACAGAGACAAAGCCCCACGTGCCGTGTGAGTTGAGCATGGGTGGGGAGGCCATTAACATCACTGGCCTCCTAGACACAGGGGCAAACATTACGATCATGCCTGCCAAGCATTGGCCGTCAGACTGGGCTTTGGAAAATGTGGCCGGACATGTGCAAGGTATAGGGGGAATGCAATTGGCTAAGAAATCAAAGAGCGTGGTGCAAATTAAGGGGCCAAAAGGGCAGTTGGCCAGTTTACGCCCTTTTGTTTTGGATTATAAGGAACCCTTGTTGGGGAGAGACCTGATGGCCCAGTGGGGGGTCACAATTGACATCCCAGACCCCTCACAGGATTTTTGGGCGGCAGCTGCTGAGGAGCACCCTACCCACCAGCTGAATTGGAAAACAGATTCATCAGTGTGGGTAGAACAGTGGCCGCTTTCAAAACAAAAATTAAAGGTGCTTGAAGAGCTCATGGAGGAGCAGTTGGCCAAAGGCCACATTGTAGAGAAAACAAGCCCTTGGAACTCCCCAGTTTTCGTCATCCAGAAGCTGGGGAAGGACAAGTGGAGGCTCCTCCAGGATCTCAGACAAATTAACAGCATGATTGAAGACATGGGCTCTCTCCAACCTGGGATGCCTTCCCCTACCATGCTTCCACAAAATTGGAAATTGGCAGTAATAGATATAAAAGATTGCTTCTTTCATACTCCCCTACACCCTGACAATGCCTCGTGTTTTGCATTCTCGGTTCCCACCATTAACCGAGAGGCCCTGAGGAAATGCTACCATTGGCAAGTTTTACCCCAAGGGATGAAAATGTCTCCGGTCATCTGCCAGTGGTACGTGGCTTCCTTGCTGTCCCCGGTCCGCACAGCCGTGGAGAAAGCAATCATCCATCATTATATGGATGATGTGCTTGTGTGTGCGCCCACCGATGATGTCTTGTCACACGCGCTTGACCTGACAATCAATGCATTGGTTGTTGCAGGGTTCGAGCTGCAAGAAGAAAAAGTGCAAAGGATGCCACCTTGGAGGTACCTTGGGCTGGAAATTGGCAAGCAGACCATTGTGCCGCAAAAATTGGAAATTAAGGCCAAAATCAAGACCCTCGTACATGTCCACCAACTGTGTGGGGCATTGAACTGGGTGAGATCCTGGCTAGGTCTGACTACCAGGGACCTGGCTCCTCTTTTCAATTTATTGAAAGGGGGAGAAGAGCTGAGTTCTCCTAGAGAACTCCCCCCAGAAGCAAAGAAGGTGCTGGAAAAGGTACAACATCTCATGTCCACTCGGCAGGTTCACCAGTGTGATCCAGACCTGCCTTTCAAATTCACAATAATGGGAAAATGGCCACACCTCCATGGGGTCATTTTCCAATGGAGGAACAACATCAAAAAGGACCAGGGCAGAGAAGACCCACTCTTAATTATAGAATGGGTCTTTCTCAGTCATCAAAGGTTCAAAAGAATGACACATCCACAAGAACTGGTGGCTGAACTGATCCGGAAGGCTAGGGTCCGGATCAGGGAATTGGCCAGATGTGATTTCGAATGCTTGCACATTCCAATTGGAGTAAGATTGGGCCAAATTACAAAGGTGATGTTAGAACACCTGCTTCAGGAGAACGAAGCACTGCAGTTTGCTCTGGATTCCTTCACCGGACAAATTTCCATTCATCGGCCAGCCCACAAAATTTTTAATCAGGATGCCAAATTCACATTAAGTTTGAAAAGTGTTTGGAGTAGGAAGCCTCTAGAGGCCTTGACAGTTTTCACTGATATGTCCGGAAGGTCCCACAAGTCAGTCGTGACTTGGAAGGACCCTCAGACTCAGCACTGGGAGGCAGATGTTGCTGTGGTGGAGGGATCACCTCAGGTTGCTGAGTTGGCCGCTCTTGTTAGGGCTTTCGAAAGGTCCCCGAACCCTTCAATTTAGTGACGGACTCCACTTATGTGGTGGAAGTGGTGTGCAGAGCAGTTCAGGCCATACTGCAGGAAGTGTCTAACACCGCACTGTTTAAGCTGCTCTCTAAGCTTGTCAAACTTGTCTCCCACAGAGAGCAGTCGTTCTTTGTGATGCATACAAGATCACATACTGATTTGCCAGGGTTCATTGCTGAGGGAAACAGAAGGGCTGATGCTCTTGCTGCTCCTGCAGCGATGGCCCCACTGCCCAGTATTTTTGACCAAGCAAAGCTCAGCCATCATCTTTACCATCAAAACGCGCCTGGCCTTGTTCGCCGGTTTCACATCACCCAGGAACGGGCTAAGGCAATTGTGGCTACGTGTCCCTCCTGCAACCACCATGCACTTCCCACCTTGAGTGCAGAAGTGAACCCCAGAGGCCTAAAAACCTGTGAGCTGTGGCAGACTGACATGACACATATCCCCTAATTCGGCCAATCTAAATATGTGCACTTCTCAGTGAACATCTTCTCCAGTGCAGTCTTGACTTCTGCCCACACAGGGGAGAAGACCTCGGATGTAATAAAACACCTCATCAAGGCTTCCTCCTTCATGGGCATCCTGAGGGAGTTAAAAACTGATGTTGCTCCAGCGTACCACTCCAGGGAGTTCAGCAGCTTCCTGCAACAATAGGGAGTGGGACATAAGACTGGCATCCCCCATTCCCCGACAGTCCAAGCTGTGGTGGAGAGGACCCACAGGGAAATCAAAAGGGTCCTCAACCAACAACAACGTGTTTTAAAAATAGAAACACCACAGACCCGATTAGCCAGGGCTTTGTTCACCATGAATTTTTTAAATTGTACCTTTGAATTTTTGAACCCTCCAATTGTTCACCATTTCAGGGCAAACCCACAATTAAACATCAAGGAGAGGCTGCCGGTCATGATCTGGGACCCTGAGACTGGAAGGACAGCGGGACCTCATGATTTGGTCATGTGGGGTCATGGATACAATTGCGTGTCCACCCCCATGGGGCTGAAATGGTTACCATCCAAATGGGTGAGGGCCTATGTCCCAAAGGTCTCAGGGGAGAAGAAAAAACTACCTCAAGTAACACAGGCAGCATTTAGGCAGAGAAGGAGGGAAGGTCTTTCCCGAGATGGGCTCCTTTTCCTAAATGACCCTCTGTTCAAACACTAATTGTTTGTTTCAGTCATTTTAGTTACAATGGAACCTGTCCAGCGCCAGTCCCCGGTGCTGAAGAAATTCCACCTGCTTCTCAGCATCCTCCTGCTCACCAGTCTAGCTGCACCTGTCTCCAGATGGCTGGTGCCCCAGCCCAAAGCCAGCGTTTGGGTGACTATCACCAGGGCAATGGGGCAGGATCACATTTGCCTCTCAGACAGGTGGGTAGACAACCCACTTATGACCTGCCTTGTGGGGATCCTATACAGACCCAAGGAGTTACCCTCCAAGCTCTTGGAGATCACAGAGCAGACTAAAAAAGAGGGTGCCTCTAAGGGTCAATCTGTATCCCAGCTATCCCCACCTGATTCCTTGACATTGAAGTTACGTTCCCCGTTAGAAATCCGTTTCTGTTCTGGAAAAAAAATATATCCACCCTTCCA
Source organism: Delichon dasypus (assembly GCA_037837765.1). Classification (NCBI taxonomy): domain Eukaryota; kingdom Metazoa; phylum Chordata; class Aves; order Passeriformes; family Hirundinidae; genus Delichon; species Delichon dasypus. The sequence continues at coordinate 68,172,151 of JBBAXF010000004.1, read as the reverse complement.
ACCTTAAGTTTTCCCCTGAATGAGTTAGAAATTTTAGGTTCCTCAAATGCTTCTTTTTGTGTTCATTTTATGTTTACCCCCCTTCAGGGTCAGGAGAGATCTTATCAGTTTGTCTATCAGATGTTTACACAGCAAGAATATGGTGTGGCCAGATCGCCCATGTGGAGATGGCTTCGACAGCTGATAGGAAACCCCTGGCCCTTCCTAAAGGTGTGTTTTTGATCTGTGGAGATAGAGCATGGGCAGGCATCCCTCCTCACCTTGTAGCAGGACGATGTACTTTTGGCCGGTTGGGCTTGTTTTCCCCCAGCAAGACCACTCTCATGAACTGGCAGCAAAAAAATTCCACCAGCAAAGAAGTCCAAAAAAGAGATTTGGCTTCATTTGATGCCAACTGTGACTTGGAAATCATCCATTGGTCAAAAGTAAAGGGAGTGGCAATCACAGTCTTTTTACCTTGGGTATCTATTGCAAAGTCTCTAGGTGAGCTGGCTCACCTAGTGTTGGGTGGCTAAACAAGCGAATTTAACTTCCAACGCGCTGGCCAGCCTCCTATCAGACGAGGAGATAACAAGCAGGCAATGCTGCAAAACCGAGCAGCAATCGACTACCTCCTCCTTCTCCATGGACATCATTGTGAGGAGTTTGAGGGGTTGTGCTGTTTTAACTTGTTGACGAAGGCTGAGGATGTCCACAAGGCCATCCAGAGTATCCGGGGCACGATAGATGACAGCAAAAAAGAGACTGGTGACTGGCTGAGTGGGATGTTTGGGAACTGGGGCATTTCAGGATGGGTAGGCTCAATTACAAATCAGTTCTAATAGTTTTATTCATTATTGTATTAATTTTAGTTACGATTGGTATTATCAAAAGAAAGTTAAATAGGTTAATTTCTAGCACCATACATTCCCCCTCCGTAAACAAAGTTGCTGTGCCATCCGTGCCTGAATGGAAGGAGGGCGTGGAACTGGAGGAAGACTTGGAGGAAGACAGAAACCTTGAAGAACAAGAACCTCAGATGGAGTGGCCCGTTCAACTGGAGTGGTTTGCTGAGGCATATCCAGACTTGGAGTACCGTCCTCCCCCGTTCCAGTTCTCCTTCTCTTAAAAAACAAAAAAAGGGGGAGATGTGGTGGTGCAAGAATTGTTTTATTAAGTTATTTTTGTAAGGTTTATAAGTTATTTTTGTAATGGTTTATTCCACTGTGCACCCCGCTGTGTTCTGTGATGGTTTCCCCCCTATGAGTTAGTTATATAACCAGAAGTTTTATGTCAATCATTCCTCCCCTGCACCTGTCCCTATCAATCCCCCCTCTCTCCTCTTGGTCACCCTGTCTGTCACTTCTAGACCCTTCCCTGGATTCTGGAAAGATCCAGGAGAGGTGTTGAGTGATAGGCTGGTGCCCGGGGAATCCCCTCCTCCCCTCTTGTGATTCGTTCTTTGTTCAGAAGTTGACACCCCCTGTTACACCCCCGTGTTCCCTGATTTGCTGACGCATTGTCGCCACCCCTGGATCCTCCCCCATTTATAAGTTTGTGCCCAGCTTTGATCTGGGCTCTCTCTGGGCAGCAAGGGTCCGAGGCGGAGCTCCTTGCCAGACTCCCCTTAATAAACTACCTTTTACCCTGCTCAAAGAGAGTCTACTCTTTTTCCGTCGCCGCAGTCATGACGCCATCAGGTCCACTCGCCAGTGTGGGGAACCAAGACCCACTGGTAGGAGGTTACTTGCCCTGCCTGTAAGCCTGACCGATCCACATTGCTGCAGTGCAGAACTGAGCTAGCCTGTGGTCAATGCCTGCTAAGCGTGAGGGACACTGAGACAAAAGTGTCAGTTTTTAATATAAAGTTTATTGCTTTTTTAATTTCAGAAGATGGTTTTCTTTTTTTATATATCTTTTCCAGATGTCAATTTGTTTCTTTTAATCAGACAATCATATTTATGCCAAGCCTCTAACCAGAATCTCTTAATTTAATTGAAAGGTGGATGAACAATTTCTAGCAAAATGGTGGGTGGTAGAGTCAAAGAGTCTTTGCCCTGTGTTTTGAACCCCCTTCTAAATCCATTTGTCTCAGTAACTTTTTCCAAACTGAAATTCCACATTTCAAACCTTTTCTTGAGATTATAGTTTTCCAGAATATACTTTCAATTATCTAACTTTCTTTTGTCATATGAATGGCATTTCTTTTCTTTTTTCTACTCTCAAAGTGTTTTATAGTAGGAGTATTTTCTTTGTTAATTTAGTAGTAGTGAAAATGGTGGGAAGAATGTCACCTCTAGTGGACTTTGGAAAACAAATCTAGAGTCATATGAACTGCAGCTATTACTCTCTGGTTCACTTTTCCATTTAAGATGGGCACAGTTTTATAAACCATTGGAGGTGCCAGCAAGGCATTAAGGATTCTTAGCTTGGGGCTTGACATTGAGAACTGAAACTTCAGAATTCAGGAATTTAGTCTGTGCCTGCCTCAAAATAACAAATACAGAATTGCGTGGCAATTTAGCTTACTTGCTTAGTGTTTTGTCTTGTTATATACGTTTGTTATATATTTATCAACAAATGTCTGAATATCAATTTAAATGGCATATTGTTGAGTAGAAATACCAGTTTCACATGCAGAGTTGCATCACAAGACACAAAATACCTAATATACTGAAATTACTGGGAGATTAACGTTTCCATAAAGTCAGTGAGAGGACCTAAATGACTTGCTCAAAATAAAATGAGAGACCTATGGCTAACAAAGTAAAATCCCCACTTTTGAGGTGTTACATGAGCATCCAAAGACACTATCATGGCTAGATGTATCTAAATAAAGCATCTCCGTGTCAGGATTAGAAAACCTGTATTGTGGGACATTTCCTTTCAGCTGTTATCTAACAGGTTCCATTTTTTATTCTCACTCTTAATGTGGGAATTGGGAAACTCATACACTCGCATTATTCACTACCACAGTTTGATTGCACGAATACTGTATCCGTGTCAATGTTACAAACAGCTCCGCTTTACTATAGCCTGACAGAGACACACACCAGAAAGATGATGGACATTTTATCCAACATACATCATTGCCTTGGTTTGTATTCTGGCAGAGAATGAGTAAGAAACAGGAGATGGAGGAAAAAAGGACAAAGATAGAACAAAAGCTAACCCCTGGCCACCTCCCTGACAAGATGAGATAATCATGCTGTCCACAAGAAAATCCCTTCAAATGAACAATAATTTAAGTTCATTTCCTCCTTGAAGTCACCTTGACATGCTGAAATACTCAACTTTAAGAAGAAAAATACATCAAAGGGCACTAATTAGAAAATGTGACTTTTGATGGATAATTTAAGTGACAAAGTAAAGTTAAGTGTTCGAAGCAGAGAGGTCTTGCCAACATAATGTTTTTCATATCTGCAATAAAACAGGGGACTATTTTTTCAGAAACCTGTTTGTGACAGTTGGTCAATTCATTGCAGGCACTGTATAAAAGAATATGCACTAGGAAAATAATAAAAAATTCTCAGTAAGTTTTAGCTATATTTTCATCATTAAATGCTCCATGGGATGGACACTGGGTCAAATGTGGAAAGGTTCTTTCAAGCTCTCTGGTGCTCATGACAAGTGATCATCTTTTAGTTCCATTGGAATAAAAGGATTCCTTCAGTCCATAAAAAAAAATACAATAAAACAAAATTTTATGGAGGATAATATAACAATTGTTTTACATCTCTTTGAATGTAATAATTTTAACTCCATCTGTAGATATTGAAAAGAAAATCAGCTTTATATAAGATTTTACTCTGTACTTGCCATGATACTTTGAAAATAGATGTGTGACCTTATAGAAATGCCTTTTTTACTGATGGCACTACAGGGATTCTGGACAGTTACCTGGAAAGTTAATACATATGAACAAAGCCTCAGTTAGTAAATTAGTTTCATGTACCTGTATGGCAATATTTCCCCTCTTATATTCTGTTCAATGTCATTGAATGTGCTTTGGTTTAGGTCATTAATGACTTGTTGTGCTGTGAATTTATCAAAGTTGATATGGGATAATTGTAAAGTGAAATTAATCACTGACAGAAACTGAAATACACACTTTTTTTTTTTTTTTTTTTCTCTGCCTCTACTCAAGAGGCGTGCTGGTAGCACTCTCCAAAAGTAAGTGATACTCACACCTACTGCTGTTTGTAGAGGATCCCATCCTTGGTTTCTTGAATTGAGTGACAGTCCATTGATTTTCAAACAGAGCTGCCCACTGATGGCAAAAAGCCCCAGGCCAATCTTCAGAGTCAGCATGGTCTTTCAGTAGGACTGCTTGTACTCTTCTATTCTGCTTCACCTGGCTTTTCCTGCGCAAGAAACTTTACTATGCTAAGCTCTGCACTCAAGAAACCTACAGATAAATTTGAATGAAACAAGCTCAGGAAATTAAACTGACCTTTCTACTTTTAATATGTGTAAGTGAAAAAAACCCCAAAACTACGAAACAACATTCAAAATTTATAGCTGAAGTTTACATTATTAGGTTAAAAAAAAAATGGATAAGTATTTAGTGATTCTTTAAATTATGACAATAACATCATGAAATCAGTTGGAATTGCAGATTAATTGCACTCAGAAAATTGCTATCCATCATTCTGAGAATGTTTCAATATGTTGGAACTCCAAAGCTGCAAGTTGTTTTAATAAATAGCATTTTTGTCTATAAACCTGAAAAGGCTTCTTAAATACAGGAAAGAACTGCACAAAAATAAACTGAATACAGAATAAGAATGGATTTTTTTTTTAAAAAAAGAAAACCTGTAGCTAAATTAATTTCATAGACCCTAAATCAAAGGAATATACACAGATCCTTATGGGGAAATAAGCAATTCAACCAAACCTGCCAAACCCCCTTCAAAACAATGAAGTTTAAAATTCCTTGTTTAAATAACTACTTGCACAGACACATAAAGATGTTGTTTTAACATGTCAGCCAAACTGGAGAAGTGGAAAACTAAAAAACCCTTCTATACCTGAGCAGAAAAGTCTGGCACATTGTGCTGAGAATATTTATTCAAGTTCTTATTGCTTTGAAATAAATAAATAAATAAACCCTAAGATGGGGAGGCGGAAGATGGAAACACGAGCGCCAATAAAATTTACAAACTCAAATGAAGGATTTCTCTGTCTTTTTAAATATCCTACAATAAACTCATAAATGCCCAGTTTCTTAAAGAAGAGGAAAATGCTTTCATTTATCATACTCACTACGTAAAAGTCATTGTTTCAGACTACACTCTTTGCTTCTGATAAGGTTATACTATTACTTTCCAGCTCAAGTCTTACCTGAGGCCCACGGTAATGATTATTACATATACAATAGAGGCAAGGAATGAGTGAATTGCCTCAGTGAATACCTGAATGGACTAGCTCAAGCCTTTAGACAAAGTTTTACATATACTAGATGTCACTCCTCTTTCTCCTTATTGAAACTTTTTGCACTTCCAAGTTCCAGAAAGCAGAAAATATTAAAAGATGTTCTCTCAATATGAAAACGTCATCATCTATTTTTATCACACTACCATGATTTTTCTAAGTATCTTTATAAGAAAAGAATGCCAAAGGATTCATTCACTTAGCAGAACAGGCTAGATACACCAAACCCAAAAGGTGAAATCAGGTGAAATAAAATAAAAAATAAGTACATAATTCTAATGAAGAAGGAAAACTATGCACAAAATTGGCTTATTCACCACTTTTTTTGTCCTCAAATAAATAAAGAATGCATTTCTGGAAAATATGTTCTCATCAAAGACAAGCTACTAGGCTCAGTCCTGGAGTCAAACATTAAATTCTCTGACTAGTGCTACAGAGAAGATTAAGCTGAACTGCTGTCATTAATTTTTGTTGAAGATGGTGAATGTCCAAGTGAAGAGAGATGTGGTTCTGGATCCACTATTCAGATAAAGCAAAACTGAGCAGGAATCTGAGACTTGCAGCCTCTGCCACAGTGACCATGGGTTTGCATTGAGGAGGAAAAAAGGAAGGTATTACCAATGTAAAGATTCTGTGTATCAGGAGAGTTGGTTTAGGTAGTCAGCATGTGTGAAATCTTGAAGTCTGCCCTGGAAGATAAAATCCTCAAATGCAGCTTCCTCAAAGCACCAGAATGATCCATCTTGATCTACACAAAACAGGCTGGCATGGCCAGGAGCCAGGCCAGCTCAATGTGGAACTGTGAGTAATAACAGTGTAACACTGTCCAGGAATCCAAGGATTGAAGTAAGAAGGCCATATCCCAGCTGGAGTTAAAAATGGAAAGAATGTCAAGGGCAACACTTAGTAAGAGAAAAGAATACTTTCAGAAAGAAGACCAAGGTGAAGGGACAGGAGTAGTCTTAAAGACTGCAGGAAAAGCTTAGATGCTCAATATTTGCCTCAGTTTCTATTGGCAAAGACTAATTACAGGCTTCCATGACTTGATGTGTTGGAGAGTTGGGCATAGAGAAACCTAATGAGGTTTAACAAAGGAAAGTGTAGGGTCCTGCACCTGGGGAGGAATAACCCCAAGCACCAGCAGAGGATGAGGGCTGATTTACCAGACAGCAGATCTGATGAGAAGGACCTGAGAGCTTTGGTGGGTTACAAGTTGGCCATGAGTGAGCATTGTGACCTTGCAACCAGGAGGGCCAGTGGTATCCTGGGATGCAATAGGAAGAGTGTGGCCAGCAGATTGAGTGGGGAGATCCTGTCCCTCTACTCAGCCCTGGTGAGGCACATATGGAGTGCAGTGCCCAGTTTTGAGTTCCTCAATAAAAGAAACACATAGAGCTATGGAGCAGGAGGACACAAAGATGATTTGGGTCTGGTGCACCATTTTTATTAGGAGAGACTGCAGGAGTTTGGCCTATTTATTCTGGATAAGAGAATTCTGAGAGGGGATCTCGTTAATGTGTAAAAATATCTTAATGGAGGGTGACAAGAAGATGGTGCCAAACTCTTGTCTTAATGGTGCTCTGTGACAGGAGATGTAGTATTGACCATAAACTAAAACACAAGGAGTTTCACTGCAACAGGAGGAAGATCTTCTTTATGTTGAAGGCAGCAGAGCACTGGGACAGTTTCCAATGAAGAGTGCAGAGTCTCCCTATCTGGATACATCAAAAAGCACCTAGACACGTTCCTGTGTTACTTTCTCCAGGTGACCCTGCCTTGGCAAAGTGGTTGGACAGCAAGATATCCAGAGGTCCCTTCCAACTGTAAGGATTCTGTGAAGTCAGAAATACAAATGCTTAAAGAGGAGCTTCCCTGGGATCAGCATTAGTAGATTAAAACCTTTGCCAGCAATCTGAAATATAGGATAAACCAAGCCCTCCTCAAAGCAAAATAACAGCATGCACTAATACAGGCTGGAGAATGGCTACGTAGCAGCTCTGCAGAAAAAGGCCAAGACTCTTGCTGACACATGGGGGTCATCCTGCTAACCCAGGACAACCAAACCCTGATCTTCATTAACAAATAAGTAACCACCATGTTTTAGGAATGACCCTCTATCTGGCACACTCATATGCAAGAATCATATGAGGTAGTATTGTCTTATGTCCAGTTTTGGCCTTCAAGTACAAGAAAACCCAGACGATGGAAAACCAGTGGGTTTGGGATATGACCAAGACAGAAGGTTGGGATATATCACATATATATTATTCTGGAAAAGACAAGGATAAGTATTATTTCAGCTTCCATCTACACCATGATAGAGCTGATAGAACTTGATTACTCTCAGAGACACACAGAACAGACAGGAGGCCATAGTTCCAGTCTGTGGCAAGAGAATTTTTCATTGCACAAAAGGGAACAATAAACAACATAACGATCAAAATTGTTGAGCACCGGAGCAGGTTGCTAAGAGAGATGAGAAAGGTCTTAGTCTTTGGACATCTTCAAAATTTGTCTTAAAAAAACCTGACCAACACGATTGAGATCTGCATCATTCTGTATTCAGCATATATTTGGATGGTCTTCAAAGGTTGCTTCAAGCCTAATTTTTTCTGTGAGTTCTTTTGACTTTAAAATCCATGAATCTGTGGGTTTTTTTTTTGATGGAATAGTGAAGAGTTTGAAGCACATTCCACTGTTTTTCGGGGGAAGGATTTTGCATGTAAATGTCAACATTTTCTGTTCTCACTCTTAACAGACAAAATGGATGTACACATTCATTGCACTTTGGTAAAATCAGTTTTTACGAGTCCCTACACCCATCAACAGTGTAGGTTAGATAATAAAAGGGCTTTTTGCCTGCTGTAAATAGTCTCAGTTTAGTGGAAATCTTAGTTACAAGCTTAAGTTTAGCTCTGATAGATCACACAAGCTGAAAGCTGAACTAAGTTATAGTGAGGAATTAATTTTCAGAATTACTGCTTGAGCACAAGAGTTTGACTAAGAAATGGAGACTGTACAATCATACAAATAAAATTATATATGATAAAATAAGATAAAAATTAAAAATATTTTATTTTAATAATAGCTAATTTTTCTTTAATTCACTCATTTATAAACTGAGATCTAAAACGGACTTTGCTACCTCTGTGTTCTGAGTAGCTGTATAGATTTTATTTTTTAAAATAATTTTTGAAATAGAATCCACAATCATATATCAGGTGTTTATGCTCCTATGTACCTTGAGAGGAGTGTATCTCAGCATGATATTCACAAAAACCCCCCAACTGTTAAATTACTTCCTTGAATCTTATATTTTACTATGATTTGAACCTTGTTCATTTCATATCTTCCCTAATGCAGGACTGTATGTTAGAAGTCTCTATAGGTGTTGCAAAGGGCTCATTCAAAGCTGGTTTCATTGAGCATTTGTGGAGAATAAAACAGACTCCTAAAAGAGGTACAAGCTAATAGCTTTCTTGTGTCCTTACGATATCCAACTTCTGAATTATAGATAACACAACACTTTTTTCCACTTCTTCCTCTTTCACCTGTATTAATATCATTCATAATGTTGTGAATTAAAAACTAGGAGTACAAAAAAAAAAAAAGTTAGTGTGTATATATATATATATATATATATATATATATATATATATATATATACATAAAGCATTAATATATAGTCAGGATGCCACAAAGAACCCTGTGTTCTTTAAGGATTCATTTTCAATTCAGAGTGATAAAATTAAATATATTTCTTTAAAGTTGTGGATCAAGGAGCATACACATAAAGAACTTCCTTCTAGCAAAGAAGCTAAAGCGATCCTCATTTTCCTTTGTTCTCTTCTTTAGTCTTTAGTTAAACTTGAATTTTCTCATACATGATAAAATGTTAAAGGTGAGAATATAAGTCTTCTCATGATGGTTTTTTTTTTCCCCCTCAGGAATACTGACTATGTGGCAGAGAAGGGTAGCAAAAGGATTCCTACAGCCAAAGCTCCATGTTGCTGTCCCAGGATGATTCACAGGATACCAATTGTTTACCCTCTTGACATTTGCATTTGAATGATCCCCACACCAATTGCAGATTTAGTCAAAGTTTAGAAAGCACATCAACAAGCTGAATGCGAGGTTCTGCTTTTCTGGTGGTGCTTGATATCACTGTTTACCAATACAAGCTTTCATTCAACTGTCCACACTGGGCCAAGGCCATCTGACATTTGGTTCCATACTTGTCCAGAAGGGAATGGAGTCCTTTGTGAATGGAGTATTTTAAAGTCATCAGATACCTACAAACAGGTCTACAAATCTTCACTCTACAAGCTTAGACCCCATTTAGAATAGAGTTGTCATTTATTTATTTAATTTTCCAACATACACTACTATTACTACTACTACTGCTACTACTACTGCTACTACTACTACTACTACTACTACTACTACTACTACTACTACTACTACTACTACTACTACTGTTGCAATGCATTAATTGGGTTTATATTTCATTGGATTTGTAATGTTTTTTCAATGTATCTGTCCTATGATCTGCCCATCCCCCACACTGAAATGTAACCCAGCCCTGTTCCCTCCCGTTCCTCCCTGATTGGGTGGTGTCTTGTTCCTGCCTCCAGGTCCTGCCCCCCGGGGAAAAAGCCCTGAAGGGTGTGGGGCGAGGGCTCTCTGGCCTGGGAAGTGATTGAGGAAGATCTCCAGCAAAGCAGGGCAGGACTTGAGAATAAAAGCTGTAAAATTCCATCTAAGCCAGGAAGCAGACTCTTTTACTTTTGCCATCGACAGCCGTCTAGTCTCGTGGGGAAATATTACATACTACTACTACTACTACTACTACTACTACTAATTGCCACACTTACCTTTACTGTTTGAGCAGAATAATCCCATGCAGTCAGTTTATAGTGTGATACACTTCTGATATAAATGACAGAACACTGGAATGGTAATTAGGAGTTCTGGGTTATATTTATGGCTCTACTCTAATGTGCTTTATGATCCTTAATATATTATTACAACACCTTTTGTTATCCTGTTTCCCAGTTCATATTTATCTGATGTTCATTCATAAGACAAGTGTCTTGTTCAGGGAATCTTCCTTGTTAGTATTCCTTGTTGCTTATTTAGATATTTTCTTAATTATTTTAATTGTATTATTGTTAAGAAATAGTACTTTGGAGTGGTATTACACCATGTATAGCCTATATAAATCTGGGACAGAGATGGGGCTATTATTTTTTGCTAATGTAACATTTCTGTAAAATGTTAATAAGCTGTAGGAATGCAGAAATAATTGAGAATAAAAGGCAGTATTTTACCTTCAGCTAAAACCAACCATACAGACTCAGGAATCACTAATAAATCCATTAATTTTAGAAAATTCTACAGTGACTGTGCTGAGACGATAGCTTAATAGTCAGGTCAGGGAAAAGGAGATAATTTCACTTTGAATACAGTTTACTGAGGGAGCCATAACCACTTAGGGGATTTTAGCTGTATCTGAATTTCAAATACTTCTAAATTTCAGCTCTGGTTCTATACAGCATAAGCTTTAGCATGACCCCACCCTCAGCTTTATTATATCAGGCATTCTTTTGATCTGATTCTTCATCCCCATCTTGTTATAGGTGTTTATGCAAGAAGCAATTATATACAATGAATTTAAATCATGACCTAAGCATAAATAGCATATTTTGTGTCTGAAATTTGTATCATATTTACCTTGCACTGAGGCAATTGGCAGCCTAACATAAAGTAAATATAAAGAGAAAGCATGACTATGGGACTAGATCTAGAAGAGTCAAATGGAGTAAGTAAAAGCAAGGTCCTCTAAAAAGCCTGAGAAGCTTGCCTAATTTTATCAACCCAGATTTCGGTTTAGTCCTAGGTATTATGTTAGGTTTTCACTTCTAAAGATACAATCGAATAGATCACAAATATATTTCATGGGTCTTTCAGCTTTCTTCTTATTCCGTTCATCATAACAGCAATACTCAAATTCAGTCTGTAAATGAAAAACATAATTCAAATATAGCAGTGAGTAGAGGGGTTACAGATCAGTGTTGATTTAAATGGATTGATGAAAATGCACCTTCATCATGTCCTGATTCAGCAAAGTACTTCAACAAATGCATAGCATTTAGTACTTGACCAGTCCCAGCCAGTGCTTACCTGAAGCACTGCTTCAGGTGCATTAAAAATGGTTCAGACCGCTTGTGCTAGTCTCCTACTACCAGAGAATGAGCCATTCATAAACATTAGCTGAGGTTTGCTCTTGCACGAAGTGGACTGGCAACTTCTGAAGTAAAAAACTGGACTATGTACTGTAAATGTGAAGCAGAAGACATTGAGAAGATGTGATAGGATGTTTTGTAAAAGGGGGGAAATTGCAACATGTCAGGCAGGGCAATTTGCTAATCTGTCTGGCACTGGAAGTTTTTTAAAAAAAGATACTACAACAAAGAAATTCATATAGCACAACTGTTGCTGTGTGTTATTTTTTTCATATTATATTTCATTTTTATATTGGGTTTTATAATGATTTGTTCTGTAATCCCCTGTTCTCCTAGAAAATGTTATATCCTGAGGTTTGTCCCTGCCTGTTTTTTTCCCCTGTCCATCCTTCCACACTCCTCCCAGTCTGCTCCTACAGGTCCTGTCTGTCATTTGGCTGTTCCTCCCAGCTTCTGGAGAGTTCAGTTAAAGGACATTGAATTATAAGGCAAGAGCCGAGGAGGTTCCTCCCTTTATGTTCCCCATTGGTTTCTTTAAATGTCCCTCCAACCTGTTCCACTCCCACCTTATCCCTCACTGGGTGTTGGTTTGTCCCCTCCTTTAGCCCCTCCCCTGGATATAAGCCCAGACCATGTTGTCTCAGGCATGAGTTGGTCTGAGCTGCGGTCCAAGGCAGATGTCCAAACAGGACGGGACAAAGGCTGGAATAAAGACCTTGGATTATTCACCCTCAGATCAAGTCTGACTCCTTTTCTCCACCACAGATGGGGTCTCTCTCATGATAAGGGGAAAAAACCCTCCGCCTCCTCCCAGGTTTTTAGGGCCCAGGGGAGTTTTCCTGTCTTGTTGCAGTCTTGAGCTAGCCTGAGCAGAACAGAGCCAACAGCTCCAAAAGAGACAAGCGACACACAACAGGGAGGACAGAATTAAATACAAACAAACAAATAAAGAAAAAACCTGAAGAAATTAGAAAGGAAATTATATCAGAAAAATATTTTGTTTAGGTTTTTGGTTGCTTGTTTGTTGAATTGGTTGTTTTTCCTCCAGGAACCACTAAAATTATTTTTTTTATCATGTTCTAACTTTCTCAGAAGCTGAGTGCCTGGTACCACAAGATCAAGACTTTCAGAAGTTCTGAAAGAAATGGTGGAAGTAAACCACAAAAGTGTTGATTTGGGATCAACACACTGTTGGGATCGTCAATCACTATTCTGTGGGATCATAGAATCATAGAATAGCCTAGGCTGCAAGGCACAATAAAGATCATCCCATTCTAATGCCACTGTCATGAGCAGGTACAACTTGCACTGTCCTAGGTTACTCAGAACCCCATCCAATCTGGTCTTGAACCCTTCCAGGGACTGGGCATCCACAGCTTCTCTGGGCATCTTGTGCCAGGGTGTCAGCACCCTCACAGTAAGGATTTTTTTTTTTTTTTTCCCCCCAGATATCCAATCTAAACCTACTGTCTTTCATCTTGAAGCCATTGCCCCTTGTCCTGTCACTACCTGCTCTTGAAAAACATCCCTCTCTATCTTTCTTGTCTGGCCCCTTCAGGTACTGGAAGGTTACAATAAGTTCATCTCAAAGGCTTCTCTTTTCGGGCCTGAACAGTATCAGTTCTCTCAGCCTTTCATCGTAGGAGAGGTGTTTTTGTCTCTGCTTCAACACAAAGCAATCAGTGCTTTGTAAATTTTAAGTGACTGTTGAGAGCATTGGTTTACAAAGGCAAAGACTTTCACAGCTGTCAGTAGGTCTACACTGGGCTCAGCAGTACACTCAGAGCTCCTGGTCCCTCCTGATATAATCTGAGGGATCAGGGACATGCCATCTCCCAGGTCTTTCCAGGTACCAAAGCAAGAAATGCATCATCTTTCACATGGCTGGGTGGGCATCTGAGAACTTTGACTGTGGGCCATATCACAAGTACATCTCTTCTGCAATGAAGACACAGTTCACCTCCTTCTGCTAAACATGAACAGAGTGACAACCTCAACTCAAGCTGGAGGTAGGTTCTGAAAATTGCAGTAAGAAAAGGCTCTGCATGTAGCAAAACCAGTGAAACTCTTCATCTCTGAATGCAGACCATAAATATGGACCTAAGTTGGACCTGTGTAACAGAACTGAGCAATGAAATCCTGGGATGTCTTATGGGTACATCTGGTACCTCTGATCAGTGCTGCTGTCCATGATGAATCTGTAACTCAACAGAATGGACAACTTGTCGAGTTTAGCAAACACAGCAGTAATTTTACATTATCAAGGATCATCTATTCCACTGTGCCACTCAAGATGAGTGCCACTCAAGATGAGTGGCATAGTGGAATGAGCCTTTTTTTGTACAATTAAAAAAATAATAATGTTTTTAAAAAAATGTGGGAACATCCCCTGGCACAGTTTAATTCACTAGGGTAGATACAATCAAAGTGAGATTATATAGAAGCCTTGAGGTCTGTATTGTTAAAATTTAAACAAAATGCTTCAGTTCTGTTGCTGCTTCAGTCCTCCATCTCTGTACATGCCTCATGATGAAGTTCAAACTTTTCTCATGTTGACCGATAGCTTTCGTGAAAAAGAAGGTGTGATTTTTAGGAGAAGAAAACTATCCTCTACCACCATTTTTGTCAAGTCAAGTGCATATCAGTCCTCAAAGTGGACAGGATGTGCACACTGGTTGGGAGATTTTTCTCACTAGACTTCATCTGGCTAAAGACAGGTGTTTAGCCACCTAAACCAAGTTAGAGGTATTATGTGCTAAAGTTGCCCATCACTCACTATTGATTCAGGTGAGGGCTTAAGACTGAGTTTACACATCTATGCTAAGTTCTGTGAAGGGAATTTTATCTGTGCTTAACTGGTACCTCTCTTTATCTCCTTTATTCTTTGGAAGTCTCTTCCAAACAGGAAAATTCTCCAAAGTGAACCTCAGCATTGTCTGGGGTTTTTTGTCCTGAGTTTCAGGTGGTTTTAGAGTCTTTTTGCCTCCTGCAAAGCCCTGATCCAGACGCAAGAAAGAGATGGAGTCTTCAGGTTCTGATTTTCAAGGTTGCGCACTCTGTTTATTGTTTCTTATCTTACAATTTTCTCAGTGCCCAACTAAGATCTGTGCAGCTGCTCGGGCATCTGACGACTCCTCCCCACTGGGCTGTCGCTGCCTCTTATACTAATTGTTATGTACTCTTTATTTATTATCATTTGCCAATACCTATCACTTGTACTAAACAGGTTATCCCTACTTTGACCCAATCTCTTTAAACTACTTTGTGCCATTGTCACTGCAGAAAATGGAGTGAGGGAAGAAGAAAGAAGCAAGAGACAACTCCCAAAATCCTCCATCTTGCTCCCATCTACTTCCATACTAAAAACCCAAACCCACTGCTCTTCACCCTGTGATAAGCTAAACTACTATCTTTCACACTCTTGTGGCCTGTAATTCATCTTGCAGGGTAGGAAGCCTCTCCCATGGACTGAGATCAAAGCCAGTGTCTCCCTGGACTCTGTGCCAGGGTCCCAGACCCTTCTGCCCACGTCTCTGACCTTCCAGGGCAGCCAAAGGAATGCCCTGGACTCTGACGTGTCTGCTGCCAAGTGCAATTTGTAAATGTAGAGCTCAGGTTCTGAGTGACGGATGTCCTGCAGGCAGGAAAATATTTGTGTATTGGATCTGTCTGGGTTGGAGTAAATGTTCTTCATGGCTGCTTGTTTGATGCTGCTTGAGAAAAGTGACCAAATTGACACTGACGACAGACTAATATTTTAGCTACTGCTGAACAGTATTTACACAACATCAAGGCCTTCTCTGTTTCTCACATCCCAATAATTACACTTAAGTTGAATAGATGGTGGAACAAGCCACCACCAGGCAGAGGAGTCAGTCTTGCCTGTGACAGATTCTATGCTGTACATTATCATGATCAAAAATAAAGCAGAGGTGAGAGGACTGCACAGCTCTTTTCCTGGTTGGGTACTGTCTGTGATTTCATCTAAAGATGGGACATGGTGAGTTACTGTCATTGCATGAAGTTTTTTGGTTTGTGTTTTCTCTCTCTTCCTGACCCATGTATTTCTTTGGTTTTACTCTTTCATTCCTCTTCCTCTGTCCCACTGTGGGGAGAAGGGAACAGTGAAGGACTCTATGGAATTCTTACCTGCTTAACACACAGCAGCATGGATGTGCTGGTGAGTAAATGTCCTGGGCAGCACAGATATTCTCTCAAAGTAGCCACCTACCATCTTGCAGTAAAAGCTCTCTCTATAACTTAATGACATTTACAGCCTCCAGTTACACCCACAACATCTGCTTACAGTGCAATTAGTGCTTACATATACCCTTTCTGTATTTAACCTTTTATCTTACATGGTGATGGGTCACAATTTAGCCCAGAGCATTTTGCACTATGGAAGACATTCTTGGCCTGTAAAGTACCATCATTGCAAACTATATCCTGCATCAGAAATAAGAACACTATAATTCCCCTCTTCTGCTGTTGGAAATAATAATGCCAGGACTTGAAATAAATGCTTTACAAAAACATTTCTGTAATAACTAAAAAGAAATTGAAGGAAAAATTATATTAATTTATTTGAACTATGATGAATATGCCACATCATTATGCTGTCTTTTTCTTTCCTTTCTCTCTTTCTTTACAGATTATTTTTCCCGATTCTTTTTTTTTTTTTTTTTTTTTTTTTTTTTTTTTTTTAATTTTTTTGTTTCTTCCTAAAGGGATGCTTGAATAGAACTATCTGGTTTAGAAGATGAGGCTGACTGATTACTGTAATTCATAGGGCCTTAATTAGCTGCACAAACCATTAGCTACAATTAGACTATTACAAAACACTTGATGCGCTGTGTCAACCATGGGGGCTCATTTATTCTTGTGGCAGGGAAGGGAGGGGGGAAGAGGAAAAGAGAGCACTGTACAGCCAAGCATGCTAATAAAGAATGATTTTTGATTTAAGATGTTGCCGATAGTCCCTCAAAATTAATCTCAATAGCTGTCTAATTTGTGTCGGTGGATGGTATATTTATTGTAAAATGACACCAAAGCTAAATGAGTTACCTGAAGCAGGACTGCTAATGTCAGCGCCTGGAGACGCAACTCCATATGCTGTAATACAGCAAGTCACTGGGGCTGAATACTCCCAGTGGAGCACTTGGCTTCATCTGTCTCCAAAAATGAAGCAACCTGACTTACACTTTATGATCCTTAAATAATAATAATTAAAAAAAAAAAAAAAAAAAGAAAAAAAGAAAAAAATAATAGATATAGATATGAGAAAAAAATCCAGAACAGCTTTCAAAGGTATGTGTGGGGTGTGTGCATCTGCGGGGGGGTGGGGGTGGGGGGCGCTTACAAGGGAATGGTCCAGGCAGAAGAAACCTTATTGAATTTGGTTTGGGTGTTGGCATATGAAAAAGTAGAAATTATGAGATTTGTCTTTAAAATGAAAGAGAGAAGAAATAATACAGATAAGGTAGATTTTTCTAAAAGGCTTAGCAGAGTAGGTATGTAAGTATGACATTCTTTAACTTAGAGGCCTTTTTTGTTTGTTTTCCTGTTGTATTTTCTGATTCATATTGTATTGATCTAACTTTCTAGTTTCAAATTGCTGGAAATACATTTATAGATTCCGTTAATTTTGTTTTTTTTTTTCTTTTTCCCTTGATTAATTTCCTGCTAAACACCTTTGCAACAGAAAGTCAGGAGCTTAAAACAGGAGACATTGGTTCAATAATAAATGGCACTTGGTCTTTTCTGTACCATGCATGAAAATATAAAAGCACAGAGGGGAAGAAAGTGGAATCTGTAGTTAATATGTTGGATTGGGACTCAGAGACCTGAATTCTGTTCCTGTTGTGCCCTACATGACCTTGAGCAAATCCATTTCTCTGTGCTTTTGTGCAACATGGGGACAGTCACACTTTGTCTCCTATTATGCTTTGTTTCTTTCAACTATGGGGCCCAGATTCAGAAAGGTAAATCAAGGTAATTTATCTTGATGGACTTGAAAGTAAGAGCTGAATTACCTCTGTGGATCAAGGTCTAAGCTTTTTGGGGCAGGGATTGCCAATTGGTTTGGGAAAATACAGCACTTGGCATGCAGGACCAAATGTCATTTAGAAACTCTAAATCTTCTTGCAAAAAATCCCACAACATGCTGTTAATAGGATGGAGTTGTTACACTGCATACACTGTGATTAACTAACTGATGGTCTTTAGCAATGCTGCAGCTGCCAATACACTTTGTACTATTCTCGGCCATTAATATCTCAGCAGAAACAGAGCTCAGAGTGTCCAGTCCCAAAATTACTAGCCTCTGTCTCCAGAGCCAAAGGAAGGTGAGTCACTGATAATTGCACTGATAATTGCAGCTGAATATCCTGTGTCACACTTGTGATGCTTAGCACTATATCTAGTCCAGGAATCAGAGACAAAAATTTGGAGCATGACCTCATCACTCTAGTTGGCTGCCCTAACCTATCTCCCTTACTGCAGTCTTGAAAACCAAGGTTTCTTCATTGCACATCTAACTGCCAAAGAATAATGTTGACGTAACTTTAACAAAAATTGCCATGAAATTAATGACTGTTTATAACATATACAATCATTTAAGCTAAACCATTAAATTTCATGTGGAAATTTTGTTACCCTTGAAAGGAAAAAAAAAAACAAACATTCACCCTCCCACCCCTCCAAGATATTATGGCACGCAAAAATGTAACAGCAGCAAAACAAAACTAATTAAAAAACACCAATCTGTAAACAAAGCATTTTGTCCTACATGGTTATAGGAGTGCCTGTACCTATGTGCATGTATGCATGCAAATAACAGCTATACACATTTGGGTGAATCTAGGCATTTATCAAGAAAAAGAAATCATATCATTTTTGTTTTCCATTCAAAAATCTAAAGAAAAAAATCCTGCTGCACTTTACAGTCAGTCTGTCAATAATAAAATAATTTACACATAGGCATGGAGCTGTGGTAAGGATTGGTGTCAGAGAGAATTCAATAATTAGTAGTTAATTGTAAAATGAACTAAGTTAGATAGGGTTGCCATATTATAATTACAGTGGAAGATGAAGAAGGATTTTCTGGCTGATGAAGGAAAGATCAGTCAAGGATGACCAAGAGCTCAGTTCTATCTAGTATCATGATTGCAATTAAAAACCACAGTCATAAACAGTACTCCATTGGGATTTGAAGAAATACCCTGTCCTTACAGGGGAAAAAAAAAAAAAAAAAAAAAAGTTCTGCTGTAGACTGATGAGATGGGACAGCTGGTATTTGCAAAAGGAAGAAATTTATTCTTTTGCTTTAGGACTAATCATCAGCATATCTTCAAAAGAATTCATGGTCCACACATATGACTGAATGGAAATTCTAAATAAATTGCATCAAAATTTTTATTAGATGTTATTAGAAAACAGCCTGGAGGAAATAAATGGGGTGGGTGGCTCCTCTGACAGAAAAAAACCCCCTGCTTATAAGACGGAAAAGTATATTTAAAGTTTGTGGTCTTACAAGGTTTATTAAATATTTATTCAGTGATTATTGAACAATCACTGTTCAAGCAGCAGTTTGTTCAGTTTCCAGGCAGGCACCTCACAGTAATAATGACATGGATGCCTTGGGAGATGTTCCTTGGGGAGCTTTTCTCAAACACCCTTAAGCAAGATGCTTCGGCAGCAGCAAGACTGCCAGCACAGTGCGGAGGCTTTGTGTTCTGAATAGTGTCAGAACAGTGAATAAAGCCAGGAGCAAAATCACAGAATCACAGAACAACCTGAGTTGGAAGGGCCCCACAAGGATCATCAAGTCCAACTCTTAACCCTGCACAGGACTTTTCCCAAGAGTCACAACCTGACCCTGAGAGCATTGTTCAAAACCTTCTTGAACTCTCTCAGGTTTGGTGCTGTGACCACTGCTGCTCTAGGGAGCCTGTTCCAGTGACCAGCCACCCTCTGGGGGAAGAACTTTCTCCTCATGTCCAGCCCCAACCTCCTCTTGCACAAATGCATCTCCTTTGGGTCCTGTCAGTGGTCCCCAGAGAGAAGAGATCATTGTGTGCTCTCCCTCTTGCCCTCACAAGGAAATTGAAGATTGTGATGAGGTTTCCCCTCCGTCTCCTCTTCTCACTTGCTCTTTTTCAGCCCCACATGAAATTACTCAAGGTTTTCTCTCAGCATTTAGACTCCATTCTGTGATTCTTCAGGTTTTCGATTTCCATTTTTGAAGCAGTGCCTTCTTTGACTCTCTACATAGTGATCTACATTTGCCTCCCTCTTTCCTTCCCTGTTAAAGGGTGTGCAGGCCTTCCATGACTGTTATGGATATGGCCCATCTACATGAAAAAGAGATAAAGGATTTCAGGAAGGTGTTTTCAAAAGTTCAAGTGGCAGGCAGGCACAATATTCCTATTAAGGCTCTATGTGTACTGAGAGACTTTAAAAGTCATGCATGTAATTTCCTCTCTTCGGGAGCTAGCATCACCCTGATTTCTGTATTTTTTCCTTTTTCTCCCAACTTTCCATTCAATAGTTTAAACTTACAATGTTATTTTCAGTAGTTTGGTTGGTAGGTTGCTTTTTTATTCCTTTTTTTCACTCCCCTGGGAAGTCAAACTGTAGACAGTATTACTTAGTGATTCATCTATATTTCCTTCTTGAATGAATTCTTGCTTGTTGCTTAGGACTTACAGATGTTTTGTAGAGATACTGTAAAATGCAAACAGTTCTCAGCCTCCAACAATACAGATTTTAAAATCATAAACTCTCCAGTTTCTGAAAAAATAATAGAAAACTCACACAAAGGAAGCAGGTGGGAAGGGGAAAGATTAAGAAGTGGCAGAAAAATACCACCTTTTTATTTACTGGGTTTGACTTAAATCTCACAATTTTTCTTTAATGTAATGATATTATTTTTTTCTTGCTCCAAAGGAAAAAAATAAATCTTTCCAATCAAAATTTATCACAGTCAAAATAATTTAAAAAAAGGAACAAACCAGCATAAAACATTTAACAGCAACACTTAATAATGTATTCAATAAAATATTGCACAAATATATTGACAAATAAAGCAATAAAGTATTAATGTGATTATGCTTCATCAGTGCAACAACCCTTCCTCCTTGTCTTCCAAACAGTTTGAATAAAGTCTTTCCCCTCTAATCAACAGTTTCACCATAATCCTATAAAAACAAACGAATAGCATGCTAGAATTTAAAAAAAAAATAAAAAAAAAAATCAAACTAATTTTCTTGTGACAGTATGTACAGCTACAAACTAAGGTAGCTGTAATTTATTTCTGGTTTATACCAGAATAAGTGAAATAACAGCCCAATTAGGAAGATATTGTAACTGCAAATATTTTTATACTTATTTTCACCACTCCTGGGGGAAAAAAAAAAAAAAAAAAAACCAACAAAAAAACCCAAGTGCTACATGCCACTTCCCAGATGCTG
Organism: Delichon dasypus; assembly: GCA_037837765.1. NCBI lineage: Eukaryota > Metazoa > Chordata > Aves > Passeriformes > Hirundinidae > Delichon > Delichon dasypus. Next base: position 68,151,024 of record JBBAXF010000004.1, on the reverse strand, counting down.
ACTGAGGCACAGGAATTGTTCCACCTATGAATGAGATCTGCTCTTGAGGTGGCAATGTCCAGTTCATTGCTGCAATGTCTGATGGCAGACAGTCACAAAAGATGGTCACAGGGTCTTGTGGACATGGATAAAAGTGAGGCACCTAAAACTGCTGTTCATGACAGACAATATCCAAAAACCTCTTCAAATCCATTTCAGGGACAGAAGCTGACTCTGGGCTGCTGGAGGTGTCTCTCAGCTCCAGCTTAGCTCACAAAATTAAACAAGCCAGGCCAGTTGTTTCTCATACTAACAAGGGAGGATTCATAAGGCTAAATCACTTTCACAGTCCATTTCAGCTCATGATTCAAGCCTCTTTTTTCTCTGAACATCTAAGAAATCATCTGCATATAAGAGATTCTATTTAATGGTTGGAACATAAAGGGTAAAGCAGATAACTGAGTGAGAAACCCTTATTTCAAGCATTTTAATTATTATTTTCATATGAGCTCTCTGTCACCAGATCTTATCAGCAACTACTTCATATATCCTAGCTGTCTTATGGAATTGAAATGTTCAGGGAGGATAAGGCCACTTAAAAGTTGGGGGTGTGTTTTTTTTTTTTTTTTTTTTTTTTTTTTTTTTTTTTTTTTTTTTTTTTTTTTTTTTTTTTTTTTTTCCCCAATATGATGTTTTCTTCAGTCACATTTCCTCCTTAGTATTGAGAAGATGTTTTTCTGGATGGATGAAACAAATGGAATCTGGTACTACAATTACACCTATACATGTGTTCTGGTGCCCTTAGTGTGCTCGCAGACATTGCCAAAGCCAGTTTGGGCTCGTCAGTACAGAAATCCAGATATTTAATTCACATATAGTAAAATATTGCATCACCACAGGCTTTTTGAAAAGCACACTTCAGAAATCTCACCTGAGAAATCTCACCTGAGAAAATATATAAGAATTCAGTTTGTGTTCCCAAAAAGTCGGTGATTGCTTAAGCAATAGAAAAGTTGAATGTAGCAGAAATAACAATCTTCTCTTCAGGTTTGTAGGAGAAGCTCAGATAGCACTGTTAACACCTTTCAGACGTTTTTGGAATTAATCCCTTGCATCTGTTTGTCATCTTTTTCAGATTTAATGACTTGATGCTTTTCTAAGTAAACAAAGAGGCTCTCTTACTCATACGTACTACTTAGAGTAGTGTGCACACCTGTAAAATGAAAAGGTGGCTAGATTGAAAATGTCATTTGCTGTGACTTTGTTATGACTTTTATTCAAGCCAAATTCCAGTCCCACATGAGTCACAGCAGTCTGATGGATGGAGTTGCAGCTGTTAAGTCTGCTCCTGCACAGGCCAGGAAGGAGACAGGCAGGCTTGCAGCTAAATCTAGACATCAGTGGTACAGAAATCAATGTCTTACCGACTCACTCATCTTCCATTATACTTGGTGAAGAACAATGGACACTTCCAGGTCACAATTCATCTGATCTCTTTAAAATCTCTACTTTGGTATAAGATGAATTGCATCCTAGAAATGCCCACTAACTTTGCAGAGCTTCTATGCTGATATCTGCATTGTAGACATCTACAATTAATCATGTGAATTTCTGTATAGGTTTAAAGATAGCAGAAAACCAAAGTTAGTATTGAAAGTCCCTATCTATTCCTTATGTTAAAGTCACTGTAACCCTGCTGCTTTACAAGAAATTAAACCTTTCCTGATAATTGCAACAGAGAACCCTTTTTATAAGTAAAGGGGACCATTTTTATGGGCGGGGGGGAATCTTACAAGAGTGAAACAAATGCAGGAGACAAAACAGACTGAATTGCTAATGACTGAAATTTATTCTATTCTTCAATTCTTCTTTTTATACTTGATACTGGCTGCTGAAAAATTAGGTGTGACACCAGATCTTAGTCAAAATCACTAGTTTTGGAAATGCCTTCTATGTTACTAACACCAGAGATTTGCTCTGCTTTTGTCTTTCACTGGAATCCTCCAAGCGAAGGAGGCAGATTCATAAAACTTTACATTTTGTAGCTCAGAAACCAGAAACCAGTTGTTGATGAACACCAGCATCCGTCAAGTTGAGCTTCTTTCCCAGCTCCTGGTGCTGTGTGGACAGCTCCCATGAACAACACACATATGTAGCTGTGTTTTTCTGTCCCTGCCTTTGCAGGTTCAGCCTGGAGATCTGGGTCAGTCCCCTCACAATGCTATGGCCGAGAAGCTGGAACTATATTCCTTATTTCCAAACTATCCAGGAGCCTCACAGGCTGCACAAAGGCTCTCCATAATGTTTTCTCCAGCTTGTGTTCCCACCTTCCTTGCATTGAAAAACAACTGGGTTACCAAATTAGAGAAAATGTCTATACATAGCAGAAAATTCATGTCAGTGATGAAAATTCAAATAATAATTTCAGAGTGTAAAATATTTTCAGAATATATTCACAATTCTGAACTTCCCGTTACTATTCCCAAAAAACAATAGATCAAAATTGCTATAAAATTAATTCTGTCTTTGGAATGCTTTGGGGTTTTTTTTGGTGATTTTTGGGTTTTGTTTGTGTGTTTTTGATTTTATTTTTTTTTTCCCCCTTGTGTCTTGGTTTGAAAATACAGGTATCTGCTAGGGAGAGGCAGGGCCTCTCTAGGAATGGGGAATTCCAATCCCTTCCCTCCATGTTATTATAATTTGGAAGATTAAAAAAAAAAAAAAATCAGTCAGAGCTATGGGGGAAGAAATAACAGTCCTTTACTAATAAATATAAAAACAACAACAACAACAACAACAACAACAACAACAACAACAACAACAACAATAACAATAATAATAATAATAATAATAATAATAATAATAATGAAGAGAACCAAGAACCCTGAGGGGCTTTGTCTCACAAGTCCCGGGCTGTCTGATCTCTTGGGACGCGAAGAGCACCAAACCGAAACAGTGGGAACTTGGGGCTGATGGCTGGAAACGGTGGCTTGTCCCAGCAGGCAGGGGGGTGTCCTGGAAGGCGAAGTGAGCAGTGCTGAAGAAGCCGTGACGGCTGGACCCAGGCTGACACAGATCCAGCAGGGCAGGCGAAAAACTCAGAATCCCTGGGCACTCCAACAGATAACAGAATTCTCAGGACCGAACCCCTCCGTTAACCGTGGAATCCCTGTAGCTACCAGTCACTCAACTGCCGTCCCCGGAAAACTGAGAGCCGAAAAGAACCGCGACCCTCAGCTCCCGGGAGATTTTCCTTCCCCCTAAACTAAGTGATCCACTTCTTTTGTACGGGGCAAGCACCCTTTAAGCATCAGTATTTAGTCTCCTAGCAACTTATGGGGGGAAAAATTCCACAGGAAAACTTAACCCCCAACACCTTGGTGCTGTTGTGGAGGGGTTTTATGTTTGAGGTTTTTTGTTCTTGTTTTTTTGGTGGTTTTTTTTGAGAACTTTCTGGTATATTTCATTTGGTTGGTTGACTTTGGTTTTGTTTCATTGAGGGGTTGTTGTTGTTGTTTGTTTTTTTGGCTGGTTGTTTTTTGGATTTCGGCGGGGGGGGGGGTGATAGTGGGGTATTTTTTTTGTCTACCTCAGGTATATAGTTGTCCCTCAGGACAGGTTTACAAGATCATGACGACCATATTGGCTCATGTCCTTGCAGAAAAAGAAAAAAAAAAAAAAAAGAAAAAAAAAAAAAAGTATTCTTAGTACAATAAAAAATATTGGCTGCATTTGTTCTATTTTATCAGGTAAATATGTATATGTGCAGTTATTTTAAAACATTTAATTATTTACTCAAGAGACCAGAACAGCTGTTCTTCCGGGTAAACACATTTTGAGACGGCTTTTTAAGATGTGTGTTATGTTAGATCTATTTGGACTTAAATGTATTTTTTTTTTTTTTTTGGTAATGCAAATTCTTTTAAAAGGCAAAATCTATTACCTTCAGAGTCATTCTCTTCTATCACGTAAACACAGATTTGGGGGTCATGCTTTGTGTAATAAAACAGAGTCAGTAAGAGTCTTTGAAGAGGCTTTTTTTTTGATTGTGTGGGCCAGAGTCTGATGTGTCCATTTGTAAGTGGAACAAAATTAATTGATTTTAGTAGAAGTTTCTTTAATTATGTAGCAAAGCATATTATTGCATGAGACGCATAAGCAGTATAACACACACAAGTTAATCATGAGAAACATGAGTGGACAGAGGAGAAAGGAACCCTTACTCCAGGGGGGGAAAAGAAAAAGAAAAGAAAAGAAAAGAAAAGAAAAGAAAAGAAAAGAAAAGAAAAGAAAAGAAAAGAAAAGAAAAGAAAAGAAAAGAAAAGAAAAGAAAAGAAAAGAAAAGAAAAGAAAAGAAAAGAAAAGAAAAGAAAAGAAAAGAAGAAAAGAAAAGAAAAGAAAAGAAAAGAAAAGAAAAGAAAAAAGAAAATTAAAAAAAAAAAAAAAAAAGGAATATGCTGAAAAACTGTTTGTGTTTCAGCATTCAGTTTACCTTCCAAGCAGAAAAGCCAGAAGGTGATTACTTGATCACAGCACTTTTACCACCTGTTCTAGAGCTGGAAATGCCTTTGAATCTAGGGCTGTCTTTTTCAGTATTATGTTTTCAACATTTCTAGGGAGGAAAAAAAAAAAAAAAAAAAGTTGTTTCCTTGATGAGTTAGTTCATCAAATAGGGTGATATGTCTGGCTTTGGAAGGTGATTTTCCCCTTAATTGCTTTGTGAAAAGCCATTTCTAAAATTCAGATTTTCTAAGTTACTTTCTTGTTCATTTTCTTTAAAAGTAACAGGGGACTATCACCATGGCTATCCATATGAAATGTATGGCAGCTTCTTTAGGAGTGATGGTATCCTTGTGCTTGTGGTAGTCAAAGATTTGTAGCAAAAGAAATCAATTTTATTACACCAACATGTGCCGTTCTTCTCCAGAACTCATGTGCTCAAAGGCTTACACTTCCTTTCCTTTTCTCTGTTTTCCTAATCAAAATATTTTGATTAGGAAATAATATCAGCCTTCTTTTCCAATGGACTTTAACTTTTATGGTACTGTGACTTTGACCTTTGACTTTGGCCTTACTTTATTAGAGGTTGCACAAAGGGATTCCAAAAAGGGAAAAATTTTTTGAACCACATTGTAAGAACTGATCACTTGATTCTGATTTTATTAACCATTCATTAACCAATTAATTTGATATATTACAAGGTCTTTAATTTACTAACCATTTTACGCTAATCTAAATTCTGCAAGAAAATGGTGTGGGATGTAAGGATAGGAACACTTATTTGGTTGAGCTGCAAGTGAATGCTGAAGAAAATAATGTGATAGCTACCATGGAATGAAGTTCTGAAAGCTCTTTATTTTCAAAACTGGTTAGGATGAATCTGAGAAAATGTGACTCCTCCCTCTCCATGGGTTCTCGCTATGCTTAAATTAGAAGTACTTTATGGATATTTGATTAACATGGTATAGCTCCAGTGATGTTAGTGAAGGCATCTGACATTTATGTTTTATTTAAAGTAAATGTGTCTGACTGTGAGCAAGTAAGTGGATGTCAACAGATAAACAAATTAAAACTGTTGAACTCCATCACTAATAGCATATTAAAAAAAAAAAAAAAAAAAAAAAAAATCCACAACCTAATGCTGTTTCACATTTTCTGATTTCACCCAGAATGTTGAATGTCTGTCTGAAAGTTGAACAATGTTTGATATATTCCTCCTTCCATTTGAAGTACCTTGCTAATCCTTTTTAACAACTTTAATAATAACTCAGCATGATGTCTTTTGCATTTCCTCCTCCACTTTTTCTCTTTTTTCTCTTGGGCAACTATGAGAACTTTAATAATCCAATAAATTTGTCTTCTGTCCACTGAGAATGCTGCAAATTTTATTTGGTGGAATCGTGGCACTGGAAAGATACTCTAAGTGAAACACCAGGACAAACTGGCACTCCTCAAATATGGCTTCAAGATGGCTTTCCCAAACTAGCAGTCATTTCCCACCCAAAGAAGAGGCTTAGGATCACCAAGCCATTGCTCATTTTCAGCGAGTACAGTTTAAAATTTTTTATCTTTTCACCAACATCAGTGACTCTTTAATGATGTGTGTGTTTCTATTTCTTCCTAATCCTACTGTTTTATTGTCCTGGTTTAGGGACAAATTTGGGAGAAAACCCCTGAAAAAGATCCCCTCCAGGAAGCAAACCCAAGTGGCCCCTCCCTCCAACCGGTCTGGCAAAAAACTTCTTTGGAGAAAAGTGGAAAAAACTATTTTACTTAACGAACAAAGTGCATACAAGTATAAAGAATGAATAATATGAAACAATAAAACCTCTCCTTCTGAAGTGAGATGGAAAATTGAGAAAGTTCTTGCCGTGGGTGTAGCTCGGCTCTCTCTCTCTCAGTCTCTCCTCAGTCCCAGTCCCTCCGGCGCTGCTGGAAAATGCCGAGATCCAGGCCCCGGTGGGCCGCAGGTGCAGCCCCCAGTGCTCCCCTGGGTTTTCAGTCCAGAGTAGGTTTAAACAGTTCCAAGAAAAAAAGAAAAAAAACAGTTCAGGGAACTTCTCTGCCCTAGCTAGCTGAAACTAACTAAAAGCAAAAAAAATCTCTGTCCTTCAGTCTCTCCAAGCCTCCGCCAAACACCACGCCGTCCAGAGAAGAATGTGGAGGAGTCAGGCAGTTTTCTCAAAACAAACTCCGCGCTTCTCCTTGCTCTTAGAACCAGTCTTAAAGGCACAGAATTCAATATACAGCACAAACAGAACAGACAATTGGGGATACAAGCTTCATAAATTTACCCTAGGACATTTATGCACTGGAACATCTTAGTCTATGTGTTGGATTATTTGGAGATATATTTAGATGTCTAAGCTTCCATTAGTTTCAGTGGAAACTTGGTAAAATAAATAAAGGTTATGTGTGTGAAATTCATTAAGGAACTTTTATTTCCACCACCTTCCTGTCCTATTGAATTTAATTTTGCGGGGTTTTTTTTGTACATAAAATATATGAAGACTCTATGAGGTGAGATCTTCAAATCTTTGTTCCGCTGGTTTCAGATGTTACTACTTCTTGCTGTCTGTCCCTCTGGATGTCTTCCCTGCACCCAGACTATAGGAACACTGGCAAAAGATTAAGTGTGATGAGACTTCAGCTGCACCATTGGAAGCATCTTCATTCAAATTAGAAGAAACTCTTCCAATCTGGAACATTTCAAGGAAGAGTGTGTTTTTCTTTTACTGAGTCTGTTTTAGTGCTCTGGTTGCTTAGTGGAGGCAAAGTGAACTTCCAAGCAGGGCAGAGCCATAAACACTGAGAGATTTCCCAGAGAAAATTTGTCAGCATCCTAAGGTTTTCCTGAAGCTTTGCTTCCCAAGGATGTATAGGGGTGTATATAGAGAGATATTTTCTTCAATATTATTTCCTGAAGAGAGATAGAAATCATAACAATACACTTGAGGAATTATTTTTATGTCTACAGGGTTAAATGTAAAGTATACTATCTACTTTGTAAGAAAAGGAATATTTATGGACATGAATGAATAAAAAGTGTTTAAAAATAAGAATACAATGATGCTGTTGTTTTGTTTGTCTCTGTTTGTTTGTTTATTTTGGTTTGACTGTGTTGTTTTTTTTTTTTAAGGAATGAATAAATTTCTATTCAATATTCATGTTAAATATTCATGTTAAATATTCATGTTGCATTGTTTCTTATTCCTAGTGCTTAAAAAATGGCTGCCATAAATTTTTATATTCCTGTCCCTAAAATGTTTATGATTAAAAATAAGCCAGTCAGCAGTGTTAAGAAACAACCTTTTAATTTAGGTAAGAATTGTTTTTGTAGAAACTGGGATTTTTTTTTTTTTTTTTTTTTTTTTTTTTTTTTTTTTTTATCATGCAAAACGAATTGAGGATTAGAGACAAGCACATGTTAAAAATAATTTGTAAGTCCAGATACAGAAAGCCTGAGTTATTCATATAGTTTCAATTCTTCCTGTGAATTTGTCCTTTGCTTTCAGTTGTTCTTATTTACATATAGCCTAGTTTCAGAGAAGAGACCTTTTAAACACATCAATAGGTCGATAAATCTATGCTTTTAATAGGGATGTACTTTTGCCCATTCTTTATTTTGGAGCTTTTCATTATGCACTGTCCTGCATGACTATACACTACTGAACATGAAATGTTTATGTTGAATTGATTGGTTATTTCAACACATTTGATTATTAGAAAGTGCAAAAGGGATGCTTTCAAGGTTTGTAAAAGCATATGTTGACCTCTCTTTGAGACTATAAAAGGCTGATTCTATTGTCATTATACCCTCTGCAGAGGGGATGCGATGGAATACCTGGGAACAAAAACTGTCACAGAAGAATGGAGAAGCTAAATTTTCAAGGACACACAACTTAAGGACACTCTTCTGTTATGGATGTAGACTTTTCTTCTACTTTCTTATGCCTTCTTCCAGCTGCCCTTGCAAATCATACACAGACCTGAGAACATGTTCAAGAGTCTGTCATCTAATAACATGAAGCCCTGCTTAAACACAGAATAATTGTCTGAACTTTGAGACACTGCTCTCAGAAAGGAGTCTGAGGCATATTTCCTGGGCATTGCTCACTTTGCCTCCTGCCTTATTGCCTGTGTAAGGGATCCCAGAAGTGTATCTGCACCTGTGCCAAGAAAACAGGTTGCCTTATGCCCTAGGGGTCATGTTCCTTTCAACCAGGAATGCAATTTGAGGGTTACTTCCTGGGAGTCCAGTGGGCTTACAGGGGTTTTGTGGTGTTAGCAAGCTCAAAACCTCTCAGGTCAAGACTCTCAGGTGTGTTAAGACATCAGCTTCTGCTGAAATAAAACAAACAAACAAACAAACAAACAAACAAACAAACAAACCAACAAACACAAACCACCACCACCAAATCAACAAACAAAACAAAACAAAACAAAACAAAACCCCAAATCCATTTAAAGATCTGTCTTTAAATCTGATGAGGAAATTAATGTCCAGTGGTACCTTACAGATACCACAAATTACTCTTGTTTTTCTTATCACTATCCCTATACATAAGGGAAATATTCTTTATGACTAAAGTGTGACCAATGCCAGAAAATTCTTCAAACTATAAAAAATAGTTTCTAAACACTCCAACAGAAGAGCTAAAAGAGGGGGGAAGGGATGAATCTATAGAGTTCCCAGTATTTTTGCCCCACAGCTGAAAGGATGCAGCAAACTTCTAGGACAAACAGCAGAGAATACATAACAGATTATCCTCATGATCCTATTCATTCTGCTTTTTATTTATATCCAAAGGCAGATTCACAGTGACTGTAACTTCCCTTCATCTTCCCACTGCTTGACATGGACACTGTGCATGACAGCCGGTGCAGTCTAGGTTTAAATCAATAACCTAGCCACAGCTCAGAGTCCATAATGTTAAAGTGTGCAGCCACTTTGTACCCCTAATGATAGCAAGATTTAGTGTGAAGGATTCTGGAAGGACCTCTCCTACTCTCTTCTGCTGGGTCATATCTGCACCATGAAGATGCAATTGAGAAGTTTCTGTTTTCTTGTAAGGGAAGATGTGGATAAGAACCCTAACTATTAAGAAGCATAGCAAAGCAAAGCAGAACACCATGAAAAGTGCTTCTAAAACACCACCGTTTTCCTGAAAGCTTCCATAATTTGAAATTATAGTATTTTTTAATACCTGGGACTGATATGGGAAAATCAGTATAGGAATCATTTTCTGATGGATTGCAGCAAATAAATAAACAAAATCAGAGTCCGCACATTGAAGATGCACAAGCTCTAAATCTTTCCTAAATAGGGATGAAAGGCAGGACAATAGACAATATCTCTTTTGGGGCAAAAAGAGATATTTTTTTTTGGTTTGCCTTCTGATTTTAGATCTTCTTAGTCAGGTTGGCACCCTCTTTCTCTCTATTTCTTACAGTTTTCAGATTCCCTGTACTACTAAAACCTGGACAATTATAAGGTTACCTATGTAATGCCGTAGCACAGTAGAACTTCAGCAGGTCAAAGGAGTTCTTCTGTCTTTGGTATTATCATTGTCCCATTTCTCTCAAAAGTGTTATAGTATATATTCTGGGATACTGCTCCTCAGTCAATCTATTCTCCTACATTTATTTTTATATCAGATCATCATCAAGTGGTCTCCATTGTACAAAGCACTATTCTCAAAAGTGGCTATTATAATTCAGCTTACAGTGATGAACACAATTACCTTTAGGTTCATTTAACGAAGATGAAGAAAAGAAGAAGAGAAAATAAGAAAATCATCTGAACAAAGAAAGTCTTTGTAGGAAGGTCAGTAGTGTAAAGAGGCAGATATTTTAAAGGAAAGACATTGATCTAAGCTTCAGAAGTAGCAAAAATATTAAAAAAAAAAAAAAACAAAACCTCAAACTCTCATTTAAATGAAGGCAGAGAAAATAATTTACTGAAAAGTTTTAATTCTAATACAGTATCAGTAGCTAATACTGTTCTAAATAAATTATCTGATTTTTTAGAGGAATAAAACTGGACAAGGTCTCATGCTTTTCAGTGATTGTGATTTTAAAGAGGAGTTCACAATAAGTAAAAAACTGAGTACTTTTTACCCTGTTAATTAGGCTGAATTTCCACACGTGGTGTAGAAAAGCAGTACCTCCATTTCACAGATGACTGATAGAGTCATTCAAGTTATTCTGGCAAAGTTGCAGGCAAGTGTATTTATACAAAATTGGTGCTCAGAGCACTGGATCATATGATTTCTGTTCTCCTTAGGGAGGTCAAACAAGATGGATTGAAGTTGAGCTGTAGGATCAGTTTTCATATTCAACCCTATGCAAATAAATAAATTAAGTAAGAAAAATCTAGGTCAGCCAAGCCAATTCAGGCCAATGAGTGGGTAAAAATGTGCTCTAATAGCTTGAAGAAAAGTTCAGCAATATTTCCCCCACAGCTGAAATACCAGAGTTCGGAAAATCCTGAGATCCTGGTCCTCCAGGAATTTTAAATTTCTCACACAATTATATAATAGTCCATTTGCCCCAAGAGTTTTTGAACGAGGACCAATTTCACTGGAAAACTTTTAGCTTTCTCTATCCTGTTATCCTTACACCTGCATTTTCATTCCAAGCAGAAAAACACTGCATTCTATTTTGCAGAAATCTCAGTCTAGAAGGATGGGGTGTCTGTTCCTGTTGTTTTTTATATCTTTCCTCATTTTTATTGGTAAACTATCAAGCAGGATGTTCCCCCCTCCTGTTTTTAAACAGCTTAAACTGATTGTATTTCAAAAAACTGCAGATGCTTATACCTTTTATAGGAGGAAAGTCATTAAATTTTGTAAATGTTAGAAAAAAAGAAACTATGAATGATATTCTGGAAAGTGACGGCATCATAAAATATGCACAATCTGGTCAAGTTCCAATTAAAAAAAAGTGTTAACATAAACAACCTTTACAAATAGCAATGTAAAATTTAAAAGTGCAGAGTGAATTTGGAAGTTGTCGCCACACCCAACCACATTTTCAGTTCTCATCAACCTGGTTTCTAATTCTTCATACATTTTAGATTTGCTGACATTTTCATATAGAGAGAAACTTTCTGCAACTGATATGAAAATTGTCAAGGCTTGCACAGAACTGTAAAGGCATTCTTTGGATGTGGAAAAACATTGCATTGACAACTCCATCTTCATCTGTCAAATATTTCCTTTCACTTTTGTTAGGTTTTTTTGCTGCCTCTTCAAACTCCTCTGAAATTATACAGGATCATAAATTAATTAAAATTGGAAAATGTGTCTAAAATCATCAAGTCCAGCCATTAACCCACCACTGCCAGGTTCACCACAAAACTATGTCTGTAAGTGCTATATCTACCCGTTTTTTAAATACCTCCAAGCATGTTGATTTCGCCACTTCCTTAGGTAGCTTGTTCCAATACCTGATAATCCTTTCAGTGACAAAACTTTTCCTAATATCCAATCTAAACCTCCCTTGGAGTTTAACATTGAGTTGAGTTTTGCATTTACCAGCAAAGAGTGTTTAATTATTTGTGTTTAAATACCTAACAAAGGGAGCGTAGGGAAAGTATCTACCAAACCCAGCACTTCTGATCAACACATCTTCCTTGTTTTCTGCTCTCCTGTGAGACTTTTTTGACGCAAAAACTATCTAAGCCTTCAGGAGCTGGTGGATTTCTTTTCAGTCCAATTAAGTGTCGCGAAAGTTCTCAATCACTTTAATTCAAATCCTCAAATTAATGTCTGTCACTATAATTAAATTTAACTAGCTTTTAATTATTAAAATCTTTGTCTACTGCTGCATACCCCTGAAGATCCTTAGAGCATACAGATTTCTAGCTTGTAAACACTTGAGTTTTTCTGGCTCCTGAAGTTGTGATTCTGGGTGTCTGTGGGCAGTCAAATGTTAACAATGTTTCAATTGCCATTTACCAGAATATTCCTTAATTGCTCAGGCGTTCTAGAATACTTTTCTTACCCTAAGATGGATTACACCTAATGCCATAAGAAAAAATTTGTATAACTAAAATTAAGCCTTTACTTAAATGTATTTAACATAATGTGGAGAGTCTAAAGTTGTTCTGTCATTTATCCCGAGAAAGGGATTATAAGTAAGAAAACTATGACAACATATCTCCCAAACATTAGACCACTCATCTGAGAGGGCAAAATACCTGAGTCCTGAACTAAATATTTGAATTTTACATGAAGCAGTGACTGAGAAAAAAACTGATAGTGACTCAAACGTGGACTGCAATTTATGACCTCCTTCCCAGATGAGTGCAATACAATAACTTACTAGGAGTCTTTTGCCTTATATTTTGACTCTAATGAACTATTAAAACTTGTTAACAAAACTATAATTCTCCACAGTGCTGGTTCTGTTCTTAATCTTGAAAGATGAGTCTCAATGTTCTTGCCTATTTTTCTCCCAGTTTGTGTAAGTACAGCAACAGATGGGACTGGTTTCAGCTCTCTCTAGTTACTGAAAGATGTTCAAATACTTTACAAATGTCTATCAATGTCTACGAGGCACTGACAGAAAAAAAAAGGTTTTACTGAAAGAGAAAAGAGGAAGATAATCCCAGATTGCCAGGTCATGGCAACCAGACTTTTATTTAATCTGAAATTGGACATTGATTTCTTTCCAGAATATTTCAGCTCCTCACTCCTAAGAAAACTAAGCCAAAATATGTTGATTTTTCAATTCAGCACATGATTATGAACTTGTTTTGCTGACCCATATTTTTATGTTCTGTCAAATCAGCTATTAATTAGAGAAATACGTGACTCTTTTCTAGCCAAATGAACTCAGTACCTGCCCCTACTTTGTTATTCATAGTGGGTGACAAAAACAAAGAAATAAACAAAGAAGTATTGGCTGCTGAATAGAAACTGTTGTTCAAATGATTCACCTTTCCTGCTACAGTTATGCTCCTTCTTCACTCCAAGAATCCCGCTTTTTTCTCTGTTTTTATTCACCTCATTACCTAATACACTGTCTTATCTTTTTATCTCTTCCCTGAAAGACTAAAAATTCAGAGAACATTGCCGACCACGAGATTTGTGTTTATAACTAAAAAAATGAAGATTCCAAGGAGAGCCTGCTAGGAAATACTACAGCTCTCAGTGGTGCAATGTTTTGCTGCCTCTTCACGTGATGAGAGAAATCACATTTTGAAGAATACTTTCCACACAAGACATTTTTCTTCCTATCCTCTTCATTCGCAACACCTGCTTCAGGAAATATATATTTTCCACACACTGCTCAAATGAACTAATCTATTTTCACTATGTGTCCTTTTTGGCAAAATATCTACAGTATTTTCTTTCATAAAGACAAATTCTTCTCTTTTGGTATTTTTCCTTTTCCTCTTTTTATTAATAAAAAAGTATGATCCCTTATTTCCTCCTTGTAGAGGAAAAAAAAAAAAAAAAAAAAAAAAAAAAAAAAAAAGGAAAAAAAGGCAAGGGAAAAAAAAAAAAAAAAGATAATAGAAAGACCTAGGAAAAAGTAAGTAAAAAGAAACTAAACTGAAGCCTGACAAAATTAAAAAGTTAGGGCTAGTACCCCAACTATCAATGAGGCTTAACCTCATTGAAAATCTGTCTGTGATTATTTAGTTGTTTAGTGTTTCTGCAATGACATTTCTGCAGAGAGCAGCATGAACAAAAAATTGTCATTTTTTTATCATCTGGACTAAAACTGCCAATACTGTGTCAGCTAGGAAAGATGAATTATTCCATTCAGCTTCTACAGAAGGTACTTAAGTAGAGTTAGGTTCATGGGAGACCAAGTTTCCCAAATAAAACATTTCTTACCTATGCACAAGGTATTTTGCAGCAAGACTTCTACTATAACTTCTCTATCAGCATTTGCACTTACCTATCCATCTTCCTGAGCATGCTTTTTGTTTGGTTGGTTGTTTGTGGGTTTTTTGTTTGTTTTTGTTTTTGTTTTTGTTTTGTTTTCCCCCGGGGAAAGATGTCCTTCCTGGTGATGAATCTGTTTGCAGCATCCAAGGCCGATTTTAGTCTTTCTAAAAATTTATTTATTTTAAATTTAAGACTTCTCCTTTCTCCAAGTTTTATATCATTTTTGTTTTCCTTCTTATTGATTTCTGGTGTAAATGAGAAAAGAATGCCTTAGTTGCCTTAGTATTCTACCACTTCTCTGCACTTTGTGATTTCAGCTCTTCCATACACTTTGTGATTTTCATCAGAGTATCTAATACAAAATTCTAAAGGCTATTAGTAAAGAAGTGTATCCGTGAGGGTTTTCTTTGTTGGGGTGTTTTCAGTTTTGGTGAGGGTTTTTTGTTTTGTTGTTTGTTTGGATTTTTGTTTGTGTTTTTTTGTGGGGTTTTGTTTGGGTTTTTGTTGTGTTTGTTTGTTTGTTTGTTTGTTTGGTTGGTTGGTTGATTTGGTTTGGTTTTTAAAATTGTGGGATTGTGGATTTTGATTTTGGTTTGGGGGGCAAGGACTGTGGGAGGAGCCTTATTTTTGTGTACATTTTTAAACCCCCAAAACTTGAGCCAGAGAACAAAAGAGTCCTTTAAAAGACTTATAACTTCCTAAAGTATTTTATTTTGTTTGTTATAGTAATCGGTGAATATTTAATATTTATTTTCACTGTATGGTCCCTGATATACTCTGCATCAATATGGAGAAGACACCAAAATTGGAATTCATAGTGATCTGAAAATATGTATGTAAAAGACAAAATGGCATAAGCTTTTCATCACTCAAGAAGAAACTGCATGCCATAATTACACTAAGAACTTTATCTGACATTAAAATGTCACAGGTATTAGTACCAAACACAGAGAGGCAACTTCTATTAAGTGCTGCACTCATGATTTTGTCTTTTAAGGTTTGAATTGATATATACTTGGGAATGTCATGCCCATATCTTTACTGTCTTGGTATCTACTGGTATCAAAATTTGATCTTGCCCACTTTTACGACGCAAAGACTAGGATTTCATCCTGCTAAATTAAATTTCTGCTACCTTTATCTTCATTTAAGTCCTTAATTTTGTTCCAGCTCTCATTTATTTTATTCATCTTTGGAACAGCAACAGAGAGAAGATACAGATTGAAAATGTTGCTTGATTTTCTTTCTAAATAGGTGTGTTCCCATAAGATAGTTCTGTTAAAATGGAAGCATGACAGAGCAGTGATAGCATATAAGGTGAAAAAGCCCAAAGGTGTCACTATCCATAGAGAATGGTTGATTGTTGTAAGAATGGATTTGTAATTTTGTACATTTAAGTTAATTTTCTTGTGGAAAAAAACACTGGCAACAGTTAATGTCTGAGCTGGAACCTGTTTAATACACTGCAGACACCTTTTCAGACAGCATCTGTCTTCCCCTGCAGGATGCCAGTAAAGCAGGTAGACAGTCTCACTTCTGAAGTAAAAGCAGCCCTTGGTATTTTTGCCTAATGCTTTCAGTAAGACAGATCTTCTGACACTGGAATTTACCCTGGTAAAAATGATATTGGAAAAGCTATGACTTTGTCGAGCACTAATACTGTTGATTGTGACTGTTGGTCATTACCAGTGCCTGAGCACCTCCAAAGAAAAAATCCAGGAATAAATATGACAAGAGAATTCTAAAATGCTAATGTTTTCTTGTTTAGTGAACAAAATGATACTATGCTTCTCAAAATCTTCGAGGATTCTAGTTTGTCTGGGTTGTGGTTACAAATGTGTATTTATAATATTTTCATAGGGTATGGATTGGGGTTGTTGTTTTTTTTCTGTCATAAAGACACAATTTTTAATGTTAATGACTTGTTCCAGGTCTGTGAAGGCTAAGTCAAGATCAATGGACGATGAGAGCAAAAGACACAGTGCTCCACATCTGATATCTTCTAAAACTCTAGTTCTTTGACATGACAGTCAAGGAACACTGAAGATGAAGAGATCATCCTCAGCATGTAAAGTTCACCAATGGACAACTTTCCTCTTTTTCAGCACAGGTCTCAGTGAAAGCAAAATAAAATTCATGAGAGACTTTCTCTTGCCTTCAGTTCTTGGGGTGCTTGAGGGTATGCCTTCAAATATTATTGAAGACACAAATGGGCCTAATATAATTTCCTCACATGAGTCATTAAATAGACTGGGTAAGATCAAGGAAAGCTAATATAATGAGAAATGTTTATTTTCTTTCAAATAAGAACAATGTGAATGTCTGTCATGGATTACATAAGTCTCTGAAGACAAAATTATCAGATGGACACACTCAAGCCTAGATAATGGTAATAAACTGTAAGGCACAGATAAAATCAACTTCTTCCACCTCCATACACTAGTCCTTTCCTCCTTCCAATCTATTTCCAACTCCCACAATCTTTGCTTCAAAATGATCTCATTTTGTTAGAAATGTTAGAAGCTGTTAGAAATGGGTGAAGACATCTGAACCAGTAAGGAGAGGATGTCATGATCTTCTGGGCAATGAGCAGTACAATGGGTTATTACACCAGCCAAAGGTTGAATGGAACATTGGATTTCATATTGATACAGGGCAGAACAAAAGCTTGGCAATGCAGATGCAGCTCACAGGGACACCAAGGATGGGACTATCTTGGATCCAGCTCAACAAAGCAGATGAAGAATTGTGACTATATTTGCTTGTGAAAAAGCTTGTGTGGCTCTAGGAAAAAATGGTTATTCTTACTGGTTTGAAAAGGAAGAAAACCTGCCGGTCAAATCAGTGTTATAGAAGAAGTAAAGCAGACAATTTCCAGAAACTGGGGTTTTGTTTGTTTGCTTGTTTGATTGTTTTATAGTTACCTGTTAGGGTTTGCTCAGTAATGGTGTAAATACTTTTTGATGCAATCAATCAATCAATCAATCAAGAAATCCAACATGTTTCATATTTAAACTGTTGATGAAGATGATTTTTTTTTCCCTGGGAAATTCAGTGATGAAAACAAAAACATCTGAAAAATCTGTGATTATCTGTGTCATTTCTGTGAAAATAAATTCTGTGACCTCTCTCAAAAAAAGATATTTGATATATTTGCAGAGGATTATAAACAATGTTTATCCCTCCATTAAGCAATGTGAGTCATACCAGACTTGGATGTGACATGATTCTGATCCTTCTGAATGGACTATCTCCTGCAAAATTTTTGACTATGATGTGCTGTTGTTTATTTTTTGGAAAGAAATGGAAATCTCATTTTAATCTGGTTTGGGAGTAATAGAGAAAAAAAACACAGATGCAGGGGTATTAATCTGCTGTGGAAAACTTATATATTCCAGGGTCCATATTTTAGAAAAATGTTCACTGCACCATTAAACTTGGGCATTTTCAGCAAGCATCAAAATTAGAATCTTTGTTCAGTCAGAGGAGGCAAAGGTTTGCAGGGCAATGTATGAAATGGCACAATTCCATTGATTTCCATGGAGATGCAGAAATTTACATCAGCCTGGAGTGTGGCCCACAATGTCCTCAACAAGAAAAAATAAAGTTGCACTGTGAATATGGAAAAACAGGAATCTGCCTAACCTCTGACTTTGAGAAAGTTACAGACAAGGTTGACAATGTCATTGTATACAGCATGATTTATCTGGAGTTTCAGAAAGCCTTCAATGAAGTTCCACATGACAGGCATCTGTTTATGTTAAAAGCTACTGGGATCCTGGATAAGACATGGAAGAAACAGCTAAAAAAACAGAACACAAAGGCTACACAAAGGCTACCTGCATGATGAGCTAGATTGATGCCTGGGCAAATCTGGTAACAACAATGATTTTGACGTAATTGTGTCATTTAAGTTTCAGGAGATGTTTGAAAATATTTTTTGAAAAAGGGTAAAAAATAAAAATAGAAAATAAAATGAAGAAAGGGGAAGAGAAAACTACTCCCAGTCTTGCTATTGTTTTCACAGATTTTTGCAGTGCATGATCAAGGAGGATAGTAGAAAATAAACACTTTCAATGAATCAGGAAACCAGATCTCCAGCAGCTGAGTGGAATGCAGCTGCTTAAATACACCCAAGCCACAAACAGCTCCAGGTTGAGAGCTTGTTATAGTGGAGGGAGGGGGGTACGATCAGGCTGGAGCTGTAGGGAGGGCAGACTCTCCTTTGATCTTCTTTCAGCTTTCATGCATGTATAAAAAATGCAAATAAAATAGACCTACCATTTTCTGTAAATTAAAGGAGTGTCGTCCCCCCCTCAAATTATCCAGACATATATTTCCACGTGCTTTCAAACAAATTAAAACAGCTTGAAAAATAGGGACTTCAATATATTGAATGCATAAAAGTGGGAGTTCTGCATAATCAGTCTCCCAGAGTTCTTAAATCTCTGTATATAAACTGTTTAAAAGTAAATTAAAATTATTCCTTAATGAAATACAAATCTGAAGTCACTTGAATAACTAATCATTTTATGACCCATGCAGTGAATTTTTAATACCTGCCTCTACCTGATTATTTTAGATATGTCTGTGCTGTAAAGTAAAAGCTACATAAATCATTAATGTGTTGATACAGATCAGTGAGCTGACTACACTGTATCTGAATACTCAGGACATACAGTGTGTGATTCACCTCACTTCTATTTTACGGAGTCCAGATTTATTCCACATTTGTTCTTATATAAAACCTGTTTTGAAGACTTGGAACAGATTCTTCATCGGATTTACAGGACTGAGATTTCCTTCACTCTATACACAAATAGTGTGCAAAAAGCTACCACAGGTAAAGTGGATACTACTTGTAAAACAATTAATGAAAAACAACTTGTAAAACAGTTGCAGAAAAGCCTTTTATCCGTGGCACTCAAATTGTTTTGCAACCATTAATTAAGTCTTACAGTGCACAAAATATTTTTGAGGTAGTAACTACTAAAATTTCTAGCTACAGTCTGGTTAACAAGGACATAGCCTTTGTCAGCTTGAAAGAGGAATAGATTTGGGAATAAAAGTCAAGTCCTTACTTTCAGTTACCTGTTTTAATAGTTAGAAAACAAAGCAAAATAAAACAAAAGAAATCCCATATGAATAAAAATAACATCTTAAAAGTATGAGTCCCTGTAGTTGAGGAGAAAAAACATGAAATCTTCAAAATATTTAAAACTCATAGATTATTGAAATTGGCACAAATTTGTTTTGTAGGTGGAAATTTGCTAAAAGGAGAAAAAACACAGTAGAATAGCATTTTACCTTTTTCCTGGATTTATAATGGGGGAGTTGGCCTTTCTTTTTGGGTTCCAGGACTCACTTGTATTAGCAAGCACCCTTTTTCCAGTGGAAGTGCTGTTCCTACTGTTTTGCTTTAACAGCTGCTGTGATCATTTGCCTTGAACCATGAAAATGCACCTTCTAAATCATATGTGCTTGTTTTGTTTTCTTTGATCTTTCCTTTCAAGTTCCATAAATGAGTTTTGTTTCTTGACAAAAGTACTCCATTTGCTGAGTACAGTTAAACAGCCACAGTTTGACAGAAAATCTGATATTGATATTCAGGTGCATTTTTTGCTTTTTAACAGTATGTACCTATGGGCTAGTATAAGGATCCCAATATAATGAATGTTTCTGATAGAATAAGGTGCTATCAAACAATCCCATTGATACGTGGAAGAGAGTTTACATGTGATCTTACTACCAAATAAAGTTTTTACAAGACCAAATCCTTTTGTCATTGAAATACAGCATAAATGAAAAAAAGTAATTTTGCAGTGTGTGAAGATATTCCTTCTGAACGTTAAAAGATACAGTTGTACAGAAAAGGGTCACACACATGACCCTTTGGCTTTTTCTGTACTGATAATTTAAAAATGAGGAGAGAAAATACCATGGATATTTTAGAATAGATAAAAGGATAAAAACTGCAATCAGGTCAAAATATGTATTTACTTCCCTTCCACCTGTGTAAATCCAGAATAACTTCACTGGAGTCAACAGTGTTACCCTGGATTTTCGGAGAGTTATTGTGAGTGGAATCTGTCCATTATATTATCAATATGGAAACGTGCATTTATCTCTCTAAAAGATAACAAAGAACCTGTCAATCCTCTTTCTTTATCCTTGTTTGATCTGGATTGCTGATGTGCTGAGGGTTTTTTTCAGCATCTGATGTATGTTCATTTACCGAGAATATTTGTGACTTCTCTTGATAAAGACTCATTTTTTGTTTGGCTCCTTGTAAACTGACCAAGGGGGAAAAGCCACTTTAACCCATTTCTCACATGCCTTGTACAGTCTGTTAATGGGGTATTGAAATAAAAAGCAAGCCATAAAGACTTTCAGACAGAAGAAAATAGTCTTGAATGTGTTTGAAGTGTATTGTTGATGGGAGAAACATGCTTGTACCAGGTAATCATGCTGAAGCCCATGAAAGTGCCTACTGATTTAAGAGAAGGAACACATTACTTCGAAAAGCAGAAGGGATAGTTAAATGGTCTGCTTCAACCTCCCGGATAAAACAAACTACAGAATTTTACCCCATGATCCTTGCAAAGAAAGCATGTTCAGCTTGGTTTTATAAGTGAGTGCAGTCAAGCTGAGCTATATGTGGTGCAACCAAGGCCTTTCTCAGCACGAGCTCTTAACAAGAACAGTATTAATTGTTCTAGCAGTCAATGGCTAGTGTTTATTACTGTTACTGTTAATTACTGTTTATTCAGTAAATACCATTAAAAAAATTTAAAAAATCATCTGTTCTTCAGAATTCAGATGTAGGTTATTGAGTCTTATAATAAGCTGCCCTGAAGCTAATAATCTGAATACATATATATGCCACAAATTAGCCTGCAAAGCTGTATTTCATTTTCCCTGGAATTTATTATTCACTTTCTAGCTTTGTTTCTTACTATTAGTATGTTTTTAGTCCTTCTTCTGGTCCAGAGCATCTCAAATTTTTCACAGATCACCTCAGGATATAGGACTCTCTCCCTTGTGTTTTTTTTTTTTGTTTTGGTTTTTTTTTTTTTTTTTAAGTTTTGTTTTTTGGTTTGTTTTGGTTTGTTTTGGTTTTGTTTTGGTTTGTTTTGGTTTTGGTTTGTTTGTTTGTTTGTTTGTTTGTTTGTCTTCTTGGTGAGGGGGAGTGGTGGTGGTGGGGTTTGGGGGTTATCTATAATACCTCTCACATATAGATTTGCTGATGTGCATCCAGTCTTTCCTGCTGGGAATAGCAATGTGTAAATTTGTCTATTTGCAGCAGCAAATTATTTTTTTAAGTTTTAAATCTTCCTGGTCACCTCATTGAAGAGTGTCTCTCCATTAATTATGGAAGGAATCTTTGGTGAGTAGGGACCAGATTAAATTCTTCAAAGTTAGATAGGATGGATCCAATTCCTAATCTCCCATCAATTAGTTAATATAAATAATTAAAATTATATCATTTCTCTGGGTCCCCAGCAGGTGTAATGGTGGTGGGAATTAATAATAGAGCTAATGCAAGCCAGACAATGATTTTAACTGATTTTATATTTCGGTCACCTGCTCCTCTAAGGAAATCATCTATAAAACTAAAATGAATTTCTTGTTCCCCAACACAAATAAGATCAGAAGGAGTCGATCTTCCTCAGAGGCTCATAACTAACAAAACCCTACCCCTCTCTGCTCAGAAATTATATTTTTTGAGAAACATATTTACACTTCTTATGTGCCTTTTTCTAGTTACAACATGCATATATTTATTATTTTCAAAGGTATTAAAAGACAAGACACTTTTAAAATATTCTTATTAACAACAGCTCCCGAATTATTTCTTCCAGAACTATTTTGTAGCATCTCCAATGAAGCTACACTGCGATTTGTTTTATAATAGTACCAGTAATTTTTGAGAAGCTTTTTAAAAATATTTTTCTAAATAATCAAGGTGTCCCTAAAGAGTTTCTATTCCCCTTCCACGTGCACATGAAGTCCCTTCAAGCACCAAACACTTATTCATTCAGAGTGTTTTGTCATGTTTTCTTTCTCAGTGAAGCACTGGCAAGCCTGCTAAAAGCAGCATCACACAATGTTCTTTCACACAAGAAGGTGGCATAGAGGATGCTACAAAAACAGAGTTATGAGTTTAAAGGAAAGCTTATACAAAGCAAGTCTGACAGGAATACATATTTCGTGGTGCTAACGAAAACCTTGACATGTTTGGTGTTGATGCTGCATATAGGGTAAAATTTCAGAAGCATTTAATTCACTCCATGTGAACTAGATTATTTCTGTGAACAAGTCCAGTATGAACTTCTGCTTGAATTCAACATCCTTTCAAATACATCTTTATGGCAATTTCAGGCTTGTCTTGCTCCTAGTAACATAGTCCCTGCTTGGTGTTTTAAGGCCTTGGTCCTTAAATGGCAGAAGTCAGTGTAGCTTAATTGAAATAATTTTTCTTCAGCTATGGAGCTGACATCCAGTCAATAGTACTCTTGAAAGCTCCTGGTGAATATTGGTAAAGTCTTTTATCAAACTTTTTTGGGATAAGTAGCTGTTGGGGGAAATTTCTAAAAGGTAAATTTCAAATCCTAATTCCCCTTGACTTTTACTGAATGTCAATGAGTATTTGAGTCATAAATTCAGAAATAACTAAATACTGAAATAAAAGAATAAGCACTTAGTGACATTCTCTTAAAAAAAAAAAAAGGAAGGAAGGAAGGAAGGAAGGAAGGAAGGAAGGAAGGAAGGAAGGAAGGAAGGAAGGAAGGAAGGAAGGAAGGAAGGAAGGAAGGAAGGAAGGAAGGAAGGAAGGAAGGAAGGAAGGAATACCAGCTGATACCTGTGAGTTATCTCCAAAAAAGAACATCAGTACAGTCATCCAGTCATCCCTGCAGCTGTTTTTACAAGCAGGTTCCATTTTAACAAAGTTTTCAGTTTAACAAAGACAAGTGACAGATTCTCCTCCTGGGATGGGGCAACCCTGGATGTACACACAGACTGGGGAATGAAAGGCAGAAAGCAGTGCCAGGGAAAGGGACCTGAGGGTCCTGGTTGATGAGAAGTTTGTCATGAGCCAGCAGTGCCCTGACAGCCAGAAGGGAGATCCCTGTCCTGGGGGGCATCAGGTCCAGCACTGCCAGCCGGGCAAGGGAGGGGATTATCCTCCTCTTCTCTGCACTGGGGTGGCCTCACCTCGAGTGCTGGGGGCAGTTTTGGGTGCCACAACATGAAAAGGATATATGGCTATTAGAGAGCGTCCAAAGAAGGGAAGGGCCTGGAAGGGAAGATGTATGAGGAGGGGCTGAAAGCCCTTGGTCTGTTCAGCCTAGAGGAGACTGAGGGGAGACCTCATCATAGTCTACAATTTCTTTTGAGAGCAAGAGGAGGGGCAGGAACTGATCTCTCTCCATGACCAGTGACAGGACCTGAGGCAAGGGCCTGCAGTAGAGCTGGGGGAGGTTTAGCTTGGATATCCAGAAAAGGTTCTTCATCCAGAGGGTGGCTGGGCACTGACTCACCAGGGCAGTGGTCACAGCACCAAGTCTGGCAGAGTTCAAGGTATATTTGGGCAGTGCTGTCAGGCACAGGGTGGGATTGTTGAGGCTGAGTTTGCAGAGCCAGGGTTGTACTATGAGGATCATGATGGGTCCCTTTCAACTCAGGACATTCTATGACATTATGATAACCACATCATAATTGACATCTGTACAGAGGTCAGTTGTGTAAGGGAGAGGCTCAGACTGGGTGGTGGATCTAGGGTTGTTGGTTGCTGCATCACATTTTTCCCTCTAAGCATTGTTTTCAACTCCCAGGACAGAACTCCTGATCCAGCTGATGAAGACAGAGGAAGCTGAGATGTTTTCTTTGTCAGAATACAAAGAGATCAGCTGTTCTAGGACATGGGTTAAGGGAAAAAATCTGATCCACAAGATATAGTTGTATTTATTGTTTGGAACAATTAATGGATTTGCAATTACCTTTCCATAATATATTTTTGTGTAACGTAATTTTCAAAATTATTTCAAATCACTTTGGAAATATTTGTGTGACATTGTCACTGAAATCTACTCTAGCCTCTAGAATCTTCACAGTTTTTTGATAACCTTTGAGATAGTACTTAATATATAGCATACTGTGTAATTCATATTTGTGGTTGTAAGCAGACCTAATTCTTTATTCAAAGCTTTTATTTACAGAATTTCTAAAGCAAGTTCAGATTCACTCCAGGTGAGAGAATATTATGCTTAGGTTATTAGATATGAATGACCACTTAACAACTGTAA
Organism: Delichon dasypus; assembly: GCA_037837765.1. Lineage (NCBI taxonomy): Eukaryota > Metazoa > Chordata > Aves > Passeriformes > Hirundinidae > Delichon > Delichon dasypus. The sequence goes on along the minus strand of JBBAXF010000004.1, from coordinate 68,126,333 downwards.
GCATTGGAGGATGAATTTCAGTAAAACCTATAAAAATTACAAAGTGTTTATAATTTAGGTCATTTTCCTGAAGAAATTTCAATAATAATTAATTTGAATTAGTAACAAAGAAACTATTAACAAAATTTGAATTTGAAGAGAAACACGAGTAATAATAATACTGAAAGCTGATGATACAAATACTGACATTTAAGCATTAATCCTTACCACTGAAGGTGTAGCAATGAGAAAACTAAATATAACATCAGTTACATAACTAAATGAAATCTAAGGTGTACGTTGGCAACACATCTTTTCCACAGTATTGCAGTTAGGTAAAGAGAAATTATAATCAAAAGTGATTTGTGTGTCTAGTTCTATTTATTTATTTATGTATTTATTTACTCTTTGGTTTTTTTGTTTAATGCAAGATATTTATGTATCCTCTCTCTTTTTTCAAGTCCTTCAAGTAAAGCAAAAACTTTAAAGATTTCATTAGGCTCTAAAACAAACTTTGGTGGGTGTGAATATCAACCATTTTCTGCATAGTTTCAGAAACTGAATGTGTTGTAGCACAAAGTGAGAACATTTTTTGGTGCTTCTTATTTTGATGGGAAAACTTGAGGAACTTTTTTTCACAGTAAAGGTAGCCATCAGAAACACACTAACAAGAAATTACCCTCACGACCACTAACAGTAACACAATCCAGTTAATGAAACACTAAAAATTTAAAGAGAAAGGGAAAAAAACAAAAAACAAACAAACAAACAAACAAAAAAACAGCAAACCAAACAAAGCAAAACAAAACAAACACCCCAAAGAAACAAAAGAAGAGAAACCAGACCAAAGCAACAACAAAAAACCTTACATCTATAAATGAGGTTAGGTTTATGTTCTTAAGAACTAGGTTATGAAATCCTTAATCACATTTAGAGTCACTCCTTAGGCAAGGATAGCTACTCCAGAAACAGAAAAATTACTTTTGTGAATAAGTGATTTTCAGTGTAGATTAGGAATTCACAGTTTTGCCCAGAGACAATTTATTAGAATTATTACCTCTGAGTGTCAGATGTGATTCTTCACAATGAGTTATATATACAATGGCCCAGATAGCAGAACAGCAAAGCTGCATTTTTAAGCCTCCACCTAAAAATCAAAAACAGTAGTAAGTGTTAGAATCATGAAAGATATTTGAGACTAACATACAAATACTCAGAATTCACCTAATTTCAGTTGTGCATGACACATTTTATGTTAATGACATTTTTCCACCTTCTACATACAAAAATGTTCATCAGCTCTGAAGAGAGGTTTTGTTTCATATTTTGTGGTATGTTTTGTATAAAACATGCTTTGGGCAGGAACAGTAGAAACTAATTTGATTTGTGACCTTAAGGGAAAAGAATGGATTGTGTATCTTTCTTCCTATCAGAGTAGCTGGAACATCTCTTGCTTTTCTAGTGAGGTGACTTCAGGCTGTATTTAGTGACCACGCCAGGAATGACACAGTGGGAATGATTAACTGCTGTGAGATGGAAGGTGCTGTCATGGATGCTGTCCTATTCCTTAGCTCTCAGACAAACCCACATGGAAAAAAAACCTCCTAACTGGCTGGTCAGAAATCAGAAGTGTTTTCCACTCTCCATTTGTTCTGTGTAAGGTACTGCTTAAAATATAACCCTGTGTTTGGAAGGAGGTTTATACATTTAAAATAATTTCTTCCAGGGAGCTGGTTAATTTTCAGAAGATTTGTTTTTCTGACAGTAGAGGGCTAAATGACAGCTGAGAAACATTTCTTTTGTTTGAGGAAGAGAAAAACAAACAAACAAAAAAACCCACCAAAAAAAAATCCAATCACTAGATATTGGTAATTCACTTTCAAGATTTCTTAATATATATTTGTAGCCATGACTTTCAACAATTTGGAGTGTTTCTTAATTTAAACATGGTAAGTATTTATTTTAAAAATGTGTTTCTAAAAAGTAATGAACAATTATTCTGTGCTATATTTTCACACATTTTGTGAAAATATTTCAGGACAAATATGTGTTTATTGCAAGTGAAAATAATTGGCAATTTCTTGAAGTAGGGTTTTTTTTTTATGTTTCTTAATTAATTATTTTCAAAATATGCTTAAGAAAGCTTCTAATAATAATTAAAAAAAAACCAAAAAACCAAAAAAACAACTCTGAAATGGGACATAGATTTGATTCTTGTTAGAAAATCTGGAAGGAAAATTATATGTAGATAGATAGATAGATAGATAGATAGATAGATAGATAGAGATATAGATATAGATATACACACACACACACACAGACACATACACACGTGACATTTCCTCACCCATGGTCCCTATTCCCATTCTAATATTTGGTGTGCATGTGGGTAGCAATGGTCATTTATGGAGTTAAGTTGCACAGATTTTTACAGCCTTCAGTTTTATCACAGGAAAATAGTATGTATGTGAGTTGCAGATTGAGAGGGGTGGAAAATAATGACAACATTTATTTCTACTCAGTAAGATATTCAGTCTTTCCAAGAAGAAGCAAATTAACATCTTGCAAAAGCCAACTCACAGTTTTGTCACTTTTCTGCTTTTTTCTCCCATCTCACACTTTTCAGAACTTCATCCTACATGTTATTCTTGAATGTACTACACAAAGCCATTTTCCAAATCTCTGGGAGATCCTTGGACATCTTAATCTTAATCTTAATCTTAATCTTAATCTTAATCTTAATCTTAATCTTAATCTTAATCTTAATCTTAGTCTTAATCAATTAATCTTTATCTAATGAAATGTAGAAGGTCTGCAGAAGTTATGTCTTTACTGGATTAATTTCATCAGAAGAACAGAGGGGAAGCAATAAACAACAAAAAAAATACTCTAGGGTCTTGCAGATAGAACAAACAAAAGTTCAAAAGAGCAGCAGCATCTCATTGAGGTGGCATTATTTAATACAGAAAAATATTTTTAATCTCTTACTTTAAAATAAAAGATTTACAAGACCCTGGTGCATCAGATATATATATATAAATAAAATCATAAATAATTTTTGGGCTAATGCTCATAACAAATTAGATATCCCTTGAATCTTTGAGGTGTTCTAATCCCAAAGTTGTTTCAAAAGCTCAGTGGTTATTTTTATTATTTGAAAAAACTGTCAATTTCTGTTATGTGTGTTTATAGAATTAACTCACAGGAATCTCAGTCAATTGAAGAATTTATCACAATTTGGGACAATAACAAGTCTTTTGGTAGCTGAAAAGATGAACATTGGGAAAAAAATAAGAAATTTAGACATACCTCTAAAAGATGACTTTTAGTCACGCTACTCAGTTATCTAAATTAAATATATATGGGGTTTTGTTTTTCTTTTCCCCTAGACTCACTGATAGTCAACAGAGAGAGATTGGGATGTCTTAATATTAATTTGTCTTACCTGTCACTTAAAATGTCATCTTGAAATTGTTTTGCGCTCAGTGTTCATCACCAAGACCTACAAAAATTATGGCTCTTAACTTAAATATCTGTTAGGTGCCTAATGTTAGATGGAGTGAATCTGGCTTCATTTCTGCAGTTCACCTCTTTTTCATAATGACATTGCCCAATTGGTCAAGAAGGTGTTGAATGGGAAGATATTTCAAGAAGTTTGCTCTGTCGGCATTTAAATAACCAGATATCAGGATTTTTTTTATTATTATTATTTTTCCCCTCTTGGTGTGGATTTTGTTTGTTTGCTTGGGAGGGATTATTCAGATTTCTACTCCTTACATAGATGCAGACAGTTTGAATATATTCTTTTTCCCCTCTATAGTTGTCTGAGATGTCTTATCTTATACAATGATATTACACAAGTTTTGCTACAGTTCCTTTTTTAAAGATAGGTGTAGTGAAATATCAAACATATGATTATGCTAAAGTTTCCCTGGCATCTCTTTCAACTTTTGTCTAATATAAGATAAAACACAGGACAAGTTCAGATAATGGCAGAGCACATTATGGCAGGTTTTTTACTGTGAACAAATGCTATTTCTTATTATCCAGCCAATCTTAAATGACTGGGACTTCATGAATGAACTTTGTTAAGGAAGGAAAAAAAAAAGAAAAGGAAAAAAAAATACAAAAAAAGAAAAGGCATTGGTGTATATACAAAGTGTATGGTCCACCTTAAAATCTAATTCAGAAAAAGTTCCCTGTGGTTCATCCTTTCCAGTTCCAAGGCAAAGAGTGATATTGGTAACAAATTCATAATTCAACATGGTTAAATGCCAAGGGCCGAACAGAGAGTACTCTCCCAGCCAGTACAAGCAGAATGACATTCATGGTTGAATCAGCTCCTTGCAGCAAGCTGTGTAATTGGAAAAGCCAAGGGAAATGTCCCCAGTCTTTGTGTCCTGCTAATGTCAAAACACATTCGTATCACTCTGACAAGCGGCCAGTTTGGAGGCTTCCTTAGAATGGGAGTCTGAGGAGAAAGACAGGAGGCATCAGATATAGATCCAGCACAGGTAAGGTGTGCAGTACAGAGCAGCTGAATCTGTGTCTGGGTGTTGAAAGAGATTGAGGAAAGCAGGCTCAGAAGAGGACATCTGTTTAGCATAATGTCGTATCTTAATTACAGCACATGATATGCACCAATGTGCTTAATGACACTCGTACTTAATAAATGTGTAGGCACTGCTGTAAAGCTGATCAGTTCAATCAATAGAAATGGATAGAATATTTGAAGATGCTGACACTGTATTCAAGCTGAAAAAGCTATGACCTGTAATTTATCTGGTCTGGGAAGAAGAGGACATTATAATCTAAGACAGGAGTGAATGGGAAGTTCTAAAACTGTGATTTGGGGCATTCAGATCCCTTCAAGGAGGCGGAAAGTTGTCCTGAGTTAATGCTATCCATAATATATATTTTTCCTCTTAGATCAGTAGCATAATATTTGGTTTTAGTCATAGCTAAACAATGTGTAGTCAGGAAGTTAAAAAGCGGTATTATTGCATTAGTTTTCATCATTGATAATATACTGTTATTAGTAATAATTAATATAATAATATTTGTAATAATATTTTATTAATATATGCACACAGTCTTGCTTAACTCAATTTTTCCATCAGTTAAAAGAAAAAAAACAACAAAACAAACAAACAACAGCAACAACAAACAGCATTGAGCAAATGAAGAAATTGGTTTTTATTAGTTTCTTCTGAGCTATGGACTGTCACTTCCAGAGTGAGCTGTGAAATAAGGGTCAAGTGCATTTATGGATCATTTAAACTGTTTGGATATTATTGGAGGAAGATAGGGTGGTTATCAAATGATGTTATTCAGTACATTTCTACCACCCAGTACCATTTTTTTCAGTTTTTTTTTTTTTTTTTTTTTCTGAAAAGTCTCCCTGTGTTAACCTAAAGGACACCATTTCTTTTTACTAAGCTTGGCTTGTTACGAGTACAAAAATCACTTTCTGAGGGGATATTTTGGTTACCTTGTTAATAACTTACTATATCCAGAGAATGCAAACACTTGTATTTGAATATAAGGTGATATATGGCCTTATGCTTTGTTTATCAGTTGTAATGCTAATTGTGAGCAATAAATGCCTAATATATTTTTTTTAGATTACTTTCCATTCATTTTATATTAGTTTTGCTGTGGTATTATAGTTTGTTCCATTGGTCAGTGTCCTGAGATGACAGTTGTCTGTTCTGTGTTGGATATTGTTTTCTGTACCTTTAAGACTGGTTCTGAGAGTGAAGCAGGGAGATGGAAAAGTGCACAGTTTATTTTGAGAAAACTGCCTTCACTCCTCCACATTCCAGCTCCTGGACTGTATTCATCTGAGGCAGTGGCACAGAGATCTCTTGTGCTTTTTGTTAGTTTTGGCTAGCTGAGGCAGAGAAGCTCCTGGACTGTTTTATTTGTGTTTGTTTGTTCATTCTTGTGTTTTTTCTCTTATTCCTGGGACTGTTTAAACCTGCTCTGGACCGAAAAACCCCAGAAGAGCACCTGGATCTCACACCTGTGGCCTACTGGGGCCCAGGACGGTATTTTCCAGCACCAGAGGGACTGATAAGAGACTGAGCAAGCCGAGCAACACCCATGGCAAGGACTTCTCTCAATTTTGCCATCTCTTCAAAGCAGCAAGAGGTTTTATTATTTCATATTATTTATTCTTTATGCTTATGGACACTTTGTTTGTTAAAGAAATAGTGTATTCTATTTTACTTCAAGGAGGTTTTTTCCCAGACTGGCTGGGGGAAGGGGTCATTTGCGTTTGCTTCCCAGAGGGACCCTGTTAAGGGTTAAGTCTCCTGTAGAATTCCCCCCCCCCCCCCCCCCCCCCCAAGTTGCTAGGAGACTAAATGCTGAGTACTTAACCTGGACAAAAAAGAAGCTGATCACTTAGTTTGGAGGAGGGAAAAAAAAGCTCCGGGAGAGAGAGCTGGGGTTGGGGGGTCAGTCGTCTCTCGTCTTCCGGGGAGCAAGGACTGCTGGCTGCTGGAGTCTACAGTTAACGAAGGGTCTGGTCCTGGGAATTCTATCATCTGTTGGAGCATCCAGGAATTTGGAGTTTTCTTCGCTGTCCTGCTGGATTTTGGGTGAGCCTGGGTCCAGCTGCTGCGGCTTCTCCGGCACTGCCACCTCTGCCTGCTGAGGACACCCGCCTGCCTGCGGAGGACACCGCGCCCGGCTTCCAGCCATCAGCACCGGAGCTTCCACCGTTTGCCCTCAGAGTTCTTGATTCTGTTCTACTATTGTTATAATTGCTGTTGTTTTTTGTCTGTCCTGTTACATTTACTAGTAAAGGACTGTTATTCCTTTTCCCCATAGCTCTGACTGAAAAGTTTCTTTAATCTTCCAAATTATAATAACACGGAGGGAAGGATTCGAGTTCCTCATTTCCTTAGCAGACACCTGTCTTTTCAAACCAAGACACAATTTGGTGCCCAACGTGGGCCATTGAGAGAAAAAGGAATAACAGTTCTTATGTGCCTACATTGTTGTGTACTGGACATCATGTGGTCTGGCTTAACCTGGTTTGGGTGGCATGTGGTGGTGGCCGTATTTCTCCCATTTGCAGGCCCTTTTCTAAACATGGGCCCTGTAACTAAGGTTACTGTGGCTGTCATCCATTTTGCTATATGGGTTTACCAAGTGAGGAAATTGTGGATTTTTAATTTCCTCTGGAAGGCAGGCACATGGATTCAGGGTTATCATACACTAACAGTGTGTTTCTGGGGTTACTTTAACAATGGTAGCTACTGTGAAGAAATTATACTGGGGGAAATTTTTTCACAACCCTTCACCCAGCTCTTTGGGCCTACCCCACCAGTCTTTGAAGGGTTCAAATCTCTGAATGTTAATGACATCATACAGTGGCTGGTGTTGCTGGTATGCCTGTTCTGTTTAGCATTTAGAGATAAGGGGAGACTGACCTGGATAACCACCCTGATACCTAACCTAGAGAATAAGGATACAGCCCCACAGCCTGAGCCCATCCCACAGCCTGACACTGTCCCACAGCCTGCCTCAGGAATAAACCACCCAGATTTGGTGAAGGAGATAGGTGAGATGCTCAGGGAGTACCTTTCCCCTGTAGTAGCCTCATTAGCCCCAGCTGGTGGGAAACCCTCCCCCTGCCCCAACAAAGGAGAATCTGAGGGTGCAGCAGCGGAAGCCACAGATGTTACAACCGTCCAGGTTCCAGCTGAACCACAGGGGCAGCCACAGACAGCAGCAGTGGCCCCTGTGGAAACAAAGAAGTATAAGGTGAAATCAGAGCACCCAGGCAACAAGGATAAGAAAGGAGGGCCCTCACAGCCCAGGGGGGGAGTCAGAGGTTGAGATCATCACTGAGTCCCTGACATATGAAAGTCTCTGTAATCTGCAAAAAGATCTTGCACGACGGGGACGTGAGGCTTATACAACCTGGTTACTTCGGGTCTGGGACCTTATAGGTACAGGTGTGCAACTAGATAATAGTGAGGCAAGGAATTTGGGACCCTTGACCCAGGACTCAGGTGTGAATCAGGTATTCGTAAGGGAGCCAGGGCCCCTTTCCCTTTGGGAGCGGCTTTTAATGAGTGTACGGGAGAGGTTTGTCCACAGAGACAGAATGCAGAAGCACCATCATAGAATGCGCTGGAAGACCCTTGAGGAAGGGATCCAACAGCTGAGAGAAGTGGCAGTATTGGAGGTACTCTTTGGGAGGAGTGGACAGCATGATAATGACCCCGACAAAGTCAAGTGCACAGGGCAAATGCTGTGGAATCTGGCAACTCTAGGACCATCTCAATACGCCACATACATTGCAACAATTCATCCTGATACCAACCGAGAGACAGTGGGTTCTGTAGCCAACAAGCTTAGAAATTATGAGAGTATAATCAGTGGCCCAATGCAGGCTCAGGTCTCTGCCATGGCTAAGGAACTCAGGGAAAAGATGGAGAAGGTGACAGAAGAAATAAGGGAGGTGAAGGAGGAGATGAGGAAGAACAGTTCCCACGTGGCACTGGTGCGAGTTACAGGCCCCAGAGTCAGAGCTCAACAGCCCCCAGCTAGAGAGAGAGGGTACACCCCACGAGCTGACCTGTGGTACTCCCTGCATGACCATGGGGAAGACATGGGAAGGTGGGATGGGAAACCCACTTCTGCCCTGGCAGCACGGGTGCGTGAGCTCAAAGAGAGAAACACTAACCGAGGGGGTTCCACTAAGATGAAGGTAGCCTTGACATCACATGACCAGGCTGCCAGGTATTATAGAAGTGAGGATGATATGTCCGATCCTGTGAAGGAACCTCTACCTTGTATGCCCAGGAAGGGAATAAAGACCGGTGCTAGAGGGGCCCTGCCTCTAGCCAGGGAGAGGCACGGGAAAACCGGGTCTATTGGACAGTGTGGATCCGATGGCCTGGCACATCAGAGCCACAGAAATATGAAGCTTTAGTTGATACTGGTTCTCAGTGTACCCTGATACCATCGGAATATGTGGGGACAGAACCTATTTCCATTGCTGGGGTGACGGGGGGATCACAGGAATTGACTCTGTTGGAAGCCGAGGTGAGCCTGACTGGAAAGGAGTGGCAGAAACATCCAATTGTGACTGGCTCAGGGGCCCCGTGTATTTTGGGCGTAGACTTCCTCCGGAATGGTTATTACAAAGACTCTAAAGGACTCAGGTGGGCTTTTGGAATAGCAGCTGTGGAGGCAGAGGGCATTAAGAAATTGAATGGTTTGCCTGGACTGTCGGAGAACCCATCTGCAGTAGGACTTTTAAAGGTAGAAGAGCAACGAGTTCCAGTTGCCACCTCGACGGTGCACCGCCGACAGTATCGGACAAATCGAGATGCCGTGATCCCCATCCACAAGATGATTCGGGAGCTGGAGAGCCAAGGGGTGGTCAGCAAAACCCACTCACCCTTCAACAGCCCCATCTGGCCTGTGCGCAAGTCTGACAGAGAATGGAGATTGACTGTGGACTATCGTGCCTTGAACGAAGTGACTCCACCATTGAGCGCTGCTGTGCCGGACATGCTGGAACTCCAGTACGAGCTGGAATCCAAGGCAGCAAAATGGTTTGCCACAATTGACATTGCTAATGCATTTTTCTCCATTCCTCTGGCTGCAGAATGCAGGCCTCAGTTTGCCTTCACATGGAGAGGAGTGCAGTACACCTGGAACCGACTGCCCCAGGGGTGGAAACACAGCCCCACCATCTGCCATGGACTGATCCAGGCTGCACTGGAAAAGGGTGAGGCTCCGGAGCACCTACAGTATATAGATGACATCATTGTGTGGGGTAACACAGCAATGGAAGTGTTTGAGAAAGGAGAGAAGACCATCCAAATTCTCCTGAAAGCTGGTTTTGCCATCAAGCAGAGCAAGGTCAAGGGACCTGCCCGAGAGATCCAGTTCCTGGGAGTAAAGTGGCAAGATGGACAGCGGCAGATTCCCACTGAGGTCATCGATAAGATCACTGCAATGTCCCCACCAACCAGCAAAAAGGAGACACAAGCTTTCCTAGGCGCTATAGGATTCTGGAGGATGCACATTCCTGACTACAGCCAGATTGTAAGCCCTCTCTACCTGGTCACCCACAAGAAGAACGATTTCCACTGGGGCCCTGAACAGCAACAAGCCTTTGCCCAGATCAAGCAGGAGATCCCACATGCAGTAGCCCTTGGCCCAGTGAGGACGGGACCAGATGTAAAGAACGTGCTCTACTCAGCAGCGAGGAACAATGGCCTGTCCTGAAGCCTTTGGCAGAAGGTGCCTGGGGAGACTTGAGGCCGGCCACTAAGATTTTGGAGCCGAAGCTACAGAGGGTCCGAAGCCAATTACACCCCAACAGAGAAGGAAATCTTGGCCGCCTATGAAGGAGTTCAAGCTGCCTCAGAGGTGATTGGCACAGAAGCACAACTTCTGCTGGCACCCCGACTACCAGTGCTGGGGTGGATGTTTAAAGGAAAAGTTCCCTCCACCCATCATGCCACCGACGCCACATGGAGCAAATGGATTGCCCTCATCACTCAGCGCGCTCGCATTGGAAACCCAAATCGCCCTGGGATTTTGGAGATAATTACAAACTGGCCGGAAGGTGAGAACTTTGGTCTCACAGATGAAGAGGAGCAGGAACAAGTGACACGTGCTGAAGAAGCTCCACCATACAACCAACTGCCAGCAGAAGAAACACGTTATGCTCTTTTCACTGACGGTTCCTGCCGCATTGTAAGGATGAACCAGAAGTGGAAAGCAGCTGTATGGAGCCCCACAAGACAGGTTGCACAAGCCACTGAAGGAGAAGGTGGGTCAAGCCAACTTGCTGAACTCAAAGCTGTTCAACTGGCCCTAGGCATTGCTGAAAGAGAGAAGTGGCCAAAGCTCTACTTCTACACTGATTTGTGGATGGTGGCCAATGCTCTGTGGGGTTGGCTGGACAGGTGGAAAAAGGCCAATTGGCAGCGTAGGGGAAAGCCAATCTGGGCTGCAGATGAGTGAAAGGACATTGCCACTCGGGTAGAGAAGCTACCTGTAAAAGTCTGCCATGTAGATGCCCATGTCCCCAAGAGTCGGGCTAATGAGGAACACCGAAACAACAAGCAGGTAGATCAAGCGACAAAGATAGAGGTGTCAAAGATGGACTTAGATTGGCAACACAAGGGAGAGTTGTTCCTAGCTCGATGGGCCCATGATGCCTCAGGTCACCAGGGTAAAGATGCCACCTATAAGTGGGCACGAGACCGAGGGGTGGATCTAACTATGGACAGTATTTCTCAGGTTATCCATGACTGTGAGACGTGTGCTGCCATCAAGCAGGCCAATCGGGTGAAGCCCCTGTGGTATGGCGGGCGATGGTCCAAGTATAAGTACGGGGAAGCCTGGCAGATTGACTACATCACCCTTCCCCAAACCCGCCAAGGCAAGCACTATGTGCTGACCATGGTGAAAGCCACCACTGGATGGTTGGAGACCTACCCTGTGCCCCATGCTACTGCCCGGAACACCATCCTGGGCCTTGAAAAGCAAATCCTGTGGACACATGGTACCCCTGAGAGAACTGAGTCTGACAACGGGACTCATTTCAAGAACAGCCTTATAAACACCTGGGCTAGAGAACATGGCATTGAGTGGGTGTACCATATTCCTTATCATGCACCAGCAGCCGGGAAAGTTGAACGATGCAATGGCCTGCTTAAAACCACTTTGAAGGCACTGGGTGGGGGGACTTTCAAGAACTGAGAGAATAATTTAGCAAAGGCCACCTGGTTAGTGAACACTCGAGGTTCTACCAACTGAGCAGGCCCCGCCCAATCTGAGCCCCTGGGAACAAGAGGTGAAGTTCCAGTAGTACACATGAGAGGAATGCTGGGAAAACCTGTTTAGATTAATTCTGCCTCCAGCAAAGACAATCCCACTCCTGGGGTTGTTTTTGCTCAGGGACCTGGCTGCACATGGTGGGTGATGCAAAAGGATGGTGAGACCCGCTGCATACCTCAAGGGGACCTTGTTTTTCGGTGAACACTGTGACTGTGTCTGTATTTATATTCACATGTATATATATATATATATGTATATCATTTAAAGGTTTAAATTCAATATAATATGTTAGTGTGGGAAAAAATTCGGGGTAGATAATGTTAAGGGTTAAGTCTCCTGTAGAATTTCCCACACCTCCCCCCCCCCCCAAGTTGCTAGGAGACTAAATGCTGAGTTCTTAACCTGGACAAAAAAGAAGCTGATCACTTAGTTTGCGGGAGGGAAAAAAAAGCTCCGGGAGAGAGAGCTGGGGTTGGGGGGTCAGTCGTCTCTCGTCTTCCGGGGTTTGAGGACTGCTGGCTGCTGGAGTCTACAGTTAACGAAGGGTCTGGTCCTGGGAATTCTATCATCTGTTGGAGCATCCAGGAATTTGGAGTTTTCTTCGCTGTCCTGCTGGATTTTGGGTGAGCCCGGGTCCAGCTGCCGCGGCTTCTCCGGCACTGCCACCTCTGCCTGCCGAGGACACCCGCCTGCCTGCGGAGGACACCGCGCCCGGCTTCCAGCCATCAGCACCGGAGCTTCCACCATTTGCCCTCAGAGTTCTTGATTCTGTTCTACTATTGTTATAATTGCGGTTATTTTTTGTGTGTCCTGTTATATTTACTAGTAAAGGACTGTTATTCCTTTTCCCCATAGCTCTGACTGAAAAGTTTTTTTTTAATCTTCCAAATTATAATAACACGGAGGGAAGGATTCTAGTTCCTCATTTCCTGGAGAGGCCTGCCTCTCCACAGCAGACACCTGTCTTTTCAAACCAAGACAGACCCCACTCAGAGGTTTTCTCCCAAATTTGCCTAAACCAAGACAGTCAGGAATGCAATTCTAAAAAAAATTGTTTCACAATCTTTAAGTATATCCCTTGTTAGAAATACTATTTCTAAATAGCTAAATTACTAAGATTTCCCTATTGGTTCACAGAAATGCAAAAAAACCCCCACATCATGCCTGACAAATATATATATATTTTTTTTTTTCTGTCTCACATGAATATTTATATTCAAATATGTATATGCATACATATTAGCATTGAAGCTTGCCTCTCAATAATACTTGATCTAAAGTACTTTTCTGCTTTACTGCTAGAGACAGTTTGCTTGTCTTTTTCACCTGTTTATGTGTCTAAAGTGACATCTGATAGCAATACTTGTTTAGTAATTTGTATACTGTTGTGTGTGTGTGTATGTGTGTGTGTGTGTATGTGTGTGTGTGTGTGTTTGTCCAGCATTAGACAGATCATTTAGTGATGAATTAATGTCACAGCTTTGACCTTGTGTTTTTCTCACACACATATTGCTGGTTTTGCCCATTAATTATGATGGACTAAGAACATTGCAAATGAGATGACAACTATTATCTGTAACATTACACTAAGAGATTGACCCGGCTCCAGAAAAGTTACAAAATATAAAGACGAAACTGCTCAAATATTTTAAAACAAATCAAAACAAAAATTAGAAGGTTTTTTCTCTACCAGCAATTTAGAAGGGAGGTAAGATTTCTCTTCAGTTTTGGAAAAATGATATTTTCCTCCCCAAAGGTGAAGACTTTGATTTGTCCAAGATGGACCATTTTAAGAGATAGAGTGGAGCTGGGGAGAGCTCTGAAAAGGTAAATAAGTATAATGGTTACCCTTAGGTTTTTGTTCTGGCTTTGATATCTATGATTAAGATCATACTTAGAATTGACACAACTCGGTTCTAGCAAAGAAAAGTATTTACAGCACCAGAATCCACCCTATGAACTTACATGTTTAAAATAAAAATTACCAAAGGATAAACGTTTGTGGTCATTAATTCTGCTGGGTAACACATGAATCCTTGAAAACTCTGAGTTAGTAAAAGAAAGCGAGGCAGGTCATGAAGCAATGTGGGCATCCTGTGAATTTGTTATACCAGCTTCCATGTTGAAAAAAAATACACAGTCTTGCTAGAATTTCACAGTCCTCTTTCTTAGTGTGTGCATGTGCATGCATGCCTGAACATACACACATCATGTGTTTTTTTATCTAATGGAATATTTTTGATGGGAGCTGCAAGGGACTCTTACAGACACACAGCACCTAAACTTATGTGACTCACCCATATATTAAGCATCTAATTCCCACAGATGCCTTTAAAACTCAAAATCTTAACTAGTTGAATGTATAATTCAGCACAAATTATTTGCTCAGCTCTGTTTTTAATAATGATGCTTAGCTGGAGCTGAACAGCATTTTTCATCTTCAAAGTGTTTTTCATTTGTTGACTAATTCATTAGTCTACTAGATCTCACTGGTAAGATTTTCCTAAAAATACACAGGTTACATTACCTTTTTGCTCCAGTTCTTTTCATGCCTTTCAGTTATATTCCCTCAGACTTGACAGCTCTTCATTCACTCACACTCACCCATGGTCAAATCCAACCCCAAAATAAATCCACCAAAGCTGACTTGAGTTGCCAGGGATGTTTGTGACCCCTGCTGATAACAACATTCTTCAAACAGAGTCCTTGTAGGTGTTTATTCTGCTCTCCACTCAGAGCTATCATTTGGCCAAGCTATACGTATTTACTGTCTCTCTTTTAATCTTTCCTCATAAATCAGTCTCTCCAGCCTCTCAGTCATGTTGGTTGATCTTGTCTTTATTACCATCAATTTGCTCACAATTATGTAGTGCTTAATAGCTTCGCTGAGTAACTTTAAGTCAAGAATGACACACGGTAGGGGAACTGCAGTGGTTGTGAAATAATTGCAATAGCTAGTGGTGCTCTGGAGAGGGGGAATTTTTTCTGTTGCTAATTATGTTGTTTTTTTCAGTTTTGACTAAATGGCAAGAAACATAAGGGGAAAATTAATTCTACTAAATATTTTCATTCAAAGACAAATAGAAATAAACTTTTTCCTTGGAACAAAAAATCATAGAAATAAAAATATAAATACATATTTTTGATTTGCTTATGAAAATAATTTAAACATATTCTGTGAAATCACTCAGTAACTTTTTGGGAGTGGGAAATAGAAAATGTTCATTTAGCTTAAACTCGCTTTTATCAGAGACATTAGTTGTACATTTATTGTGTTCTTAATGGAAACACAGATAAATAAATTTATAAAGTACATTTTAAATTACACTTGTCTACATTTCTCTGGATTCTCCTTATTTCATACATTTCATACAATATTTATTTGTCATCTCGTCCCACTCAGCTTTTTCCTATTATCTTTGCCTCCATTAATCCAACCAAATTATTTCTAAAACCTGATTGCTTGACCTTTTTGACTCTTCTTCCAAACTGTTTTAGAAAATTATATTCTACTTTTCTCCCTTTTTTTTTTTTTTTTTTTTTTTTTTTTTTTTTTTTTTTTTCCCTGATCTTTATATTTTTCCTTCCTGGCTTTACCCTACTCTATCTCATCTGATCTCAACCCTTCTTTGATTTCTCCATTACCTGCTCCTGTTTCCTGAGCTCAGGTGTCCCTGCTGGCTTCTCAGGACCTCAAATGACGCAAACTAAGTCCCACCAAATTCAGATCTCCACAGTGGGAGGATGATGTCCAAGTACTGGTGATACAGCCAGATGACACACATCCTTTGACTTAGTCTCTGCTTAGGTGATGATTACTTGCTCAAAAGGCACACTATAATTATTTATTTTTCACGTGGACATCTGAACTTTTTATATCTTTTATGGAAACGGAAGTACAAAAAACTGATGGGAAGATTGAGAATCTCTTTAAGGGAAACCCTAGAAATAGTGACTCTACTATAACTTGATGTTTATATTACAGTATTGTTGCTTTAGATACTATAAAGACAAATCCAGGAAGTAAATTTCAATTTTATATTTTTCATTATGAGCATAGCTCGCTTTCTGTGTATATATGTGTATATATAAGGCCCAGTGTGGTGTGTGGTACATTATATTGTACAAAAAGTGTGAATTTGAGGATTGATTTGTTACAAAAAAAATGTCAACTGAGTTTAAAAATATGTTTCTCCAAAGAAAACCAAGAGAGCTAGCAGGTCTATCATATTGATAAATATGATACATGAACAATGTTTCATGCACATACTGAAGTATTTCCTTGAAATTGAAGCCATATGCTTAGTCTAGAATCTCACCTCATCTGTAATCTTGAATTGTCTGAAAAGTGTTTTAATTATTTGAAAAGCAGTGTGTTAGCAATGGCAACTGTTAAGTTATTATTTATGCATGAGAAAATTCAGTCATGACTCAACTTGTTTGGTTTGCTAATAACACTTGAGTTGAAAAACCCACCAGGGTCAATTTGAAAACCTAAGTAGAAACTCATATTAATGTTATTATTAATATCATTAAATAGAAAGTTGAAAGGCAAAGCAGAAAGTATTTTGCATACATGTAAAAAAGATGTTCCTCTACAATGTTTTATATTGACAGATATGTCTATAAAGTTGGTACACAGGGGAATGGTAGTAGGAAGATCTTTAATTGAATCTGAGCTGCAGCAAACTTCTGGAGATTTTGAAGAAAAGTAATTTCAGTCAATTAAATCTGAAGCAATTGAATTGAGTGCAACAAGGAGGATGCAAACCCAGTGACACCAGAGTTCTAGAACTTCATTTAGGACCTTGAATTTACACAGTTTTCTAAATTTTGAAGGTGTTGAATACATACAAGCACCAGCAGTATCACCAGAAAATTTCAAAAGTTTAACTGATTTAATGGGCAATGTTCTAAACAAGACTTTCTTCTGCACTCCACATACTGTTGTTAGCTCAGGAAGTCCCTATGCTGTTAAATGTATGTGTAGAAGACATTCATTAAAACACAATAATATTTCTGCTTGATATAATTTTCCTTGAGCACCAACTGCTTATCACATTCAGAAATTGAATGATGGGCCAATTTGTTACATGACATTGTCCAGAAAGCAACTTCCAAAAGTCATTTTTAGTAACCAGAACAGAGCTGTCTTATCTTTCCTTAAAGTGCAAGAAACCTTGCTCCTCAGGTGTAAGAAATCAGGAATGGAAGGAAAGAGAGAAGCATGGATGAGTCAACACCTTCTTACCCTAAAGGGAAAGAAGGAATTGAACAGGCCCGAGAAGCTGGGATAGATATCATGGGAGGAGTATCAGGATGCTGCCAGCTGTATAAGGATGGGGTCAGGAAGGTCAAGATGCAGCTGGAGGTTTTCCAAGCAAGGAAAGACTAGTAAGAACTGGTTCTACAAGTATGTCAGCTAGAAAAAGAAAGTAAGAAAAGAGTACCCTCCCTGATGAGCATGTCTTACAAACTGGTAAAAATGTGTGAGAAGAGGGCTGTGGTACCAAGTCAAGTTTTGTTTTAGTCTTCAGAAATTCTCCTTCTCACTCCTCTTAACTGGAAGAACCTCAAAAGAGGGACTAGATGAGCAAAGTCCCTCCCATTGTAAGAGATAGTGCTGGTTTTACATTTTCATGACCACCTGAGGAGTCTGAATGTACATAACTTAATGAGATACAATGATCTGCTTCCTAAAGTCCTGAGGGAATTTTCTCATTTGCCAAGCTAATTTGCAGTTGCCAAGCCAACTGCCTGTTACATCTGAACATCATGGCAGTTAAATGAAGTCCCAGGTGTCTAGAAAAAAGGAAACCCTGTACTTGTTTTTGAAAAAAAAAAAAAAAAAAAAAAAAGAGAAGAGGAGCCTGGGAACTACCAGACTACCATTCTCACCTTTGTGCCTGGTATGGTCATGGAACAGGTACTCCTAGAAGCTGAGCTAAGGCTGTAATGGGTTTAATTCAATAACCGGGCGGAAACACCAATTAATGTAGTGGTTTTATATTTGCTAAATTCTGTTTGCCAAATTTAGTGTAGTGGTTTATTTTCTTTTTGTGAGAGAAAGATTAGGAGAAAAAGCAAAGCAGGCACAAGCTTAAAAATAAACAGTTTTATTAACACACACTAAAAGGATGGAAAAAAGAAAGATGAGAAAAAAAACTAAAACAAAACAGAATGAAATTCCAAAACACTCTTCCCTCCCCCTCCAAAGTGTTCACTTTCTTACAAAACAAAATAGAGAGACACAACTTGTGATTTTCAGTCAGTCTCACCATTTAAACATAATCCTTCGTCAGTTTGGGAGAGGAGTCTCTTTAGAGTACCATGGAGGCACTTGCCACAAGACTACAACAGTCTAGTGGCTCCCAATGTCACAAATCTGAAACCTCCTGGAATTTTTGCAGATTGTGCTGTTCCATCCATTAGCAGCCTTTCCCCAGGCTACTTATGCGCCTCTCAGTGTATCTGGTGTACAGTTTAAGAAAGCTTCTTCTAGTATAAAACAAGGACTCTCTTTTTTCTATCTCTAAAATTATCTATATCTTAAAAGAAATAAATACCTCCTTTTACCCCAGGAGCCGAGGGCTTCAAATCACTTTCTCTCTAAAATTATCTTTGTCTCAAATGCTGAGACCTCCTTTTAACCCAGGAGTGAGGACTTTGAGATTCTCACTTGAATCTCAATCATATCGGTCCCCAATTTTGATTAGAACCAGCATTCCTCCAACAATATTAAGATGTTACAAGGAATATAATTTCTCCATAATTTCTCCATAATTTACCCCAGAGAAGTCCGGTTAAAAATGTCCACATACTCAGTCCCTCCTTCTAATAATATTATCAGTTCTTTCACTCTTGCTCCACTGACTTCATGTGGTGTCTTTTCTATGTCCACTCTGTCTCTTCTCTTCCTCAGGGAAGGGTTAGGCCTTGGAAGCTTCATGTTGCCAGGAAAGGGTTCTGTCCAGGCCTGCAGTGGCCATGTGCTCTCTGCCCCGGGTTGCAGAGACACAAAGCCATGTTGAAGGGGGAGGCTGGTGGATGTCTTCCTTTCCACCCCTTCTCTCATTTAGGGTGGCTGGGCTCAGAGTTGTTATAAAGCTGCAGGTTTTCTTTCTTTACTGCCATCAGCTATTAAGCCAGGCCGTGGCTTGGCCCCCTCTGCCACGGCCCCGGGCACGTGGCCAGCACTGCCGAGCTGCAGCCTCCCCTCTTCCCCTCTGGCAGCCGGGGAAAGGGGGCTCAGCTGGGCTGGGCCACTCCCCGTGCGGTCAGTGGCTCCCGGAGGCCTGGCTGGGCCCGGCCGCCCAAAGCCAGCGGGGCCTGAGCCGGGGCCTGAGCTGGGCCCTTCTCTGCTGCCCACGATGTTACCTGGTGACTGACCCGAAAGCAAAAGTGACCTGCAGGGAATCAGAGTTTTCATATATGCGTACTTCCCAACGTCACATTTAACATCCTCAGTGGTCAAAACAGATGTCAATATCCCAACTAACCTTCTGATATGTCCCTGTCCTTTCTAAAGAAATTCTAAGGTCCTGACCCAGAAAAACATTCCACATTCCTCTGTGTTATAAATAAAAATAGACCAAATTCAGTTATCAAAAATTTGGAATTTTATTGAGAGACAAAATGATAGTCTCGGTTAGCCACAATTAAAAGGACAGCGTCGAGCCCGGGGTCGCCGCTGGGTGAACACGGATAACAAACTCTGTCAGTCTGCTATCCCCCCAAGTTCACATTTTTGGTTTGCAGCAGTCTCTTTTTATACACTGGATCGTGGAGAGAGGTTCGCAATGTGGACGGTCTTCCCTCTGGTGCATCTTCATTAATCATGCAAGTCCCGGTATCGGGAGTTTGAATAGACCGTCAGAGGAAGACAATACTGCTGATGTTCGGGCCCGGGTGTGGCGTGGAGATGTTAATTTTCAACGGAGGCTCGTAGAGATATTCATCTGAAGCAATCATCTTGGTCTCCGGACTTCTATCTCTGTTTTCCGTTGTCTTTTGTGTCCTTTCAGGGATTCCTGGCAGTGGCAGTTTCTTGGTCCCCTTTCTGGTAATTCCAATCATATTTTCCTTGTGTCCCTCCTGTGCTTTTTCCGGGCTGGGGAAATCCTTTTATTTTGTCAAACCATTTTACTTTATCCTATGCTTAGTTTGAACCAAACTTTAACTTATAACAGACTAAATTATACAGAACTTACATGGACTGAGTTATACAAAACATACATTTATACAGCTGACATTACCCTTTTATTTTGATAACACGAATTAACTTTAAAACATATATCACACTCTGTAACTAAAAACCTGTGCCAGTCAACCAACAAAGGCACATGGTGCACAGGGAGGTGACTTAAGACAACCAGAATGGCTTTATCAAGGCCAAGTCCTGTCTAACCAACCAAGTTGTTGGTTAGACATCACTCTGTGATGGAGTGACTATATCAGTAGAATACAGAAGAGCTAAGGGTGTCATCTATCTGGACTTGTGTAAGGCCTTTGACATGCTCCCCACCAAAATCCTTCTTTTTAATTAGAGAGAGATGGATTTTGATGGGTGGAATGTTCAGTCCAGAAACTGGTTCGTCAGTGGACTCCAGAGAGCAGTGGTCAGTGGCTCAGCAACCAGAAGGAGATCAATGATAATGGTGTCCCTCTGAGGTGTGTATTGGCACCAATATTTTTTAATGTCTTTGCCAGTGACAGGGACAGTGGGATGGAACGCACTCCCAAGTTTGCAGATGACACCAAGCTGAGTAGTGTGGTAGACATGCCTGAAGGGTATAACCAGGGTTGTGACCTGGTTTTAACCATGGTTTGGCTATGGAAATGAGGGGAACAAGCCAGTGCATTCAATAATTGGCTGTGACTGATAACTACAGAGGGCTTGGAGAGAGAAGAGGCTGACTCTGGAAGAAATATTTACTACTTTGATTTGTTGGCCAAGATACAGCAGACACCAATGAAACTAGGGGCTGCAACTCAGAAATTAAAAGAGAAAAAAAAAAAAAAAATGGAAAGGAGGGTAGGCCTCCAAGACTGATTACTGCTGCATAAGCATTTTGTCATAAGCAAAAAAGGAAGGCAGACCAGATAGGGTCTTCTAACAGTGACAGAGATAAAGAGGCTAAAGTTTAAAAGCACAGAAGTTTAACTGCCAGTGTTTATTTATAGCTTCACACATACAAAGGCACTGCTATTTCAGGGAAACAGCACTATTTTTTATATGTGTCAGTTTTGAATAGTCCAGACACAGTAAAAGTAAAATAAAGTGAACTGCATGTGCTAAGGAACAAATTTAAATAGCAATGGCTCTGAGAATAAAGTGTACATTAAAATAAGGGAAGAAGCTATAGCTCATTTAATTTGCAAAATAAATCTCTGACAAAGATTCCTGTCTCATGCACAGAGATTATATTAAGTGTTGACAAAAAGATATAAGCCACAGTCTGATATGTGTGTCGGTGTGTATGTGTATAAATACTGCCTCTTATCTACCCCAGTATCTATCCATCAGCAATGCATGGACATTAATAAACATTAATGTTTGTTTTATTCATTAATACACAAAGACTTACCAATTAGCTGTATCAATACTTTGTTTGGCAATAAATTATTTGAGGCAAGGTTTTTCCTCATTTTTATACATTGCCCATATATGGCATAGAGAGACAATTTGTTCCATAATGATAAAACTGTTGTGCTTCCTTGTCACCTTATTTTTTACTGACATTATCAGAGTTGTTCAATAAATGCCAGGTCTTTACCCTCCGATACACTACTTTTACTCATTATGTGATGCATGATTTATAGAGAAAAATAGTAGTAGATCATATTAAAAGTGTTTTAAAGTTTACTGGAATTTCAATGGGATATTTCTTGTCTCTATGTGTCTAGATTGTTTTCATTTTCTCTGTGTGTCTAGATATAGTTTTCTAGCTGACAAACAAAGAAACAAACTTTTTAGGATTAACTTCTTTAAATTAAGGATGTAATACTACTATTCATAATATACAATATAGCTTCACTGTTACGATGATGAAAGAAAAGCTATCCCAAAGATCCATCCCTATGTTTTTCCTGGGTAACATTCATATAATTTATAAAGTGCTGGATTGTAGATTGCTCTATTGATTATAGAAGCATAAAGAAGGAAGCTTCTTTATGACAGATTTTTGACTTGGGTTGTTTTCCTTTGCTGTGTCTTTGTCAAGGCAAAATTGGAGTATTTCAATGTTTATGCCTCTCATTCATGGAAGCTGCCTTGTGATATCAAAGAAAACATGTTCAGTTTTTGTAGTCTGCTGCTGTAGTTGCCTGTAGGAAGATCAAGCCCTAAACTCAGTGTCTGTGTTTCTTCCTCAGGGCCAGGACATGTCTCTGCTGACAAGATATGGGACACAGCCTTGCTGGTTGCCCCACAGCAGATAACTAATGGGGAAGAGAAGGCATCTGGGCACCATACCATAAAGGGGATACATCCAGCACATTACAGAGCACTGAAATTGCCTCTGAGAGAATTAGTAATTAGCACAGAGGTCTTCCCAAATTAGTGTAATTTTACTCTCAGGGCTAACAGTGCAAGTGGGCCTACTGGACTTCGGCTTGGCACCATCTAGTTCCCATGCCTAGAGAAAGTGAGATCTGAGATTTTTTTCCTTATCAAACATCTTTAGAAGAAGTTTGGGAAATTTAAATCTCAAGTAAAATTACAGTCTGAACTGTGATTTAAAGACAATATATGCTGCCTTTCTTCTAAGCCAACTGTTTATGAACTGAGAATTCCCACTGCAAGTAGTAAACTGCCTCAGAACTGTCTTATAGAAGCTTGGCCTATATTTTCCTCTTCTCTCATATAACAGCTATTGCTGAAAAATGTCATATAAACCTCTGTTCCTGATACTTCTCTTTCTTTTTAATTTATTTTCTAACTTATTACGGGTTAGTATATAAAACTGTAATATTACCTTCTGAGAAACCAAAACTATCACGATTCTGTCATTTGAATTTGTCATATCTTATTTCTCTTTGAAAGAAAGAAAAAAAAAAAAAAAAAAAAAAAAGAAAAAAAAAAAAAAAAAAAAAAAAAAAGGTTTCTTAGCAATCACAATTTGGAAATCAAGATTTCTATATCTTCTTTATTTTCTCTCATTTTCCTTATTATGATTAAAATAAATCAACCCACAGTTGTTTTCATTATTTCAAAGAATACAAAACCAAAAAAGACTGGACAAAAATCAATTGATACTCCTCATTGTCTTTATCCTTCTCTTTTCACTCTCTCCTCCTAATGACTTTCTGACACACACACAAAAGGCTAAACTCCTAAGATTTTAATGAACAGTTGTTCTTTTTCTTATCTAGTAATTGGTAATTTTGATTTCAATGGTCTTGCTCACAAAATAAGATACAACTAGGTATTATCGAGAGTATATTAATCATTAACAATTATCTAAATTACTAAGGATCTTGATTTTACTTAAAAAAAAGATTAGATTGTTTTAAGATTATATGCTTATGAATAAGCCAACAATATTTTATTAACTCCCAAATCAATCTATTTAAACATTTCCCTTAGTACTGAAGGGGACTAATCAGTGTCTTTTTACCTTCTTAATGTGAATAAGGGAACATTATTTGGTTATTTGCCCATTTTTCATAAGAAAATATTATATGGGTAGTAATTTTACTATATATCTATCTATATCTATATCTATCTATATCTATATCTATATATCTATATATCTATATCTATATCATCTATCTATATCTATATCTATATGAAGTGTAACTCCCTTCTCCCTGGAACAGACAGAAATAAATTAAATCACACCTATTCAGAGAAGCTTCACCATTTCTGGGGTAATTCTTCTGTACTTCGCTGTGCTTCCAACTTTCACTCTGCTTAGGGCTCATTCCAGAATCAACCTGTAACCATTTATGTGTTTATATAGCATTGTATTTGCACATCTAAGTATAAAACAGCACCTCTTTCGCTCCATGGTGACTTCCAGCATCTTGCTGTATAAGATATTTTTGGAACAAGATATTGCCTGACAGTTATTCTAGAGTGACTTCATAAAGGTCAAAGAAATTACTCTTAGTTTGTTCTACTTAAAAACTGACACACACATGGGGGCAAATAAAATGCACATGGGTTACACTGACATTACAATGCTGGGTTTGTTTGTTTGTTTGTTTGTTTGTTTGTTTGTTTGTTTGTTTATATATAAATATGTGTGTGTCTGTGGTCTGTGTGTATATTTATCTCCTCCAAATCACCCAGACTCTCACTGCAGCCCGTGTCATAACTGAAGGGAGAAGACATAACTGAAGGGAGTTATCTCATGACCTGAAGGCATTAGCCAAATTATCATGGATCAGACATCCACAAAATACAAAATGAGGTTTCATTTGACATAGACATTTACATCAAACATATACAGAATAATTATTTCCACTGGAGCATTGATGAATCAACCAATGGCAATTTAATGAGAATACTGTCTGTCCTTGTAAGTTATATTCCCCTTCAATTGAAAGGTGCTAGCCAAGCGCATTGTATCACTCAGTCTTGTCAGAGTAGATGTTCTGTCACTGATTAAAGAGCTGGATGTCCTCTTTAGTCACAAAAACGTTTCATGGAATAACCTTGTTTCTGTCTTAATGGATTCTTGCAATGTAATGAAAGGCTCCAAACTGGACTTGAAGAAACCCTCAGAGAGACAGAGAGAGTCACTTCTCACTTAGTCACCGGTGGCAATTGCAGCCACTCTGCCCATAGCACACCTGAGAAGAGATGTACAAGTCATTTAAAAGGCACATTCCATCAAATGTATAATGGGAAAGAAAAGCATCAGAGGAGGTTTTGCTTCCTTCCCCCACCCCAGCCTCCACAGCTTTCAGATTTCTCAGATT
This sequence comes from Delichon dasypus, assembly GCA_037837765.1. Lineage (NCBI taxonomy): Eukaryota > Metazoa > Chordata > Aves > Passeriformes > Hirundinidae > Delichon > Delichon dasypus. Next base: position 68,101,604 of record JBBAXF010000004.1, on the reverse strand, counting down.
TGTCACAGCCAAACAAGGAGGTCAGGAATAAGAATGAATATTTGATACCACTGTGTGAGCCGAGAGTGACATGCGGATGGCACCTTGGTAATCTCTGCCAGGCAAATGATTTCCCAGGGTTTGCAGGGAGGAAAGGAGGGGGGAGAGAAAGGAGAACTGACAGTGCAGTTTCACTCCACATCTGCTGCCAATTTTAAGGAGTCACTAATTCACAAACTGTATGGTAAGCACATATAACTGTTCTAGCATTTTTCTCATGCTTCATGAAAACAGAGATAATAACTGGTAAACCAACTGTAAAATTAAAAGAACTAGATGTTGCCAATAAAGACCATCATTTCAGGAAAATAAATTTGTTTCTTGGAAACTGATCTCTAACGTATGCTTTAGGTGGCCACAAGAAAAGCAATTCAACTGGAGAGTAAATTGATCTTGCTCCACTGGTTTATATGAACAGAGCAAAAAATATACACCAACTGGTTATCACTTAATAACTCTTTGTTTCCCTAATATTGAATCAATAGCAAGATCACTTGGAGTCATCAAATCTTGAAGTGCAATGTAGAAAGATATTCAAGGACACATACCCATAGACAAACACACACACACACATGCACACACACACACCACTGAAGAATTTATCATTTCCAAGGCAAAATGTTCCATCACACTTAGGATAATATTGTTCTTCCGAAGATAAGAAACAGCAGCTTAATATCTTCTCACAGAACTTATGGTCCAAAGCATCTGCTCTTATAATTCTTATTTCTGCAGAGGGACTGGTTGTATACACAGTTATTACTATGTTTTAAAACACTCTATGAGCAAGATCATCTCATTTCCGTGGTATCCAGAGACAGGATGTGTGGCAATAGTTCAAAGCTGCACCAGGGAAGGTTCAGACTGGATATAAGAAAGCCTTTCCTTTCCAAGGAGGTGGTCACACACCACAACAGGCTTCCTAAAGATGCAGGCAATTCCCATCAGTGTTTGAGCGCAATTTGTACAACACCCTTAAAAGTACATTTTTACTTGGTCAGGCCTGAATTTGATAGACATCATTGTAGATTCCTTCCAACTGAAACAGTCATCCTTTCCACGCCCATCCATTCCACTCCAGTCATAAACATCTAAAAATGGTGAAGGTTTTGTTGTTGGGCCTCAAATTATGTCCATTTTGCTGATAATCCTAAATATTTCTTATAGTGTTTTTATATTTAGAATTTGGAATGAGAAGATTGCTTGCCAAGATCTTTTCCCTTAGAAGAGAAGAGAGACAAACTACTCAGGTAGTCAGTGGCTAAACTGCAGTTCACAGAAACACTCTTGCCATTAAATTTTCTTAAGCTCCATCAAGGTATCAGATGGGCTCAGGACATAAACTATTGTATATAGGTTTCCTTTATTGTAAGTAAAGACAAATAGGAAGGTCTCAGGAAATTATCACATGATGTCATTTCAATTACTGCATTAGTATTAGGTAAATAGCCTCTGAAATTGTCTTGTTTCTTCCTTTTGACAGCAAAACACCCCCAAGATGCCTAGCATAAAAAGAGCTATCTACATTGAATATATCTTATGAAAGATTGACATAAGGCACAAACTTGTTCATACCCATATATCCCATTAAAATGGGTTTAAATACAGTTTCTATCAACAGTGGTGCACAAGAAAGAAATTCACCTGGAAGAAAATTAAATGTATTTAACTCCCTTTCTTGAAATATTGACTTTATTGGGAAAGAGGCTCACATACACATCGAGAAATAGCTCAAAACAAGCTGCAAACTATTCAAATTACTTCTTTCCCAAGAAAATACACTCAGAACATCTCTGCTGCTATCCACTGTATCCACTATCCCTCTACACATAAATAAAAATATTAATAAGCTCTCATAGCACCTCTGCTAGCAATACTGGGGAAAACAGCCCAAACCTAACTAGGCAAATGAATAAGATAATGTCTTTTCCTATTGATGAACTGTGGAAAAACATATCCATGTGAGATGTAGATGACATCATGTTGGCTATTGTATAGACACAATAGATATGTCCTAAAGGAATGGTTCAGTTTAGTATGTTTCAGTTTAATACGTTTCTAATAATAAACGTAGTGTTAGCAGCATTGTCATACGTGCAGTCAATTTTCCACTCCTAGTGAGTGGAAAAAGAAAAAAAAAAAGAAGGGAAAAATATATATTTCAGGTACGTGAATTAATTAGAAAGCTGTATTTCCAATACTGTTGATATTAAGTTTTTCCATTGACACCAGAGCTGTAAAATATAGTTGACTCAAGGGGTAGGAAAACAGAGGAATATGTTTTCCTGAAAACTGACACATGGCCTGCTGTCTCTTTAAAGGGCTGCTGGACATCCACTCTACTCCATGACTCCCACAGGCTGACCTGAGTCTCAGCAATGGGTGAATTTCAGCAAAGTTTGGCTGCTTAAACACAGTGTGCTTCAGCCAGGAAGCAGGTCTGGAAGTCAGAGATGATTAGTTCATCCCTCTGGGATCTTAGCATCACCTGGTTTGAATATATATATCAAGGCATCTATTTCTCTTTATACATAAGGGAGTAAAAAGGGCTACAAACCATTTGTAATAAATTAAAGTAATTGCTCTTTTTGTTGTTATTGTTGTTTTTGTTTTAAATTTCAAATTTTAAATAAGATTCAACATTGACCCTGGTCCACACTGGTGGGGAAAAAAAAAAAAAAAAAAAAAAAAAGTAAATTCTAGCTTTTCGTCAGAAATATTTGTTTCATTAGTTCAGAATTTATTTAATATCTGAAATTATTTCATAGCTGAGGGATAAAATTAATAACTATAACAAAAAAAGGATGCCATTTATTTATGGCTTACATATGCTGGGCACTACAAATATCAGTAAATCAATCCCTTCTAATTACCACTACAATTAGCAGTCCTTATAGAGAAGACAAAACTGAGACCAAAAGTCACTTTTCAAGACCTCTACACGGGAGCTGGTATGATTTGAGCTTTTTTGTGTCTTTATCAACATAATTCCTCCTGAAAAAATAGATTTCTTAATTAATTAGTCTGCTTAAAGAGTGCACTGAATGAACTTTATTTGTGCATATGCATGTGTGTAAGAAGCTTCTAGAGTCTCAAAAATGGGATGATTATTTCCCAGTCTGGAACAGCTTCATCAGCCAGCTTAAAAAAATCTGTGATAAACATATTTACCCACTAGAAGATGCCTGGGCAAGCCCTTCCGGGTAGAGAACAGGTTGCAACTCTGAAAACTTCAGGGATGGATGCCGAAAAGCACAAGCTTGTGGTAACAGCCCTAATTAGTTTGCTTCATCCCCATTATCAGGACCACTGATAAAGCAGTGAATGGGAAACTCTACGTGCACCATCAGGTATTTAACATGCACTCACAAGGTATCCTGGTCCGGCTGGTGCAAGGCACACAAGAACTTCAGAGCCATGGATCTGAAAGTCAAACAGAAATGGGATGAGACTTCCTTTAAACTTTAATGCTTTACTAAAGCAAAAATTTTAAGCAAATTCTCTCTTCCACAAGTTCACTGCTCCTCACCTGGTTCTAAGGGCTGTGCATATGGCTGAGCTTCAATTGAGTGGGGCTGTGGGAGCTGTCTTCCCAGGAGACTGAAGCACGGGGAACTGATTTTTGCAGGGTTTAAGGTTGTGCTTTTAGAAAAATCTGCAGAATCAATCTGTACAGTCTGGCTTGATGTGAGCCCATGACTCTCTGGCTCTCTCTGAGGAGTGGGAGTTCACCGTACGATTGACTCGTCAGGATTAAGAAATAAGGCACTGAACTCCTACCAAGTTGTCATTCTGCTGCTTTGACAAGGTCCGTGCTTGAAGTCAGAACTGAACAAAAGAGCCAAAACACAGCTCAGAAGCTCTCCCCAACTATAACAACTCTCCGTATTTAGAATATTCTCACTTTAAACAACTACACTTCAATATATATGACAGCTATTGCATATCGACTCAGCTTTGCACGCAATGTATTTGCTCATCATCTACTGCTACCAAGAAGTTACTGTAAAAGAAAATAAAAAAGAAAACAACCTCTGAGCCAAAAATCCCAAGCTGCAATGTATACTTTAAAGAAGAAATATGTACAATTATTTTTATTGTTTGTGTCCAGTTTGTTTATGGCCAAATGTTTAACACAATGAAGTTCAACAGATAGAACATCTAATAGTACTAGGTATTGAATTTACAATTGAACACAAAGTGGATGAGTCTATTAGAAATCTTATCCAGGGAATGCATTTATGAGGCATCCTCTAATCAGCAAAGAGAGGGGGCATATTTGTCCTTTCTCTGTTGCTCTGTGAGTTACTGTTAGTCAGAAAGACTGGCTTATATCCAGGAAACATCAGATGCAGGTGAATAGAATTTTTTTCCCCTTGCCTTTCAGTTGAAAGGCAAGGGGGAAAAAATAATTATAAAAATAGATGACCAGAATTGTTTCTTTCACAATTAAAATAATTGTAAATACAAGCTCAGAAAACTCCCCTTGCATCTCAATCTATTTTTCCTGACTCTGACCCAGTGGCATGTTTTAAATGTGATTTTTGCAAGCACTGCTAATCTTGAAAATTTTCAGACAGTTTTAAATATTTGATTTATTGGGTTGTTTTAATGCAGGTTAATTCAGCTTGTACCTACCTCCTCTGGATACCGGAGGACCTGTGATGTTGCTTTACATTATGAAAATGAAACATTTGTCTTGTGATACTGATATTATCCTGTTAAGTTGCAATATTTAACTATTCTTAGCAGCATTGGAAAGGGCTGATACCAACAAAATAAGATGAATGCTTCCATTTTGTTTCCAAGCAAAGTTCGTGAAAATAAAAGGCCATGGTTCCTACTTGATTAAATTTTCTGTGCTCTCTCTGGACATTCTGTTATCAAATGCAAATGCAGATAATGGGCTATTTTGCTATTTTTTGTCCAGATTGGCAAATCATTATCTGTTTTCTCTCATCCATTCACCACACAGAAAAACTATCTCTTAATTCTATTAGAATTTCAGCAACTATAAAATGTTGGTATATATGCAATCTTTTTACCCATATATCTTAGAAGTACTCATAAAGATCATTAACTTTATTATTTTCTCTTGTCACATACTAAAAAGCTATGATATTCCTTTAGCAAATCAGAAACTAAGGAAAAAAAAATCCAGGGATATCAATCAAGATTAGATTTTCAGCTATATTGTTGGGAAAACACTGACCAAAACCAGAGAGATCTAACCACACATTGCTCTTAGCACATAATGACCACAACTATAACAGAATATAATCTATAATTTTAGCTAGGAAATAGAAATTGTCTAAGACATTTAATACAAAAGAACATTCTTTCTTTAAGTCTCTAGAATATTCTTCCTATGTTATTCAGTGATGTGCCATTTAATAATGTACTTTATGCAATAAAGTGAATTAGAAAATCCTCATAATAAATATGGAAATTTGTTTAAGTTAGTTGATAAAAGCTGGGTTTTTTTCCTGGTATGTTTGATAATAATTTTATTTACATTATATCTAAGATAACAATTTAATAATATATTAATCATGATAGAAATAATGTAAGTATTACATACAATATATATTTAATAATGATTTTATCTTATGTGTTGCCTTGCATTGAAAACTTTTCAACCTTATCAATATTTTAAGAATGAGAGTTTGGTCTGGATGAAACAAGAATATCATCAAGAATAACATAGACTAAAGCAGAATTTCTCCATTGATGAACACAAGTAGACTTTTTCCTAAATGAAGTAAATATATCCCTACACCTTTTATTTTCAGAATTCCTTGTTACTCGCTGATATGCCCCTCCTAGCACAGTACTATTTGTTTTCTGTGTTTGACTTGTATTCTAGCATCCCTCTGGCTGGTAAAACTCTCCCAGCATCTCATTGTCCAACTTTGTAAATGAGTAAGAATTTCATGGGATTTCCATGAGGAAGCAGAAGTGGAGAGGGAGATTTGGATTACGACACTACACTAAGGTCCCCAAAACATATTTTAGTCTTTTACTGACCTATAACTCAGAGCATATTGCAGCTCAGTTTTTAACTGTTCAGTTCTTAAAATTCTAAATGTAGATACTTCAAGCCACAATTAGTTTCTTGTAGAAGCAGATACTCTATAAAAATTACAATTTGTTTGAGTACCGGTGTATAACATGCATGTATAACATGAGGTATCAATATATTCAGTTCAAGACAGAGTGAAGTAGGTTAATGATTAGGAATCAGATGGCAGGTTTTGTGTAAAAAATGTCTTGGAAATATAAAGGGTATTCTTGGTTACCTTTTCATTTATGCTGTATTATTTACTGGTCTTTATCCATTTGTTTATACTAATGTGTTCTTCCCATAAGGAAAAAAAACCAAAACAAAACAAAAACCAAACCGAAACCAACTAACAAACAAAAACTGCAAGCCAAACTAAATTAAACAAAAAAACTCTCTTCTGTGTTGTGACAAGTTGATGGTCTAACTACTGTTACACAAGCAGACTTTTGCAGGACCCTTTGTTAATTATTGTACATGACATATATATTTAATATGCTAAAGCTTCTTTACAAGAGTGTCTCTATTTCTGTTATTAGAAATCTTAACTTGGACTTTAAAAATACTCAAAAGAACTTTGAAAAAGGACTACTTGAATGTTTTTTTTATAAAACATTGGGCAGTTTGCCCATATTTCTATTAAACTCAAATTCTGAAATCAATGCCATGTCCAGTTTGAGGTTTAGGAGTCTAGATATTCTTTTCAAGATTATACACGTTTTATCCAGAATTTTACAAAAAGGGTCATTCTCACTCTACTCATTGACATCTGAGTGAAAAATCAGTAGATTATCTCTTTTTTATTCCTCCGTCCCCTCTTAGTGAGAGTACCCAGTAAAGGATTTATGCGCATATTTAGGACTAGAGTAATCACATCCAACACCAGACACAGAACTTAGCTCTCTCCCTACCACTTCACTTGACAATGAATTTTGCCTTCTTATCGGAAGTATATGCGGCAATCATAGTGACAAAATGGAAGAGAAGTATGCTGAGACCATCTGCAACAACCTTAGTGATGGCTGTGAAATAAAACACCCTGAACATGCTTTCAGAGGAGTTAATGCAAGGAGCCAACATAATGGGTTCTTCTGGGTTTTTGGTATGTTTTTGTTGCTGCTTGCCCAGAATGCCTTTCAGTCCTTCTGCTCCTAAAGCTCATGGAGCCTTGATGTGCTTTCTTAAAGGTGCTGTTGTACCCAGGGCAAGAGAACAGAAACACCTTCTAAGACTATGACTGTGATTCTGTCAGCTGCTGCACTCAATGCATGAGCAAAGAGCTTCACAGACAGACAGACAGAGAGATAGAACAAATTTGACTGCCATGTTACAGACTTGATATGTGAAATTAAAGATGAATGACAATCCAGGGTGATTTTTCTCAGCTGTCATTTGTGTAAGAAGGAATTCTTAACTTTTTTTTTTTTTTTTTTTTTTTTTTTTTTTTTTTTTTTTTTTAACTGTTTGGCTTCAATTGAAGATAGATAGCTTGGGAATTATTTGTTTCTGAAGTAATTGAAAATGAAGAAAAGCATCTGACACAGCTCAATTATTTTATTAAGACCATAAGAGACCATAACCAATTAGAAACTTAAAATATGTTATCAAAAATTTGTGTCTTGTGGTTTAGAACAAGTTAAAAAGGAGGCCAGCTCAGCATGACTTTTCAAGCTCCCTTCATATTCTATTTCTTTAAAACATATAGTTTTATAGAATTTAATAAACCCCCATCTGCTTATCTTTAGAGCAAACATACCAAAAAATATCAACGTGTACCAGACACACAAATTACTATTATTGGCATCCATCTAACAATTTTGAAAACAGAAACATAAAAGCAACAGAAAACCATCTAAGCCTGGTACAAGGAAGAAAGACTTAATATTTATATAACAGAACCAAAGGCTATATGAAGTTTAATAAGTCTCTTGATGTGAGATTTGGAAGTCTAGTTCAGAGATAATATGTCACAGAATGTACCTTCATACACACATTTTGAAATATCCCCTTGAAAATATGTTAGTGGGTAAAATAAACTAGGTTATAAAGATGTAGAATTGGTTAAGAGATGAACCTCTAATATTTTTTCTCCTTTTTTTCCCCCCATCTCTCAATTCATTAATTATCATGATAAAACATGGAGCTTTCCAACATTTTTGTATCTGCAGAACACCACAAATCATGCACTTACTTACAACTTCTTAATTGATGTTCATGATAACTGTGATTTCCAGACAGTGTTCTGTCCAAATTCTGGATATGTCATAAACTGTGTAGGGCCTAGCACTGCAGGAAAAATAGCATATTCTGTTCTCTCTTGACGAAATTCATAAGGATTCAATCCTTATATTTTAACCTTCATTTCACTACGGCTGGTTGTGTTACAGTGCAGGAAAGGAGCAAGTCAGCTGACATTACTAATATTATCTCAACAGGTAAGGGAGAGCACATTTGAAGATTTGTGGTGCGGTAGATCTCTGGGTATTTTTCTCAGGGAGGAAACATCTATTTCTGCCGAATGGTACCTTACATATTTTAAAAAGCACATCTGGTGCTAGAGCTTTTCAAGGAAGAGTGTGAAAAAGTATTTTTTTCTCAGTGACTTACTGGTTTATTCCTGTTATGATGAGTGTAAGATTTCAGTAATTCTCGACTTCTTCTGTCTTATCAGTATTCTGGAAAAATACTGTGTGCCCCTTCATAAAAAGAAAAATGTGGTACTTGCTGCTATCACTACAAGAGTTTGTATTATTCTAAAATGTGATTTAAATAGATCTCATTTCTGCTCTGGATAGCAAACTTAAACAGTATTTTGTGAGATAAAAGATAGATTTAACTATTATTGAAAACTGAGATGAAAGAGAAGGAAAGAAGAAAAATTATGAAGGAAGAAAAGAGGGAAAAGAGGATAATGGAATGGAGCATGGATAGAGAAAGACGGGAAGGAATGAAGGGAGGGAGGGAGGGAGGAGAGAAGGAAGGAAGGAAGGAAGGAAGGAAGGAAGGAAGGAAGGAAGGAAGGAAGGAAGGAAGGAAGGAAGGAAGGAAGGAAGGAAGGAAGGAAGGAAGGAAGGAAGGAAGGAAGGAAGGAAGGAAGGAAGGAAGGAAGGAAGGAAGGAAGGAAGGAAGGAAGGAAGGAAGGAAGGAAGGAAGGAAGGAAGGAAGGAAGGAAGGAAGGAAGGAAGGAAGGAAGGAAGGAAGGAAGGAAGGAAGGAAGGAAGGAAAAAGTTCATGTCCTTGTGTAACCCTACAAGAGCTAATCTTATCTTATTTAAAAGAAAGATAAAAAATATCCAGCTAACACCCCTAATTCCCTAAAGAAACACCAGTATTCCACAGACAGAACCCCTAAATCTAGTTTCCATAAATCCTTTGTGATGTCCAGTATATCAAGGATAAAAACCTAAGTTTACTAACAAGCAAGTTCCTCTATTCCAATTTAAAATACTTCTACTGAGAGTGTTCTACCCATGATCTTAACATGCAAGGCACACACAAAGTTGACAAAGGAAATTATTGAAGACAACATCCCACTGTAATTAAAACAGTGAAAAGGCAGAACACAGAAAGTCTCCCCCACCATTCACCCTTCCCATCCTAATGCAAGTAGAAATACATGCTTTGTAGACCACAAATACCCAGGCTGATTAATTACATGGCTATACAGTATTACTCATGCATTCCTCCTGAAATGTCAAAAGGATTAGGAGTGCCACATCTTTCCCCCCAACTCTAATCTAAAGGAGCCCTGCTGAAATGAAAACTGTGCAATTACTTTCGTACACTGTCAATTTTACAATAGGGGAAAAAAAGAGCTTTACTAACAGCAAATAATTATACCACCACTTAATGATTGATTTAACATAGAAAAACCATCTAATTCCTTTTGTCATTACAATTTACAGTACTAACACTCTAACAATGCTGTCTTAGTGGTTCGGCATTACATTAGCATTAAGAATAATGTTAATATAAAACCTAGCTTAACTTTTTATATTGTTAATCTGCATCAATGCACTATACTCCCAGTGTATTATGAGGCCTATTAGTGTAGCAAATATTTGGGATGATAAAATCCAGTCTAGCAGCATCATTTCAACAAAAGGACTCGTGCAGAATTTTATGCATTTTAAAAGTTAGCCTTCTACATGGCAATCAGAGTGAGGGGTCATATACTTTCCATTTTGCTGCAATCAGTAGCCAATAAACTAAGTAATATTGAATAATACAATTCTATGTTTTCAAGCCCTGCCTACCTCTAAACTGATCTCATTCAGATGATTACTACCCCTTCTTGAGGCTTTGAGATGCAGATGGACTTATTTCTGATATTATTTATAGGATCAGTACTGCATTGGGATAGGAAAGTCTTTTAAAAGAATATAGCAAAACCTCATTTCATGCTGCAGAACTTTGGAACAAGTGTTTATTTCTATTTAAATACACAACACAATACTTTCATAATTGCTGTATGAATTCAGTAAGAAGCAGTACTGGTCTTGTAGATCTAACCATACATACAAATAAAATAGAGGCCTGGTATGAGCAAAAAAAAGGAAAATAAGTATTTTTGCCTTAATATTGTAGATTTCATTGCATTCCAAGAGCTCTGTTAATTCTGTAGGCGGCAAATTTTTCAGAACTTCTGAATTGTTTCTGAACAAAAATAAATCTGAAAAGGTCAAGGATGTATTATGAGTTTCAGGTTTGGACCAGAATAGGTCAATTTGTGAATGTCTTTTAAAAAAGGACATATTCAATATCTGGCTTAGCAGAAAGAACAAGTACAACTGATCATATATTTATCTGATATCAAAATTCAGGAAACTTGATTGTCCTGCCCATTTACATATTTGATGTAGTGTCCATGAGGGTTTTAGCTTTCCATTCATCTCTAATAAGAATGAAATTAACATAACAAGCATAGCAATAGAGTGAAAGAGCTGCAGTATGAAATTGCAACCTTGAATATCCCGTCAGAGAGGGCTGTAAATTCTGCACTTTCCATTTCTTGGTCAGAAAACATGTGGACTAAGAATGAAAGTGTGAAAACATAAGAGTTTATGTCTCAGCCAGGCTGTAAGCTTTGGCCTATTTCTTTAGAAGTGTCGCTACTTCCTGTTTAACATATCGACTGGCCTATTTGGCATTTGACAGCAGTATTGAATTTTTGCTGAATTTTATGCTTCAGGAAGGACATAAAGTAACAAGGCTCCCCCCTCCACAGCCTCAAATTTACTATGAACTTCAGAAACACTTTGTAATCTCATGTAAATATATTATTTTTCTGTTGGAAGCAGCCCTCTTTTTTTTTCAGGAGGGACCATGGGGCAGTAAGGGTTCCCTTGACTCTAGAGAATTTGCTTCAAAACAATACAAAAAATAAGTAAATAAATGTCCCTTTTACTTTTTCTCCCCACATTTTATTGGCTGGGTTGGGTGGATCTCAGCATATAAAGTTGTCTTTGATGATCTCTCTATGTGCTCTTCTGCTGTCTTTTTCCTCCTTTGTACCTCCACAAGGCCCAGGCTCTAGGCTGGAACTGCCAGCTTGGTGGCAAAGAGTCTGAAAGGTAATTATTGCAACACTGAAAAAGAAAATAAAGAAAATATATTTTTTAATTATTATTTTTTAATTTGGTTTCAGTGTTTTGGGATTTTTTTGTTTGGTTGGTTGGGTTTTTTGGGGGCGTTGCTTTTTTTGGTTGTTTTTTGTGTGTGTGTGTGTGTGGTTTTGTGGGTTTTTTTGTTTGTTTTTTGTTTTGTTTTTGTTTTGTTTTGTTTTGATTCAAAGCCAAACTTTGAAAAAAACTCTTGGTTCCTAATTCCCAGTAGACAGTGAGATACAGATGAAATTGAGATGTTCAGACCAAATGAATATCATGACACTAAAATGATGAAATACTGTGGAATTTGCAGTAGTCATGTTGCCATCTGAATACTGCATAGAGCTAACAGGAAAACAGACACAGAGGATATAAAAAAGTTACCAAACTAAGACAAAATTAGTTAACTGGGAAATCTGAAGCAAAACACCCCAAGAAAACTGATAGAGCTTTACTTCTGTAACAGAGTCTCGCATCTTCTCCTCATTTCAGGTGTCTGAGGCCAGGAGAGAGGCACGAGGGACTAGTAGGTTGGGAAATGGACAGTTGAAGATCATATATGTGTGTGTGGGTGTGGGTGTCTGGGTGTCTGGGTGTCTGGGTGGAAGGGGCATAGAAATGTCTTCAATATGCCTAGGGATCACTTGGGGAAGGGAAAAAAAAAATAAAAAAAAAAAAAAAAGCTAGGTGCTGAAATGCACCATAATTCTGATTCTCCTCACTGGCTACATGACAGAGAAGGTTGTTGAGAGACGATGTGTCTTAAATGTTTCTTCAGAGTCTTAAAAGAGCATTGTTTATAGGCTACAGATCCAATTCTTCCTCCTTCTCCTTCCCTGATCTGCAGCGTTTAAATATAGTAATTCTACGTTCCACTTCACAGGAGACAATTAGATTTACCAATATTTAATTTTAAAGCACAGTGTTCATGACTGCAATAACTTCAGTGAAGGGACAGGGACACCCAGAGCTCATAATTCAACTCAAATTCAACATTCTAAAACTTCTCTCTTGCTGAGCCCATTCTTTCTAACCTTTCATTTCTCCTCTTTGTCACTTTGCTCTGCCAGCATTCAACATTACTATTTTTTTTCAATTTCTCTCAAATTTTTATCTGCCATACAAATGCCTTTAAAGCCCTTTTTTTTTTTTTTTTTTTTTTTTAAACAACAGAAAGGATGAAGTTATACCTCTAACTATTTACTTAGCTCAGGCACAGGAAATAATAATAATTTACACAAAGGAAATCCAACCACACAAAACTGACTATCTACCTTCTAAGAAATAAGCAAAGTCCACTTGTTTCACTTCCATTCATTTCTGCCAGACTTGATGACACATTAACACTTTTTGTTTTAACTCTGTTAAGACATTCCTTTAGCCATCTCTAAGGTGATATTTTCAATATCAAGATCTTATCAGAAATTATTCTTTTTCTTTTGGCCAAAATAGACTTCCTAAAGTTATGGAGAAAATCTGAATTACAACACTGATTAGTGTAATAATCATATTTTATTTTAAACTGCAGTTATGGACATTTCTGGAGTCTCTTTATCAGAACAAAAGAAGTATGAACTATCCTTCTGTGACTTCATTTTTTGTCTTGAATGTTCTATTAGATAAGGAGTCAAGACTGAAGTGCACTGATCCACAGAAGTGGACATGAATATGATTAAATGGGATTTAAGGATCAAAGAAGCTTATAATAAAAGCTTAGCATATGGGACAGCAGGAGTAGGTAGAAACAAGCAAGTGCATGGAGGGTAGAACACTGAAGATGTGTCTTCAAAGAGAAGTCCTAAGCCCAGACAAGAACAACTGAAAAATTGTTTGGTCTCTTAGCACTTGAGCTGGAAATTCTGGGCCAATTCTTAACTCTCTGGGGGTTTTCAGGCCATTGAGGTGCTGTATAATAAAAGAACTTAACCAGTTTCACAATTTGCAACCATCAATGGGGATCATAAGCATTGTCTTCTTTCATACAGTGTTTCTAACGCTTTGATTAGCCAGGCAAATTTCTCATTTTTAAATTGTTATTAATGCGTGAGTGATTTTGTACAGAATTAGTGTTCTGAACTTCCTTAGTAAATACTTATTCAGTTAAGCTTTACAGATAACACAAAAAGAATGGAAGGAATGGGGTTATAAAAGGGGAATGCAAAGAAGAATAAAGTAGTTTTTTAAACACTGTGTGAGACTTGCTCAGGCAGTATTACTGAGTTACTAGAGTCAACTCAAATTCTGGTAGTCCAGTAAGAATCTACCAAAATCTAAGAAAAACCATCTGGCTCTCACTCAGAATACAATTCTTGTGTAACTTACTGATTTCATTTTCATCCAGATTTGAAAATGTGGACTACTTCCATCGTTATTATCTGGTCCAGTAGGCTAGATAATCTTGATGAAATTCATCCTCTTTTAAGTCACATATTAATCAAATGAGAGCCTACTCAGGTGACCCATATTAGCTTTATTAGACTGGTCCTTTCACAGACTTAATAGACAAAGTCAAGCATCAAGAACAGTATAATTCGTCACAAGGTCCAAGCCTATCCAAAGGGAAATAATGAAGTACAATGCAATGACTCCATTAATTTCCAAAATTTTTATGAACAGATTCACCAGGGAACTAAAGGCTGCTTCATAAAATGAACATATTCCTATGCCTTCCAACATGGTCCCAGCTGTTCACAGCCTCTCACGCTGACACCAAGACTTCATCAATCTTTGATCTCCAGCTGCATGTTTTAGGATCTCATCCTAAAGAACAAGCACAATGCTAAAACAGTTCCTCTACTACTGCTGTAAAAGGTGGTAAAGAAGGAAATATATAGGAGTTTCAGCTGACACAGCCCGAGTTCCTCACTACAAAATAAGATTCAGATCACAAGCTACTCCAAATTTTATTTAAACCCTCTGTCATTAAGACACTATTTTTCATATGGGAGGCTGCCAATTTTTCGTGTAGTTAGCATTATGTTCATACAATATAAACTAGGACTCCACAGGTCCTTCCACACCAGTAAATTAAATGATCCCCAAGAGTGGCCTTTGTCATTGCAGCTGTTAGGGAGGGATGCATGGGGAAAACGACAGATGACCTCAGGTGATGTCCTGCAAGCATGAGTCCAACTCTTTAGAAGTACAGAGGAGGCTTTTCCAGTGTCCAGGAACATCCTTTAATTTACTGGTGTGAGCAGACAGAGCAGTATTCACCAGGATTAGCAGTCAATAGGAGGAACAGCTATAATGACTAAATCATGTTCAATTTTCCCTCCAAAGATACTTAAAATTCTCAGGTAAAGACTTAGTTTTAAATTAACTCCATACAATGGTCAGTGTAATAAACTTTCTCTGCATAGTATTTTCCTAATAAAAATGGCAAAACCTCTGGTTGTGAAACTGAAAAAGGGCTTGAGAAACTGATACTTTCCCAAAGCAATATATCAGTGTCAGTTTTAAAGATAAATATACAAGAAATTATGATTAGTCAAGTTCTGGAATGTTGTAAGTTTTAAATAAGGTTTACAAGAACACTAATGAAAGATGGTACAAACAGTAATTATTATTACTATTATTTTTATTAATATTGAAATTGATAATAATATTAAGAGTTTTAATATTATTAGTAATATTATTCAGTAACACCACAGCTCTACCACGTCCTAATGCTAGGCTTTCAAAATTTGAATAAGCTTTGATGAAAATTGCTCATAATTCTCTGACAAAGTTGATGCAGTGATGTGTTACTAAAGCTGAATGGTTTTTCTCAGGTTTTTTTAATGCTCATTAGTAATTAATTTTTCTTCTTTAAAGAAGATGAGGTCTTCTTTGCATAAAAATGAACCATGGGCAATTTCCAACAGAAGAAAAAAGTTTTTCTTAGCATACTTCAATAAATAGCTTGGGCTAGGATATTGAAAAGAGACTTGATCAAAAAGGCATTTCATTGACTGTGGTTAGTTAATTTCTCATATGATTTTGAGTTAACCATTTGTTGGGGAGGGAGAGAATTTCATACCTGTTTTTAGGTAAAATTAGGGGCCAAAAAATAGCCTGGGGCCAATAGAGTAAAGTGTTTAACCTCAGGAATAACCAGGGCAGCAGTTAGGCTCTGGTACTTACGTATTCTGCTTTGGCAACCTCACTAGCCACACACACAAAAAAGTTTGTCTTTGAGATATTAGAGAATAAAAGGAAAGGTTTGGAATCAGGAAAATAGAATACCTTCTCTCACACCTCAAATGAGTATATTTAATGTGCATATATCTGTGGGGCAATTCTTAACAAATTAAATTACAACACCTGTGGTTTTCAGTTGTCCTATTTAGTCAAATAAAGAAATGCATTAGCAAATATATATATATGGTGCCAGCTTTCACGAGATGATTGTGGCAAACATGAAAAAGTGAGGAAGTTCTCTGTCAAAAATGCATCAGTGTTTGGATTAAACACAACAACAACAACACCAACAACAACAACAACAAACCACCAGAATCTGGGGCAGTTTTGTTAATCCAGAATAGAAAAGCTGGGATAGCCTCACCAAAATAGTTCCATCATACAACATGAACTTGCTTATAGTCTTTCTGACTCCAATAGCTTTTCTACTAGTCAAGAGCACTTGATGGACTAAATATGTCCTGATATTCATGAATATGTGGTGATATCGACAAATGCTCACTGTAGTCCAGAATGAGAGAGAACTACCCAACTAATTTTCACCTGTGACCTACTATACAGTATAGTAAGCATTAATTTGAATTAAGGTCTTGGAAATACAGGAGCTTTCTCATTACTTTCTGTTCTCTGTCACATCTATTCCGTGACCTACTGCCTCTGTTCCTCTGTTTTACTCTCAGACCAGTTGCTGTTAACCATTATATTTTCTCTCTTTACCAGTTTTTTGCTCAAAGCTATAATAGGCAGTTATTCTGAACTCTGTATGATCTAAGGAAGTCTTGGGAAAGAGAGAGAGACTCACACATATGTGTATAGTGTTGAGGGAGATTAAAGAGTAGAAAATAAAGTAATATCTGCATTCCTTGGTATGCTTTAAATTTGATTTGATGCAGAATTATCAAGCAAAATTATCTGACCTGTGTTATGCAGGAGTTACACAACATCCCATTTGGACTTAAAATCTATGAATCTATAACAGCAATGGAAAGTACATGTAAGGTGACCTTCCCAGATTCACAGTAAACTTCAGTCAAGAATGACCTATCAGACTATCCATGCAACAACAAATGGGTTATAACCAACAATCTCAAAAACACTTTAGTATATTTTAAAGGCAAACAAGGTCATTTGTACTGGTTTGTCAATTTTCAAAAAACATTTGAGTTTTTCAGTTTGGGTCGTGTGTTTGTTTTTGTTTTTTTGTTTTGTTTTGTTTTGTTTTCTTTTTGTCTTGTTTTTGGGTTTTGTTTGTTTGTTTGGTTGGTTTTTTGTTTGTTTTTTGTTTTTTTGGGTTTTTTTTTTACTGCAGATTGAAATGGGGATTGGCAGCGTTGATTTTTAAAATCTGCTGGGAAAGGTAATATTTAGTTCCTAGGTAAAGGCATCATGTCTCCTGAAAAATGTCTGCTTTTTCTGTGCCTGGAGAAGACCAGTACATGATGAGACAATTGCCAAGACACCATTCCTTTGCTTTTACTCCCTTGATTAGTGAAAACTGTAATTTGTTTTAAAGAGTACAAGTATTGGCTAGACCAAGCAATGTGTCCTTCAGATGTAACCGTAGAAGATACTTAATTCTTACCATTTGTTGACAAAAGTAGAGTTGGTCAAATGCCCTTGTCTGGTCTATGATAGCAGAAAAAAGAGTATGCAAACAGTTCCAATAGTGTGAACCAAGATGAATTGGGACAGAGCAACCTGAGGTCTCTGGATAAAAGAGGAAGCATGAGGAAGAACTACACTGCAGGGAGGTAGATGGAGAATTATGTCTTTCATTTTCTTAGTCCCAAATCTGAAATGTAGGTGAGACAATGGGATGTAGGGAGCCGTCATCCACAGTGGGATTTTTTTTTTCCCTTCCTCAAGGACAGTCTCTGTGAGGCAGGTAAGTTTCCAGGACTGACTATGCTTTCCATGCAGAGTCACTTCTCTCCATAGTGGTGCTATTTTAATTTCCAGTCCCACTCTACCTGCCCCTTAACCCCTGTTTCCTGCTAATACATGACAGTGCCAGGCTTTTGATGAAAAGGAGGGTAAATGAAGGGTAGATCTGGCAACCTCAAGTCCCTTTTCTCATGTTCTCCCTGCCAAGATACAGTTATAATGCTGTCTCTATCATCTGTCTTCCAGAAATAGGATATACGTGTTTGCAGAAAACAGTGAGCTAGTACTAGGCACCTCATTCAGATAAGATATCCCATGTATTTTCTTCAGGAAGTGCACCAAAAAAACTCTACAGCTGACCAAAGACTTTAAATGGATCTCAAAGAGACAACTTT
Organism: Delichon dasypus; assembly: GCA_037837765.1. NCBI lineage: Eukaryota > Metazoa > Chordata > Aves > Passeriformes > Hirundinidae > Delichon > Delichon dasypus. The sequence goes on along the minus strand of JBBAXF010000004.1, from coordinate 68,083,437 downwards.
AATCCATATTTTCCCCCAGAAGTCCTGCCCTACACATGCACTGCTTTGGTTCAAGGGCTCAGAGAACAGGGAGACATCTAGCTCTGCTGTCTTAAAAAAAAAAACTCAAACAAAGAACAAAACTAAACTCTAAAAGCCAACAGACAACTAAAACAAAAAACCACACAGACAAAACTAGGGACAGTTTACTCCATAGTCCACAATTTACTTTATAGTTCAGTGTCCAGAGACAGTGAAAACTGAATTAGTCCAACTCAGCTGGCCAGGGACCAAAGTTGACCTCCTGACATAGGTCACTAAGTCAGTAAAAGAATATTCTTTATTTCTGTCTCTGTTTGTCTTGTTCAAGGCCATGAGCATGGTGCCTTTATCAATGTGCCTTTCTCACTTAGCTACTTTGCTTGCAGTTAAAGTTGCCTGTTCTGTTTTGCAACATAAAAGATAGTTCCTGACTTGAATAAGAAATTATGGTCTATAGCAGGATGATGCAATACAAGCATGTATTTTAGAATTCTGCAGTATAGAATAGTCTTCCTAGGATACTCTTTATATCTTTAAACCTGAACTTTAAGTAAACTGTCAGTTACCCAAACACAGCGGAATGCATGATTATCCCATATTAATGTCCCTTAATCCCTTTTTTTTTTTTTTCCCCACACTCTCAAGAAAACCACTTAATAAGGACAGAACATCAGTAAATGTTAGGAATAGTGTGGGGCTGGAAAACATAATTTGTTATCAAAAGGATGCTTTATTCTGGGTACAGAGCAGGAGAAAATGTCAAGGGTTTCCTAAATCAGTCTGCCTGTAATCCTGCCATATTTGATGTCCTGGTAACATGTGAAGAATGCTGCAGAATATGTGCAGTGTTATGGAGACAAACTGTTTTCTGCCCTTGTTTCTCAAAGAGAAAAAATTATTGTCTTATCTCCTTAGGAAAGCTCTTAGTATGGAATGGACTCAAGATCAAACATAAGTACGTTAATGATTTTTGGAGCCAGATTCTTGATCCACACTTTCAAACCTACATTCTTGATGTGTAGATTATTCTGCCATCAGAAATGCTTTTCCAGTTTTAAATAAGGAAATTCAAAGGTCACTTATTTCACAAATCCTACAAAAAACCTGAATGTCAGCCAAAAACAGAAGGCATGGTTGATGTTCTCAGTATTTTTTAATGGACTGTAATGATTGTGAAGTCTTTTTATTCCAATGATCAAATTCATTTATATGAAGAAGGAAAATTGAAATCTACTAGACGAATCAGGAGATAGAAATGTAATCTATAATTTTGTACCAGCTTAGAAATAAGACTTCACCAAATATGAAGAAGTTATTTTTCAGGTCAGAGGTTTCCTACACCAGAATCCCCCACAACATCTTCTCTCCCAAAGAGAGCAGTAGAAGACATTTAGTGAATAATAAGATGGACCAAACAAGTACTGAGTGATTTCTTGCTGATACATTCCCCCAGCTCCTGGCAGTTCATGATACTGGCACTTCCTGAAGGGAAATTAACGTCCTTTCCACAGCACTTAATAACCTCTCTTGGACTCATTCCTTCTGGACTTTTCTTCTGCCTTTTTTTTCATCCTCTTGAATCCTCAGAAGCATCCTGTACTGATGAGAAACCCTGTTTAATTGTGTGTTGCATGAGAATTGCCTTCATAGGTTTCAAACCTTTTGGTCCAAGAATCTCTTGGATGCACCCTGATTTCTGTGTTCTAAAGACTAATGTCACAATTATTCCTTTCTCTTTCTCGTCCTGTGCCTGACTGTTCAGGCCTCTGTAAGACACCTGACACTATGACTGTTTTCTCAAGCTTCAGTGCTTGACTTGATGAATTCTTTCTTGCCCAAAATCCCACAGATCATTATTTGTGACCTTTCATACTTTTCTTTTTCTCCATCTGATACGCTACCTTTTTAAAAGATGTGAGAACTGCAAGGAATATTTTAATTAGGTACGTACCTTATGCTCTTTCCAAGGAAACTACTTTACTCCTCTGTTAGCCTGGTTTCACACAGGAGCCCCTAAATAAATGGGAATATACTATTACAGAAGGCTGGCATTTAAACACCCTCATTCTCCATCTATGGGCCCAGAATCTGCTTATTATTCATTTGTGAGGGGATGTTTTGGCCCTATGAGCAGTGGAACAAACCCTCAAGATAAGTAACATCTGAGGCAGCTGCTTGAGTGGATCCATCATTATCACTCGAATACGCTCTGTGGGTAAACAGAGGCCTTCAGTCCCTGGGGCTGCTAATCTGACACCTTTCATGAAGCACTAAAAGAATTCACTTAAAATTAAAAACAATGCACAGCTGTTTCAATGGATAAGTCATGCCATTTGCATGAGGATAATGGATAATCAATATACAATGGTGACACAAATTAAATGTGGATTAAATAGTCATTGTTCCACAGCTATGCTCTATGTGATTTTCCCAGATACTGTGTGATAGTCCTGTATTTTTTATTATTGCTTTGAGAAAAATGCATTTTCTTCTCTTGGAAGATGATTCTTCTTTATCAGTTGCACTGGTATAAAACAAACAAATGAAAGTGCTAATTTCCCCTATTTATCTACCACATCAAAGTTCACTTTTTGAAGAGTGATAGAGATTATAGAGGGACCTATTTATTTTTATTGCAGTCCTCAGATATTCTTAGTACAAGAGATTCTGGGAATGAGCCAATAATGATAGGGCATGGTGAACATAACTAATTCTGGAAGTTTTCTTGTTTCTCATACATATTTTCTATGGTTGACATGGAGATATAGATTCTTACCCTAAGAATGGGACATAAGGCAGACATCATAAGGATTAATCATTCCCTGTAGACATCTGTTTCCCTCCACTCAGTACTATGGGAGCAAGGCAAACTGCTTAGTTTAAGAATCCAAATTCTTGGTGGCTACAATGCTATGAAATTAATCTTATTCCTATTTGTTTTTTAAGAGTTGCCTGGTAACATTCAGATTTAAAAGAAGTTGTTCCTGTTTTCAGTTTACTTGTAAAATAATAATTAAATATTTCAACATCATTAATGTATTTAAACTCACATTTAGCAAACATTAGGACACATAGTTAACTCCAACGTAGAAGTGTGACCTGAGTGATTTATGAGAATTTATGAGAACTTCTTTGAGGAAGAAATAGTAGACCATAGAAATCTTAGGCTTCGACCATTTTTCTCTGTAAGACCCACTTGGAATTTAGGCACTGACCCCCTCTATCTACATTTGGAAGAATTATGTTGTGGTAGCCAATATTTCACCTAAACCTAAGTGACAGGGGACAATTGAAAGAGACAGTCAGAAGAAGTTCTGCACAGGACCAAAGGCTATATTGAGACTCTGAATATAGCTTTATTAGTTTCAGATTAGCCAACCAAAACCCATAATTAATAACAAAAAGTAATAATGAACTTCCATCTAACATACACTGCTTAACTAACCTCAATTCAAATCACTGACCTAGAAGTATTAAACTCCTTTTCCTATTACTAATCAGAAGAAAAAAACACCAACTGCTCACAGAAATTATCTTTTTTTTTTTTAAAATTTGTTTCACTGAGATAAATTACATTCTTTTCAGTCTGTGTGATATTTTTTCACAGGCAGACCTGGTGCCAAAAAATACCACTACTTCATTTTATTTGTCAAAACTTTTGTGGAGGGACAGAAAGGTGGAGAGTGTGAAAAATTAGAATAATTTTAGTCATAGTTATAATCCTAAAAAAAAAAAAAAAAAAAAATCATACATATAAGAAAATCCTTTTTATTGAAAAATAAAATACTGGAACAACCCATTCTGCTTAACCCTGTCATTTTCCTTTCAAAATCGAATATATCTGATGAAGGAAAAGTGAGGAATGCAAATATATAAATATAAATATAAATATATTTTATATATGCATGTGTGTGTGTGTGTGTGTGTGTGTGTGTGTGTGTGTGTGTGTATACATATATATAATGGTATATCTGTGGGCTTATGATTTTTTTATCATCCAGGTTTGAAAACATTCCGCTCATCCTTGTTACACATGAGTACTTAGTCTCTGGCTGCCTTTTTCATGCAAATACTGATGTTTGAGACAGATTTGACATTAGATTTTAGAAACTATTTAGTTTCTTATTAAAATAGCTTTTTTTGTGGAGTCACAAATTTTGAAATTTGCACTGACCTCAGGAAGAACAGAAGACCTACATTGTGTACTTCCAATCAACTCCCCTCAAATCCTGAAAATCTACCCTTGTTTGGCTCTCCTGTTTGCCTGTTTGATCTGTGCTGTAATGGGAATGCTGCTGCACTGCTACCAGCCATCTGAGAGGTTCACCATTCCCAAAGAATTTTGCTCTTGAGCTGGCTGCAAACTGACATTGCCTTTTTGTAATATATTCATCTGGGTGTTTTCTGGCAGAGATGGAGAAAAATGCCAGTTACATAAGTGAGAAAACCTGTTTTACAAGTGAAAATAATGTCTACAGTCTGGAGGATTTAAATGAGTCAGACGTTAGGATACACATTTAAACTCAAACCTCGTATTTGAATCCAGCAAATGCCTGCACATACAGGTAGTCCTTTGGAAATCAGTGAAGAAATGTTCACATGACTTAAACTTTTCACAGGTGTGAGACTTCGCACAATCTGCCCCCTCAAGTGGGAATATTAAAATTTCTAAAAGGGAAGTAGTCAGTGGAGGTTCTTAGTGAGGGACCCTAGCAACTGCAAAGCCGATTGAATAAAACACACTGCAGTTTATACCAGCTGAGAAAAACTACATTGCAATAAATTATTAGTAGCCAAATAGCCGGCATTCATGCCAAACATCAGTTAGAATGTCAGAGTAAAAATCAATGCCTGTCTGTTAATATACAGCTTAATATAAACAAAACCAAAACAAAACCAACCAGACAAACAAACAGCAAAAAAACCCAACAAAAATTAAATTTTATTTATTTTTGTGTTGTCTGGTTTTAGCAACAGATAATTAGAAATATTTAATGCAGAAAAACATATGCAAGTCAATTTTTTTTAAAGCTTACATCTTAGCATTTGTCAATACAGAAATTATATATTAGGCATGTTGCACTCTCTCTCAGTATGATAGCATTTAAAGTGGTTTAAAATTGGATTCATTTATAAAGCTGGACACCATTAATATCACCCCCTGCATGACAGTAATTCATTTCACTCTGGTTTGTCTGCACAGCAGTAGGGGCTCTGATCCTTGTATTCAGATCACAGTCCTAATTAAGTATTATTATAGAATACTTTTTTTTTTTTTTTTTTTTTTTTTTTTTTTTTTTTCCCCTTGAGATGGAATATCAAACATTCATGCCTGGTATTAAATTTGTTTACCATTGGACTATTGTGTTATTAATAAACACTGCCATACATGTCAGCACTAACTTCAGGGTCAAAAAGAGAGCTGAGTTGAAACAACATTACATACAAATCTCTTGGGACCTTTAAGGAAAAAGCTGCAACCTTTACATTAGATTCAACCCCTGTGATTTCAGGGGGAGTAATAAAAACTTTTGAGATTCTTTATTCTACTTCCTCTTTGAATGCACCTGAAATCTCATGAGGAAACACCAATTAGAGGTTTCTGTTGTTAAATGAAAGTCAGTGGCAGATATTTAGGTTTAGTTTGATTTTAGTGTTGGGTTCACAAACACAAAGGTAAATCTATAATCAAGCTAGTAACTCTCCAAAAATCAGGCAGTCTGAGGAAAATGTCTTGATTTTGACTCAGAATAATAATTCCTGAGCACTGTGGAGCAAGCAACAGAAATCCATGCTTCCCAAGTCATCTTGCACCTATAGAGTCATGGGTGACATCACTGTTCAATTTGCTCCCCAGCACACCTGGCTCATTTTTATGGCCTCATAAGTCCATGGGAATTGTGAGTCTGAATCTTGCAAAGGTACACAGTCTTGCTGGACAAAATCTTCCTCAAGCTAGAAGAGAGAAGACAATTACAATTAATATTACCTAACAATAGAAATGTTGAAAGTGTGCTCATAGTTCTCTGTTGAGGTGAACTGAGGAAGAATCCAGCTACTCTTGTATAAATACAGGTTTGTAATGTAATTAAAGTGCAATTGAATATCTGAGACATCGTGAGAAGGAGCAATCCTAAATGCCAGAATCCAGACACTTATTTCCTTATTCTACCTTAGCAAAATTCCTTGTGAACTCTAGAAGGCAAGAGGGGGTTGCCTCAAGTTTCACTCATTCCCTTGACCTGCTATCTCTGAATGACTGGTTAACACGCATTTTCAGTGTAGTGTCTCCACTTTCTGCATTTGTGGCCAAGAATAATCCTCAAAAGACAACAGAGATAACAAATAACTGTACAGCAATTTCTGGATTTGGAGTATATTAAAGAAAGTGCAGACTAATCCCAGTATTTTCATCTTCATCATTGCCACATATAGACACTCCTAAAAATCTGAGAGGATAAATGTGAAGTAGTTTTCTATAAGGAAAGTGTAATCAGGAATAATGGAATAAATTCATAATCTGAACAAAAAATTCTTTAACTTGATAGCTTGCTTTTCAAAGAGAAAAACATACATTTGTGCTCTTCAAAAAGAAACAAAACAAAGCAAAGCAAAGCAAAACAAAGCAAAAACAAAAAAAAACAAAAAAACAAAACCAAAAACAAACAAACAAACAAACAAAAAAAACCAAAAAAACCCAAACAAGAACAAAAACAATCCAAAACCAAAACCAAAACCAAAACCAAAACCAAAACCAAAACCTCACCAATCCCCCCCCAAATCCCAAATCAACCAACCAAACAAAACCCAGCCCAACCCAAACCAAACAAAATGCAGAAAACAAAACATAAAAACATTCCATCCAGAAACAAACAAATAACACTCCCCGCAAGAAGGCAAAACCAACACAATTTTGAATGGGAGTTGTTTGGGATTTTTTTCCTGTACTTAAGAGAAGCTAATATTAAGAGAATGTGGAAGTCTTAAAGGATAATATAAACAAAGGGAGGGATTTATTAAGTTTTTTTTTCTAGGAGAATAATTCTGAGAGTCCTGGAAGTCTGACTTTGGAAGTATTTTGAGACCCTCTGCTTGAATTATTTAAATATTATTTGGAAAAATAGCAGAAAATGAGAAAGAAGACAGAAAATATAATGTACAGTACCGTTTTCTCTGGAGGAAGTTATGTTTTGCTGAAAAAGTAATAAAATAAATATTTTTGGTTGAAAGTATAATTAAAAGATAAAATGCTACTTTGAAATGTTCTATTAGGTTGAAAGTTCCATTTACCACCTAGGAGGCAGCTTTGATGACTGAGCTATTTTCATGAGTCCTCCATGACAGACTTCAGTGAAAAAGAAACACATTAGCACAGACCTACTCTTTATATAGTTTAAGCTAACATACTCATTTGTGAATTAAACAGTCTAAGGAGCACAGAGGAGCAACTTTGTCAGGCAGAGGGACATTAATGGATATCTAGTGGTCAGAGAAGGAGGAACTAACCTCTTAATCTGGATAGTAGGTGTCCACACCTCAAGTACAGTCAGACCCTATGGGAGACATTTATTTGGATGATATCCATCATGTAGACACCTCTGACTCAGTTATCTCAGAGTCTCTTCCTCATCGAGTAGATGATTCTTTCCACCCTGAAATGTACATGTAAAACAGACTGTGTAAATTGCATCACAACAGCTCCTGTCACTGTCTGAGGAGTAAGAAAGAGTCCAAGATGACGTGTTCAAAGGAAGATGGTGCTCTAAATAACTCCCAGATACAGTTAGATAGATGAACCCAAGAGGATGTTACTCAGTTCCCCGGAGTGAAAAGAAGATAGCACATACACGTCTACTTCTTAATGGAACTCAAAGACCAGGCTCAGCAGTAGGTTAACAAAGCTAGAAAGAAAAAGAAGTAATGGTAATAGAAATGTTTTTTAAATTACATTGAGTCCAATAGTGTAGTGGCTTTAGTTTGTCAATTTTTCAATTTTTCCTGGCCAATACACCAAATAATGTGGTGGCTTGAGTGTCCACTAGAATCACTTACTCTTTTTCTGCTGTGAGATAGGAATAGGAGAAGAGCAAAGCAGGCTCAAACTATAAGAGGTTTTAAGAAGGCTTTATTAACAACAAAAAACCCCAAAACAAATGATAAGAATTGGAATAAAACCTCCAGAACAATTCTCCTCCTCTTACAACCTTCTTTTCTCTTCCACTGACAACATAAGGAGACAAAACTTGGAATTTATGTCAGCATACCACCTTTAAAATAGTCTTTTACCAGTTCTTTTAGGGAGAGGAGACTTTTAGGGTGAGAGAGCTATGTCATGGAGACTTCTACACAAGAGAAGTTTTCTCATGACTTCAATTCTCGCAAATAGCAGCTGCTTTGGAATCTGCATTTGTGAAGTCCCTCCCATTTCATGAAGCCTTCCTACAGATGAATTCATGTCAAACTCATGGGCTATTATTTTAAGGATGAGTTGCTGAAAACCAAGAGTTCTCTTCATCTATTTTTGAGATCATCTTCATCTCTGGGAACAGAGATCTCTCCCTGGGGGCAGGTCTTTATCTTCAACTCATCTCTCTCTCTCCCTCTCTATTTCAGCCTCTCATGAGATCACAGCCACTTCAACATTTACTTAATTCAGCATAAATGCCTTTGCTCATGTCTGCAATTTTGAACACTTCATCTCCCCAAAAATTTTCCACAAATTAAACGGATATTCTAGTATATCAAAGTCCATCACCATCACCTTACAAAAGAATTTCAGCCTAAGCCTAAGGCATCTGCTTATACTCTGCTGCCTCCGCTGAGGCGTAGCAACCTGGTTCGGGAACAACATGGCAGCCACACCCAGGCTGCTTGGGCCACCAGCTCACAGACACCAATGTGGTGGATGGCAAATGGCATTTTATTAACTGATTACGTGGAGTTATAAAACCTCTGTTTGCTACATCACTTCCATCTGCTTAATGTTACAAATTAAGTGTTGCTTACCTTATCAAGGACACTAAACAACTAAATGTTGAGGGAGGGGTTCTGTCTACCCGTACAACACAATATTTTCCCACCGCCTGTCCGTAATCTGTCACAATACTCCTCCCATCTAGGACTTGACTCTTCCTTCACTGACCTTAATGTCTTCATATTGTTTCTCTAAATGTCTTTACTCTGTCATTTTCTCTCACTTGGAGAGAAATTAATGTTGTGCGAGTTTCACCTGTGCAATGAAAGGGTTAATATCTCGCCTGGGGCCTGTGGAGATCATGATGGTTTCTTCTGGGCAGTGACCAAAGTCATCACACTGGTAGATTCAGGCCACACTGGGGCTGTGCCAGTATCTCAGGGCTCCAACTGCATTCAATTCTAGCTGCAGAGACACTTTGCACAGCTGCAGAGCTACTCCTGGTCTCAGTCGCATGATCTTTTGCGGCTCTGGGATCGCCTCCAGCAAGATGACTCAGTAGTGGTGGCCGGAGCTGTTTATGGTTGAGGATTCATCAATGTTGCAATGCATTAATTTAGTTTGTATTTCATCGGATTTATAATGTTCTTTTCTATCTGTCCTTGCCCAGCAGTGCCCATCCCCCTCAAGCCTTATCCTGTTTCCTCCCACTTATCACTGATTGGGGTGATGCCTCTGGGTCTCACCTCTGGGCCGTGCCCCCCGGGGGAAAAAGCCACGGCAGGGAAGGGGCCAGCACTCTCTGGCGTTGGCAGTCCCCGGGAAAGGTCTCCAGCAACCGGAGCAAGACTTAAGAATAAAAGCAGAAATATACAAGCCGAGCCAGAGAGTCATGCTCTTCTTTTGCCATTGGCGGCCGTCTAATCTCGTGGGGGAAACTACAAGAGGCTGTACTAGTGGAGGGGAGAAGCAGCTAGGATCTCAGCAGCCCAGCCTGGCCAATGCTGCGGCAAAGGCGGGGCCCAGTCTGGCCTCACCTCACCAGGCCTGCACTGCAGGGGAGAGGAGGGGAGGAGAACTGGCTTGGTGGAAAGATGTTAACAGCTGCTGGAGCCCGGCCTGGCTTGTTACCTGTTCCCAGGCCAGAAAAAAAAGATCTTTCCTGGGGTTTGTTCAGCTTTCAACATGTGTGTTCACAGAGGTGTATTCAGCTTCCTAGTGGTTTAACAAGGTGTCAGAATTCAAAACTCATCACCAATTGGTGGGCATTTTGTCAGGCATGGAGGAAACTGTTAGCAGCTTCTCTTAGAAAAATCACTTCCACAGGTGACTTCTTTCTTTTTCACCAGATGTCAGTCAATGCAAAACCAACACAAATACAGAGAACACCACAGAATCAAAGAGTCATAGAGCAGTTTGTGTGGGAATGGACCTTAGACACCCCTAGTTCCAACCCTCCTGCCATGCATGAGCAGGGACACCTTCCACTACTACAAGTTGGTCAACCGACATCCAGCTTGGCCTTGAACATTTCCAGGGATGGGGCAGTCACAGCTACGTTTTCTAGCCTCACAAACTTCAACAGGAAAAGTTTGTTCCTAATATCCAATCTAAAACAACTCTCAATTCAGTCTGAAGCCATTCCCTCTTGTCCTGTCACTACAAGTGACTTGCAAATCGTCCCTCTGTCTTTTTCTAGGCTTCCTTCAGGTACTGGAAGATGTAATTAGGCCACACCAGAGCCTTCTTTACTCCAGGCAAAACAATTTCAGTTCTCTCAGTGTTTTCTCATAGCAGAGGTTCTCCAGCCCTCTGATCATCTTGGTGGCCTCTATGGACAGGTCCCTGTCTTTCCCGTGCTGGGACCCCAGAGCTGGCTGCAGAGCTTCAGGTGGGTCTCACCAGAGCAGAGCAGAGCAGAGCAGAGCAGAGCAGAGCAGAACAGAACAGAACAGAGCAGAAGGGCAGAATCCCCTCCTTCTCTTGCTGCCCACAGGGCTCTAGGCGCAGCCCAGGACATGTTTGGCTCTCTGGGCTGTGAGTGTCATGGCTGGGGCATGTCCAGCCTCTCACCCACCAACATGCCCAAGTCCTTCTGGGCAGGCCTCCCCTTGATCTGTTCATGCCCAGCCTGGACTGACACCAGGTACATCCCTCAACCCATATGCAGTACTTTGCACTTAGTCTTGTTATTTTATATTATACTCATAATATTCCCATGGGCTCACTTCTTGATCTTGTCCTGGTTCCTCTGGGTGGCATCCTGTCCCTCAGGTGTGTCAGCTGCACCACTCAGCATCGTGTCATTTGCAAACTTGGGGAGCATGCACTCAATGCTTTTGTTATGTCATAAAGGAAGATATTGGAAACCACTTGTTCCAATGTCACTTGTCACTGATGTCCATCAGGCCTCTGTGACATTGACCATGATGCAACCACACAAAACCAATTTCTTATCCATCCAGATGAGAACCCACCAAATCCATCACACTCCAGTACAGACAGAAGGATTATTTGAGAGTAAAAATATAAACCAAAAAAACACTTCTAAGAAGTCCAATTCCAGTGTAGTATTAATTATTCCAAATTTAAGTTGAAGCTAGGAAATTTTGAATTCAGTCAGGAAAAATGAAAATGCCAAATATTTTCCTGTTTTTCAAGAGAGTAATAAGACATCATAGCCAGCAGTTATTCTGAAATTGTTTTCCTTCAGTGTCAAGATACATTGACAGTTATTGCATAATCAAGAAAGCACAATTATTATTAATAATGCTTCAGGTAAGATGCTTAGAATTATGATAGTTACATTGTTGTCTTTATTCTCATTTTACAAGAAAAAAATATCTATCCAAAATTTTTAAAATCACATATTTATGAATTTTTATTAACTTCCTTTATGAAAGAATCAGGCAATTTTTAATTTTGTTTAATAAAGTACTGAAAATCTTTAAATGCCTTTCTAAAGTTGTTTGAGGTACTTGGGAGAACATAAGTTTTTAGTGTTTGTGGGGTTTTTTTTGGTTGGGTTGTTGTTGTTTGGTTGGTTGGTTGGTTGGTTGGTTTTGTTTTGTTTTTAAGTAGCCACTATTAATTTATTATGACTGCACATTTATTTCAACTCAAAAAACAAAGGTTTTAAACTACTCTAATAGAAATAAACATAGAGCATTTTCCCATATTTGCCCATCATTGTCAGAAGAATTTACCAATTTGTGATATTAAGCATAAAAGTCCAGGTTATAATGACATATATTTACAAAGAATTTTGTATTTCTAGCAATAAAATATTCAGAGGAAGATAGTAGTACTGCTTTTTTTGGGCTGGAGTGTTTCTGTTTGTTTTGACATATTGTATCTTCATCTGGCATACATAAACATTCAAAACAAAATACTTGATAAACTAAAAATTATTTCTGAAATTGCCATAATATGATGTTTCAAGCCTATTAAAACTTAAGCATTATTTCCAATTATTTTAGAAACAAAAAATCAACAAAACAGGCATGATTTGGAGAAGTATTTAGAACTTGTCTTAACTACGTAATCTGGCAGAAAACCAACAGAAGTCAGTAGGACAATCTTCTAACTACTGTTTAGAAAATATTTCTCAGTAGTAACACGAAGCATGGCAAAAACAAGACATGACCTGTGTTATCTGCTCTCTGCTGTCAAGATCATATGGAGTGAAATCCTGTGACATTTTCAGAAGCAGCTGCCTCTGATCCAGTCAAGAGTTGGATGTGGAGTGGATTGACCTTCTAGAAGGCATTTATTGGTGTAGCTGTTTTGTTCCTTTTATATAAATAATGTCAGGTACCTGCTATCCCACCTACTATGGAAAAAGTTGTTTGGCATCCTCTGTTACAAATGACAAAATTTGACATGGGATTTGTAGAAAACAGAAAAACAACAACAACCAGAAAACAAACAAACAAAAAACAAAACAAACAAACAAAAATCCCTATAAATTTTCATTTAAAATGTACATTTTTCCATTCAAAAGATTCCTCAGATGAGGTGCTTCAGAGCTCTGGTTCTTCCTGGGACAGTCATAATTGTGGAATACAGTTTATAGATCACCCAGTTGAAGTCTGAACTTCTCAGACCAGAAGAAGGGTTCTTTCCAATTATGATGACTATGCATTTTGGTCTCCCTTGCACTGGAAGAACACCCATGCGTTGCTTTTTCCAAGCTGCTTTTAATATCTCTCCTCACTTTCCAGGTCTTTGTGGGGATATGTCACACTGATTACTCTCTTCTAGATCAGGTGAATGCTCAAGCACAGAATATGCCACTGAGATCTGCTGTGATAGTGGAAGGCCTCCTGCACAATGGCAGAAGGGAATTTTTTGTCCTTCATCTGTGCCTTTAAACACAGGAGTGAGAAGGAAATTTTCCAGTCTATTCATTTATAACAGGCAGAATGAGCTAGAAAAATGTCCTAGTTATTGCAAACCTGTGTTTGAATATGACTGAATAAAAATGAGGGCACACAAACTCAGTGAAGAGAAGAGATGTTACAGTGCTTAACAATAATGGTTACAGTCTCATTTTCTGACAAACTGGGATAGAATATAATCACAATGTGAGATCCATAATTAAAGTAGGGATAGCAGTGACATTTTTATTGTATATTTCAACTGCTGAGTAAGTTCCTTTTTTCTATTTTACTTTTTTTTTTTTTTTTTTTTTTTTTTTTTTTTTTTTTTTTCCCAACTCATGCAGAATCTATTCATTTTTTTCAGGCAGGAACAACCCAGCTAGTGGAACTCTTAATTGCATGCAGTTTTGTGCCAAGAAAAACTCCAGTCCGGTGAATCTTTTTTGTTAAGAAGCTGTGGTGCAACTCTGAGGTTTGGTTTTGAAGTGTAAATGTATAGTTCCAAAAAAAAAAAAAAAAAAAAAAAAAAAAAAAAAAAAAAAAAAAAAAAAAAAAAATCATTCAAAATGCATTCAGAAAACCAGTCCCTTGTTTTGTTTAGGGTCTGTATCTATTTTAATTTTTAGCCAAAATATACTGGACTTTAAAATATTGTTTAAAAATGACAAATTCCAAAATGTGAAAATGTTGGAATACTAAAAGGAAAATTAATATGCAGACATATTTTAAGCAAAAATCAAATTAAGAATAACTAAAACTCAACCATATCCTTTTAGAAGAGGAAATATTCTTTGGCCATTTTATTAATTTATTCCATTACCTAACTTTCTAAAATTTGAATTTATTCTCCTGCTCTGACACTGGTTTGTATCCTGCTGTCGGTCATGAAAATATTTTGGTTTGTTTTGGCAGAAAAAAAATCCAAACTTGAAGCCTTTCAATATATTCTATGCATCACATTTCTGTACTGCCAAGCTCAGTACTTTTGCTTGCTTTTCTCAGTCCACTTTGCCGACAGGGCTATTCATACTGTTGTCCCTCCCCTGGAGTCTTTCTATCTGAAATAAACGAGATATTGGCATAAAAACATCCTTCCTTTAAAATACTCAGAAACATATGCACAAAACACACAGTCAACATCTCTGAAAGTTACAATACCCTTCCAGTCTCAGATTGAGTTTGGCAGGGAAGGAAGAAGGATAAGCAAAGATAAATTAAACAACCTGCATTAATTGATATGAAAAAGACGTAGCAGAAGTAGAGAAAAGCCTGGACTTGTAAATATCAAGCTCTTATAACTGATTCATGTAAATTTTTCACAGACTGGTCACACATAATTGAAACTTCATGAAGAGATCCTCAGGTTTTCCAAGCTCTAGTGAATAGGAAACATCCTGAAAATACCAAAAGTACCTTTTGTTCTGATGTATTTGGGTCTTATTTTACTGTCTTTCTGAAATCAGTAATCATGTGCCAGTTAAAAAAAGACAATGAATACAAATAAAGGTTGATATTGTCAGCTCAACAGACAATGAAGATAAATTATATTTTTTTTTTTTTTTGAGATCTTCTTGTAGGATGTTTGTTTGTTTGTTTGTTTTTGTGATATTTCAGCAGTTCTTAATGTACCTCAACTGGTTTTTCCTTTAAAAGAATAAATCTGTCACATGAATTGATTTACTGCACAGCAAGCTCATGCTTTTAAAGATGTCTCCATTATAGGAAAATTAATTTCTCAAGCTACTTAACACACTTCTAGTAAAAGCTTTCCAACCCAGTGAGCGCAATGAGCAACAGTACCCATGCAGGCGCAGTAGAAAGTTTGTCAAGCCGTGTTTTGTTTACTATTCCCAAAGAACAACTTTATGTTGCAGCAGGAAAATACAGGTGCAGACTTCTTAGAACTGTCCCAACTATAATTTAATGTTTTCTTCTCTTCCAGTTGCTCAAAGATTGACATGATGGTGTAAGAGCCAATGGTTGCACCATTTTTTTAATGTTTTTTTCTTGAGTAAGTAAATAAGAATCTCCTAAATTTTATGGCCTCTTCTATGATATGAGTCGACACCATGGCTGAATATGTTCTCCAAGTACTAAACGGCCTTATATTACATATATATTAAATATACTCCAAACTTAAGCCCTTCATCTTCTTGCCCAGATTTTCTATATTAGATGATTGCATAGGACAAATGTTATCAAAATTCATAGTATTACCAATCAAAGAGAACATCTGGAAGTCAACTAGTCCAGGATTCAAGGCAGGGTCTACTGGCATCACTAAGTCAGAGCAGACAAGACTGTGAATAGTTATGGCTGGAAAGTTTTCGAGGGTGAAGCTCCAGGGCATCCCTGGGTGACATATTCCAGTAGTTCTTCCCTGGTCTGAGGAGAAAGATTTTCCTAATATCCAGTCAGTAAAACTGAAACCACAAGTTATTAGCCTCTCATTTACCCCCTGCTGGGGGGTGGGGGGGGGTGGGGGGGGGGGTGGTGTGGAAATTTGGTCTCTTCATCTTTATTACCTCCCCTGAAGCAGCTGCAAAGTGCAGTTAGGTCAGCTCTTGTGTCTTAAGAAGAAAAGCTGTGAAATGGGGCAGTGAATGACAATTCAGAACAAATAACACTTCAGATAAAAAAAGTTTAAAATATCTGTAGTGGAAAGAATTATGTCACAACTGTAAGCATGACAGATATTGGAGTCATGCTGAATCCTCTTGACCCTTCCGTCTCCCAACTGAGTAAACTGTCTCTTTTCCTCAAAGATGCAACAAGAAAACTCAGGAGAACAAACTTCTTTCAGAACCTCTTCAAACTGAGATAGAACCAGCTTAAATATGAACCATGACAGCTTCAGAAACAGTTTCTGTGCACATATTTTAATTTAATTTAACTTTTAATTAAGTTTTTGTCACTTGAGAAGTTGATATTTTCTGGATTCACAATCCAACTTTGGTGATGCTGCTTTCACGATCAGTGAACATTTGTCTTGAGAAGAGCCTGGGTCCTTCAGTAGAATCACAGAAGCATGGAATTGTCTGAGTTGGAAGAGACCCACAAAGATCACCACAGTGATTGTTTGAGTCCATAGGTGTGCAGTCAGGACCTTGCTACTAGAAGAGACTGTAAATCCTGTTATCTAATCCCAACCACTGCTCAAACCTGTACCATGGCTTAATTTTTGAACAGTTATTAGGAGTCAGATGAAAACTGCTGTTGTTGATTAGTGAATCTCCACAATGTCAAAAATATGATTTGCATAATGGTTTTAAAATAGAGCCAGTGTATTTTTGGTCTATGTTAAGCCCCATAAAATTAATAAAGTATGTTTCCATTGCTGTTAAATTAGGGGTGCAGTTGTCCTCATAAAATACATTTTGCTGTTCGGGTTTTATGGGGGAAGTAATAAACTGCAGTTTCTAAAAGCAGCTTGATACAGTACAAAAAACCTTTACAAGTTTCTACTTAGATAGTAGTCAAAAGTAATAAGGCACAGAATATTTTTAGATTAAAGACCATATGTTAGACAACAGACATTTTGAAAAACACTGTAATTTTCATAATTATGTTCAGGTGCTATTTTCATATTGTACACTACATCCGTATGATATTCATTTGTTGTTTATGGCTGTAGAGAAGGAATATAGATATATAAATTGTGCCAAAAAATGCAGAGTTGTTAATCTGCTGTGATTTATTAGATCTGTAATCAGTTCTTACTGCCCTCCTCTCCCCATTCCTGAGACAGATCAAGAAGTCATCTCCTCTTTTCCTCTTGCTAACTGTTTCTGATGGATTTTCTCACCCATGTGTTTAAGGAAGTTAAAAAAAAAAAAAAAAAAAAGTAACTAATTTCTGCCCTTTTATGGAAAAAAAAAAACATAAGTTGTTTTTTTTTTTTTAAATCTCCATATAAAATTAATAACAAAGAACAATCTGTGTCGACCTGGGACATTAATGTTTTTTTAACAAAGTGAATTTAAAAAGTGAATCATTTAAGCAATATGATGACAAAATCTTGGCAGACTTTGAGCTTGGAGACTTGGTGGAGACTATATGGGTTAATAGCTCTAAATATTTAATAGCTACCCTCTTCAGTATTCTCCTAGAAAAGTGTTTATGCAAATGGTTCAAATTTGGGGGGTCTTGTGTTTTTTTTGTTGGTTTGTGGTGGTGGTGGTTTTTTGTGGTTTTGGGTTTTTTTTTGTTGCTGTTGTTGTGGTGGTGGTGGGTTTTTTTGTTGTTTTTTTGTTTGCTTTTTTTGTTGTTGTTGTTTGTTTGTGGGGTTTTTTTTGTTTGTTTGTTTGTTTTTTAGTGAGTAAATACAAAGCCAATTCAGGTGTTGAATGAAATAAATTAAGGAGGACCTAACTTTAAACGTTCTCAGTGTTCACAGTCTTATGCCTTTTCCTGACTCCCATGAAGGATTTTATCACCTTCAAAGCTGTGTGTCCAAGACAAGTAATATGAGCAATTTCTTAAACAAATCACTCTCAAATGTCTATTCAGGTTTCTTACACAATTAAATTAATTTAGATTGGACATGCTTAAGGTTAAGCAAGCATATATATATATATATGCATATGCTCCCTTTAATGTTTCTATGCATTTAATGTCTAAAATTGGCATATACTTAAATCCTGGTGCAGTCTCCTAGGGGATTTAAACACCTTTATGTGCAATTCTTTATTGATTCACTTGCAGTTAATCAACAATTAAGACTAGTTTTGTCAAAGTATTAAAGAGGAGGGGTTTTTTTACTTGTTTGCTTGGGTGTTTTGTCTAGGCAACACTATTTCAGCCAGTCAATTGGAACATTTTGATCTTTCTGCAAATTTTCCTTGAAACTTTGGATGATCATTTCAAACTTGGTGCAGAAATCTTATAAGACTCAGCGAAAAGAAGTGCCTCTTACCTTGTAAGAGATTTGTGTCTTTAATGATATGAGTGATCATCTGCCAAAATAAAAAAAAAGTTATGTGGCAATAAGAAAAAAAAAGTTAAAAAATAAGAACTTTCAGTCCAGGATGTAAATGGACAGGACAAGAAAATATATTATTTCTGTGATCTTTTTTTTGACTCTTTGTTCAATTTTATATATTTTTCCTCATTCAGAATTTTGTGCAGATGAGAAGTTAAAATTACCTTGAACTGGTTTGGTGATTTAAAAGGCTATCCTTAAGAAAAGATGGGTTTTTTCCAGGCTTCACAGCCTTTTATAGAAACAGACTTTTATATGGTGACAAAAGTGTTCCCTGGCCACCAGAATATAGAGTACCTTGTTGGAATGTTTTCTAAATTTCTGTAACAGCTTAAATAGTAAACCCTTGTCTTTCATCAGAAAGCCCTCTCAGCCCATTGTACAAAACTTCTCTGAAATATGGAAGACAGGAGGACAAAACCTTTTTGAAAAAGTGAGGTTTTGAACTTAGTTTAACACTGTCCTTTATATAAGTTTTGATCATTAGGTTATTAAATAGTATGTAATCAAGATTTCTAGACATCTTGCCTGTCTTTAAAGGGTTAGGTGATGAACTAAATTTACGTGCCTCTTGTCAGCACAAAAGCAAATATTTAGCTCCATAACAGATCTACTAGATGAGGGAAAAGGTGAGTCTTTAGGCTACTGCAAGAGATTAGGAAACCAGTGTTCTTTTTTCAAGGATTTCTGTGTTGTCTAAAATAAATAGTATTTAAAAGAATTTTATCCATATAAACAATATAATACTAAATTCTTTAAATTCTATTTTATTTTTTTTTTAATAATGAAGATTATATTTCTTCAAAATAATGAGTGCAAGACATTCTCTGTAGGTTGATAATGCTGATTGAAGAATACTGTTTCTTCAGGGGTAGTATCCATGGAGTTCTGAGTTGTAGCCTCTGCCTGTGACAGAAATTTTATAAGAATAGGAAATCAAAGTTCATCAGGCTTGACTTTGCAAATAGCCTTTCTGTGCAAATAGCAGAGAATGACCCCCAAAAAATCATCTATACGAATATTAACCAGAAGTTCTTCCTTCAAAAACATCCCTCTTTCAGGCAGGTTTGCAGCATACTTCACTCAAGATAAGCATGAGCTGAAAATACTCAATTAAACATCAGGATTTTGTTACAACACACTTACTACCTGTATGTTTGAATTGCATATTTTTTGTCAGTAAAACCAGAGGTAAAAGGTCAGGTCTTTTCCTGCAGTTGAAGGGTCAGTTTTCAGAAGAAATATTGAGAGGGAGTCTGTATCACTTCTCAACTCAGACCCTGAGAAAGGAAGAAAATGTATGAAAATTGACAAGAATTGCTCATTTTCCAAAAAGAATTAGTTCAGTTTCCAGAAGGACATTGCAAGTATGTTTTACTGTTTCCTTCTTTTATGAATTTTATTTCCAATTTTATGAAGTACCATATTCTGACTGTTGTTAGAGTAAACATACTAAGAATTTTAAATAATAAAAGGTTCTCTGAAATTTCTTTAAAAAACATTGAGAACTTCATTTCTTAAAATGAATGAACAGTGAAACTCTTTTTAAAACTGTGTCTTGAGACCTTTGTGTTCATTTATATGTGTTACTGAAGTGTTATTTGGAAAGAAGGAAATGAGATGAAAATTAGGACCTGAAAATGTACATGTACTATAAACATTAACATGTACTATAAACATGTACTATAAACATTATGATCTGCATTGCTGGGTTTTTTTGTTGTTTGTTTGTTGGTTTTTGGTTTTTTTTTTTTTTTGGTTGTTGTTTTTTGTTTTGTTTTTGGTAGAAAAGTTAAGCTGAGATTTGTTTTATGTTGTCCCTTTGAAACTTAGATCCTTCAAGACGATTTTCACTGATTTAATTTTATTTTGCACTTTACCATCAGCCATTAATAGAACAACTGTGTATAACTCCAAATAACTCCTGCAGTAAAGCAAGGAGAAATACATTTTGTTCCATCTAAAGCTTCTCTCCTCAGTTATGTTTGTCAAAATGTAAACCTTACTTCTATATGGTGATCTCAGTGTCTTTAAGAGGAAATTCCAATTACCAGGCAGGGAATGAGCAGCGGCTCAAACAAGAGAAGAGATGGCTTAGTGAGAAAGATAACTCACTGCTTCATTCTTGAATAAAACTGATCAAACAGTGGGGAGATTCATTCTTGCTTCTGAATAAAGGCAGTGGATTAATTTCATTGAAGTTGGGGATTACAATTTCCAAATTTTTTGGTATTTTACTGCACTTGAATGCATGGAGTGGGGGCAGGTATGGCAGTCACATTTCCCAGCTTCAAAAGAGCAGACCAGGTCTGTGAGCACTGGTACTGTTACACCACAGAGTGTGGGGACACTCTCTTTATGCTTATGGTATCACTTTATTAGATTTTGTGATATGGAAATTCTGTGTGCATGACTCCAAGGCCTGAAAATGCTGGGAATGATGTGGAGGATGTGGCACTGAAGCAATGCCTGAACATCTTCAACAACCACCCTTATGTGACTTCAGAAACATGTACTGCTTGCATCCGATGAAGTAGATGTGGCTTCTAACCCACAAACAAACCTCAGATGCTAAAATAAGTGAGATGCATTTCTGAAGTGTTGAGAATACTGTATTTTTTAAATCAAATTAATGACAGGTCTTGCTTTTGGCAAATTAACAGTTTAAAATTCTAAAAGAGTAGATTGTGAAGATCACTTTCAAGAATCCCTTAAAATAAACAACACCAACCAAACAACCAACCAACAAACAACCTCCCAAACAATTAGTCAAGATTCTTTAGGATTCTGTTAATTACTGTCTGTCTCAGACAAAAATTCTCAGATACCTCTGAATTTCACAAATTAACACAAACTTAAGACTAAATTTTAGTATGTCCAACATTTTGTACATAGCTAGCTTACTATTCATGTTCTCATTCCTGTCTTTAATAATAGTGGTTCAGTTGTCAAATTAATGGGCAACATTTCACCACATGACTTAGATGGATATTACACAATATGAATAGAAAATTATCAAAGTGTACTGTTTATATGCAAAAAAATAAATGGAAAAAAAAAGGCATCTAATTACTTATTGTAATAATTATAATTATAAGACTGGCTTGGCTGCATGATTGATTTCACACACACAAAATATTTCAATCATAACACAGACACTGAAGTATGGAGATTTTATATGACTGTATAGATTAAATAGAGATGAATGAAGAAAATATGAAAAATCAGAATATGTCAAATATTTTATTAAATTCTATTACTTTTTCAGCTTCACTTTTGAATAAAAGGAATTCAAACCACCTTTTCCTCAAAAATTCTTCTAATCAGTAAAGAAGCATCTAGAAAAGAACAGAAGTAGACATTTTTCAGCTGCATTGTCAACCACACTATGCTTTCTTTTCTTCAAGGAAAACCAATAATAGGTACCACACAACGAGTGATCATGCTAATGAGATGATATCATGTTTATTGTAAGATCATTATCCCAAGAACTATGTTAATACATTCAATAAGCCTCTTGTGAACAGTGTGTGGTGGCCGCCCTCTTGGTTGGTACAGCCGCCAAAGATAAACACCTGATTTGTCTCTTGGTGACCCGAGGTTTCACCACTGGGGATGTAACAAGGTAAGGTCTACAGAGAATGGTATTTATAAGCAGGCCTGAATGAGCACTGGGCTTGCACATGTAGTAAGAACTTTCAACATTTTAAAAGACATCAAGCATCAGAAGAAAAAAAGAAGAGAAGGAGAAGGAAACAGGAAAAATAAATAGGAAAAGGAAATAAATAATAAAAAGGAAAGAGAAAAAAGGAAAGAGAAAAGAGGTAAAAGGGAAGGTAAGTTCTGGGAAAGGAAGGGGAAGTAGAAGGGTAAAGAAGAAGAAAAAAAGAGAAAGAGAGAGGGAGAAAAAGAGAGAGGGAGAAAAAGAGAGAGGGAGAAAAAGAGAGAGGGAGAAAAAGAGAGAGGGAGAAAAAGAGAGAGGGAGAAAAAGAGAGAGGGAGAAAAAGAGAGAGGGAGAAAAAGAGAGAGGGAGAAAAAGAGAGAGGGAGAAAAAGAGAGAGGGAGAAAAAGAGAGAGGGAGAAAAAGAGAGAGGGAGAAAAAGAGAGAGGGAGAAAAAGAGAGAGGGAGAAAAAGAGAGAGGGAGAAAAAGAGAGAGGGAGAAAAAGAGAGAGGGAGAAAAAGAGAGAGGGAGAAAAAGAGAGAGGGAGAAAAAGAGAGAGGGAGAAAAAGAGAGAGGGAGAAAAAGAGAGAGGGAGAAAAAGAGAGAGGGAGAAAAAGAGAGAGGGAGAAAAAGAGAGAGGGAGAAAAAGAGAGAGGGAGAAAAAGAGAGAGGGAGAAAAAGAGAGAGGGAGAAAAAGAGAGAGGGAGAAAAAGAGAGAGGGAGAAAAAGAGAGAGGGAGAAAAAGAGAGAGGGAGAAAAAGAGAGAGGGAGAAAAAGAGAGAGGGAGAAAAAGAGAGAGGGAGAAAAAGAGAGAGGGAGAAAAAGAGAGAGGGAGAAAAAGAGAGAGGGAGAAAAAGAGAGAGGGAGAAAAAGAGAGAGGGAGAAAAAGAGAGAGGGAGAAAAAGAGAGAGGGAGAAAAAGAGAGAGGGAGAAAAAGAGAGAGGGAGAAAAAGAGAGAGGGAGAAAAAGAGAGAGGGAGAAAAAGAGAGAGGGAGAAAAAGAGAGAGGGAGAAAAAGAGAGAGGGAGAAAAAGAGAGAGGGAGAAAAAGAGAGAGGGAGAAAAAGAGAGAGGGAGAAAAAGAGAGAGGGAGAAAAAGAGAGAGGGAGAAAAAGAGAGAGGGAGAAAAAGAGAGAGGGAGAAAAAGAGAGAGGGAGAAAAAGAGAGAGGGAGAAAAAGAGAGAGGGAGAAAAAGAGAGAGGGAGAAAAAGAGAGAGGGAGAAAAAGAGAGAGGGAGAAAAAGAGAGAGGGAGAAAAAGAGAGAGGGAGAAAAAGAGAGAGGGAGAAAAAGAGAGAGGGAGAAAAAGAGAGAGGGAGAAAAAGAGAGAGGGAGAAAAAGAGAGAGGGAGAAAAAGAGAGGGAGAAAGAGAGAGGGAGAAAGAGAGAGGGAGAAAGAGAGAGGGAGAAAGAGAGAGGGAGAAAGAGAGAGGGAGAAAGAGAGAGGGAGAAAAAAGGAAAAAGAATAATGGGAAAAAAAATAACCAAGTAAAGTTTTCTGACAGTTTTTTTAAAGGCTTTTTTTTTTTTTTTACTCCTTTTTATATTTAATAAATGATACAATCACACTTACTCCTAAACAATGAAATATGCTTACATGAAAATATTGTGGGTTTCATTTTAGAAAATATGTTAAAATTCATTCTGCTGGGAATTTCTGTTCTATTTCTTTCAACAGGCCTTGAGAAAAATCATCTCTAGAAAGAAACCAATTTATTCTGAAATTAATAATAATTCATAATTAAACAAATTTATTAAAAAAAAATAACTTGAATTGCTCTCTGTAAAACAATCTTTTGTGAGTTACTAGTCTGACAAAAATTTGGTGTTGAAAAAATAATTACATATCTCTGAATCTCAATTTGAATAGAGTAATCATGCAGGTAATCAATATTGGTTTATTCTCTCTAATAAATCTGTTCCCTGAGTATTTTGCTAAGTATTATAGACAGGGAACTCTTTCACTTAAAATCTTAATAGGAGGACAAAGTAATATGATAAGTGCACATTGTTGCAGGAGTTTTTTCTCAGATATGATTCCCACTTTACAATACAAGAAAAGCCAATATATTTTCCTTCCCATAAGTGTTTGAATACAATGGAATCCCTCTGTATTTGACTCAAAGTAAATGAGAATTAAACTGGGTTTTAGTCTTTCTGTTCAGCTTTAAAAATGACAAGCTTACAGAACACACAGTATGATTTAATTTTATAACTGAATAGTAATCTTTTCCAACACTTATACATACATTTCTACCTAGCTATTGGAGGAGAAATTTATTAAATGGGGAAATGAAAAAACAACAACAAAAACAACAAAACCAAAACAAACAAACAAACCCAAACCAACAAACAAAAAAACCCCCAAAACAAAAAACCTTCTTCACCTCCCCATGGTTAATGAGATTAGTCCATTGCACCAATGCATTAATCTTGCACCTTCTTTCACAGATTTCTGTGCTATTTTGTATATTCAAGTTGCAGTGGAAGCAAAACCATTAAGTCTTACAGGCAAAGAGAATGGACTGGCTAGAATAATCTCAGTATTTTTACACTCTGGCCTGTTGCTGTGTGTTTTTTGTTTTCATATTGTATTTCATTTTGATATTGGGTTT
Organism: Delichon dasypus; assembly: GCA_037837765.1. Lineage (NCBI taxonomy): Eukaryota > Metazoa > Chordata > Aves > Passeriformes > Hirundinidae > Delichon > Delichon dasypus. The sequence continues at coordinate 68,058,867 of JBBAXF010000004.1, read as the reverse complement.
TATAACGGTTGGTTCTGTACTCCTCTGTTCTCCTACAAAATGTTATATCCCAAGGTTTGTCCCTGCCCTTTTTTCCCTGTCCATCCGCTCACACTCCTCCCAGTTCCCTCCAACAGGTCCTGTCTGTCATTCTGCTGTTCCTCTCAGCTTCTGGAGAGTTCAGGTAAAGGACATTGAGGGATAGGGCAGGACCTGAGGAGGTTCCTCCCTTTATGTTCCCATTGGTTTCTTTGAATGTCCCTCCAACCCTGTTCCACTCTCACCTTATCCCTCATTGTGTGTTGGTTTGTCCCCTCCTTTAGTCCCTCCCCTGTATATAAGCATGGACCATGAAGCTGGAGGAGGACTTGGCTTGAGCTGCGGTCCGAGGCAGATGTCCGAACAGGATTGGACAAAGACTGGAATAAAGATCTTGGACTCACCCTCAGATCAAGTCTGCCCTTTCCTCTGCCACAAACGTTGTCTCTCTCATGGTAAGGGGTAAAAACCCTTCCGCCGCTCCCTGAGTGTTTAGAACTCAGGGGAGTTTTCCTGTCTTGTTGCAGTCTCGAGCCAGTCTGGGCAAAATGGAGCCAGTAGCTCTGGAAGAGACAAGCAACACTGGCCCTTCAGCCTTAAGAGTGGAGGATGTGAATAGGAAGGAAAAAAAAAGAAAAACAAAAAAAAACACACCACACCAATAACTGAAAGTGATATTGTGCCATGTCCCTGCCTCAACCCTCCCTTTGGCATGGACTGTGCTGTGGAGAAAGCATGCAGAGACAGCCTTGGTGAAGAAGAACTGTTGTCCTGGAGGCAGGCCTGCATCTTCTGCCTCTTTGTGCAGGGTATTATTCTGCTAATTGGTATGAAGTTCTTCCCTATACCACCAGCCTGCAAACAGGAGCAAATGCTTTCCTAACACTGATGAGTAAGTTGGCATGTGAAAGCAGATATCAAAGTTTAGATGCTTCATTCTTAGTTATCTGATGCTACATCTAACTGATATACATGTTAGAAGTATAATTGTCTTTATCCAGTAAGGAGAGGGAAATCAATCTAGGAGATCATCATCCCGAACAGTCTACAGGATGGAGTGAGCAGCCCTTGGAAATGATTATTTTATTATTCTTTAAATTAGAGATAGTCACTACACCACCACAACTAAAATTTCTAACTCTGATGAAACCGTTTGTGTCAGATTAAGTTGGTACCTTAAATTCTGCGTGAGCAAGAAAATTGTGTTTTGTACACTGAGGAGGTTGTATTACAGAATTATTAAAATGCTAAATAAAAATATTAACATAAAAACTGACTGCAAAACACCATGGCACATGATAAACGCATGTGGATGAAATGGGAAGATAGAGAATTTTATCATCCACAGCACTGGAAGGAAGAGTAGCTTATTTATCTGTAGTAACTAGACATAAAAGTAGCAAAGAAAATAAAATGAAAAAAATAAAAACAAGAGGTGACACAAAAGCTTTGCAAACTGAAAGAGCTTAGGAGTCCTATCCAATGAAAACAACACATGTGAAAGTAAATAATAAACCTAACCAGCAAAATATTCTTCTCACATGAATCAAAATTACATACTTCAGAGTGAGCAAAGATGAAAGGTTTTGCCAACATTAGTCCACTTTGATGTATTTTTTTTAATGTTTTTTTCTGTCAGTTTTTTTATTAGAGTTTTTGGTCCCCCTATTGCTCTTAGTTTCCATTCTAGTTTTTAAATTATGTCTCTGTATGTTGGGTTTGTATGGTCAGATTTTGGTATCAGGGAGGCTAAGGGGTGGCTTCTGTGAGAAGCTGATGGAAACTTCCCCTGTGTCCAGAAGAGCCAAAGCAAGGCAGTTCCAGGATGGATCCTGGCCAAAACCAAGCCAGTCAAGAATTAGAGCAATGCCTCTGTGATAACATATTTAAGAAGTTAATGTGCAAATTTAATTGCATCCAGAGAAAAGCAAGGTGAGAACATGTGAGAGGAGCAGCCTTGCAGACACCCAAGGCAGTGCAGAAGAAGGGGCAGGGAGCACAGGAAGGGCATGGGGGGGAGCAGAGATCCAACTCAGCCCCTGAAGGAGCCCAGGCTGGAGCAGCGGGATGCCCAAAGGAAGCTGCAACCCCATGGGAAGCTTGTGCTGCAGCAGGCTCAACCAAAGCCTGTAGACAACCTGTCCAGGATGGAGCAGGTTTTGCTGGTAGAACTTGTGGCCCTGTGGAGGACCCACACTGAAGCAGCCTATTCATGAAGGGCTGCAGCCATGGAACACCGAGCGACACTAGAATAGTTTGTGGAGAGTTGTAGCCATGGGATGGACCCATGCATTTCATGATTCATGCAGTCTCCTGTGGGAGGGATCCCTCGTTGGAGCAGGCAAAGGATTTCAAATCCTCTCCCTGAGCAGCAGCAGGAGCAACTGTGATGAACTGACCATAACCCCCATTTGCATCTCCCTGTGGTGCTAAGGGAGAGGAATAAGAGCCTGGAAAAGAGCAGGGGGTGGAGGAATAGGTTTTTAAGATTTATTTCTTATTATTTACTCTTATTATTTTGATAATAAATTCAATTAATAAACCTGAATCAAGTACATTTTGCTTGTGACAGTATTTGATGAGTCATTTCTTCCTGTTCTTAACTCATGAGACTTTTTTATATTTTCTCTCCCCTGTTGAGATGTAGAGGGGATTGAGAGAGCAGCTTTTGTGGGTGCCTGACATCCAGCCAGGGTCAACCCATACTCTCCGGTTTTGATTGAAAACAAAATAAAAGCACAAAATAATATTTCCTACTTGGTCAAAATCAGAGTGAACCAAACATCAGAAGTGCATATATGTGAATGAACACTTTCAAGTTATACTTAATAGACCAAGCCCTGAATTTTTTCCTTATAAGCAACACAGTGCTGATCCACACCAGCTGAAACTTTAAGCACAAAGCTGATGAATACGCTGCCTTTTAAACCTTTTCGGTCTTATTCAAATTAAATATGTTATTGTTAACTTGAGACTTTTAAATTTCAAATACTTGTCAATATTTCTGAAAGCACATCACACTCCAAAGGTTGCCTTTAACCCCATTAATCTGTTATCAATAAACAGGACTTTATTCCCTGCTATAGAAAAATGATTAGTGATCCTTGATGCAGAAGGCAGAAATTGAGGCCCTCAGAGAAAAGACCATAAAACTGATTTTAGGAACTGCTTGACCTCTCTTCTTGTTGAAAAGAAGATGAGCCAGGAGTGTTTGCATAGAATTCTCTTTGTTTTGCAAAAAAAAAAAAAAAAAAAAAAAAAAAAAAAGGCTGTTATTTTTTAGAGGAAAGGGAAAGCTCCTTTCATAGAACAAGGGTAAAGCACCATGTTTTGCGAGGTACACTGCCCATTACTGGAAATAATAAGGCCACAAATATTGGAATGTATATAGGGATAAAAAGAGAGAATATAAATAAAGTGCAGAGAGCTGAAGAAAAAAAAAAAAAAAGATAAAAAATCCCTCAGTAAAGTTAACAACGGTCCTTGAATACAGAAGTAAGTATAAAGGCTACACTCATTTTGCAAGTATGAGTTACTGTTTAGAGGCTGCATTTAACAATTTCCTTATCCCAGTTATATACTTTAAAAACTAATTGAACACACCCAATTTCCTGTCTCTTTGCTGCCATCTTACCCAGGGTTTTATGGTAGCATGGTTATAAATTTTAATCAAAGCTCTGAGAAAAATGTGAAAAAACCCAAACCCCAGTCACTATGAATTGCTTGTGTTTGGTGTTTTGTTGTTGTTGTGGGGGGTTTTGTTTTCTTTTGGTTTTTTTTTGGATACGGGTCTGACCAACCTAGTCTGGTGGAAGGTGTACTTCTCCACTGCAGTGGTGTTGGAACTAGGATGACCTTCAAGGTCCCTTCCAAGCCAAATCATTCAATGATTCTCTTTTATCTTTCCCCAAGAAGTCCAAATAAGAAATTATTCAAGGCACCAGACCCAAAGGAAGAAGTTTCCTTCCTGAGTAATAATATACTTATTCGTCATCAATGGTTATTATGCAGATGCTAAAAGATGCTTTCAGATTAACTACCCCATGGGTTCCAAATACCTCAGATTTCAGATTACTTATCCTTTGCCTCCGGGGTGACCTGGCACAGATTAACTTTCCTGCTAAGAAAATAAAACTAAAATTATGGAACCACTTTAAAAGGAAAAATGTGAGATTAAAGCAAAGTAATAATGTAGCTTGAGAGGGCAAACTCTATATATGAAGAAATTTTACCTTTCTCTCTAACTGCAAAGAGCACATTAAGATCATAATATTCTGTGGTTTTTAGGGCTTTGGGAAAAGCAGGCTGTCCCCTGGATAGCAGAATAAATGAAACATTGTTTCTAACGTTTGTTCTGCTTGAAATTAAATTCTCTAATACCTAATTTTGTGTGAATTACAACTGATAATTTTTGTTATTTACTGTTTACTTCTAAACTTTCCTGAAATGGACATTTTTTCAAGGTCTAATAAAAATCATGTATATAAAATATATAAGAGCATTTATCTTTTGTTAACTATAACCAAAATTCAAATATTGAAACATTGTTTCAGTATTCCCAGCTGTAATGGGTTTACATTTATTAAATTTTGTTCTTAGTACTTTTGTTTGTTTGTTTTGGTTTTGTTTTGTTTTTGTTTTGTGGGAGAAAGATTAAGAGAAAACCAAAGCAGGCCTAATTTTAAAAATTAATAAATAGTTTTATTGACACACACTAAAAGAATAGAAAAAAAAAAAAAAAAGAGTTGGGAAAAAACCTAAAATAAAACAGAATTAAACTCTAAAAATACTCTTTTTTCTCTCTACAAACTGTTAGCTTTCTTATAAAATAATATAAATATATAAAACTTATAATTTTAATTAGTTTTATTATTTCATAATAGTTTTTAATTTTTTTTTTTAGGAGAAGAGTATTTTTAGAGTTATGGATTTTACTAAGAACAGGGTGTTTTTTTGTGGGTTTTTTAAACTGTTATAAAAACAGCTCCCCAGGGAAACTTATTTTTGTGGCCCCTCCCATTAGTAGGTTTTTAAGCTGCTTATGGGTTATGGGTTTCAGTTTTTTGCATAGTGGGGTGTCATTTTTTTAAAGATTAATAACTTTAAAAACAAAGGATTTTTTATCTTAAGGTACAGATATTTTTTTTTTTTTTTTTTTACTTCTTTACTGGTGCAGAAGGGTTTTTTAATTTTAGTTTAATTATATAATAGGATTAATATTACTTAGTTTATTATAAACACTTTTGTTTTTTAAACAACAATTATTTTTAAATGCTTATTTTTCTTATTATTTAAATGAATGATTTAAATATAGAGTTCATTTTTATGTTTTAAATAAGAATGTAACAATTAAATTTTTTAACTTTTGTTTTAATAGGGTTTTTGTTGTTGTTGTTGTTTTGTTTTGTTTTTTTCCTCTTAGAGAAGGGTTAAGCTTTGGAAGTTTTATGCTGTTAGGAAAGGGTTAAATCTGCTTAGAGTTGTTTCTTTTTTCTTGCAGTAGTCTATGGTATGAGAAGATGTTTAAGGCTGTGCTGGTGAGGAAGGAATAATTCATGCAGAAACATCAGAGATGACAGTACTTAGGCGTTCGGAACTATAAAAATACACAGGTAGGATTATAAATGCTTTTTTGGCTCACCCCTCAGTGTAAATTGGGGTAGTTTTAGCTTAAATGGTGTCTATAGCTCCTATTAGGGGCTTGGTAGAGATTTTTTTCTGCTTTAGGGAAGTTTGGACAAAGTAGTTGTTGTAAAGCAGCAACCTCTCCTCCCCACCCCCTTCACCTGGGAGCCGATGGAATCCGGCCAGCCCTCAGGCCAGATCCCACCCAAAAGGGGGGAGCAGCAGGCCCAACTCGATGTTACCTGTCTCTCTCTGGCCAAAGGAAGGAAGAGAAAAGCCCCACCGATGTTGCGTTCCTCTGAGGAATGATTTTTCCCCTCAGAGTCCCCATGAAACCTGTGCTATGTAGTTCAACCCTTTTTCCCTATCATACCTACTCCTGACCCTATTGGCTCAGGGCCAATATCTTTCCTTGGCCCAAAACTAGATATACCCCCGTTTCTTCCTGGTTCTCTCTCTCTCTCCTCGGCCTCCTGGAACATCACATCGAGAATAAAGCTTGGACGGAAGCTGGGGGTGAGAGCCACTCTTTTGAAATCTCTATTCTGTCTCTCTGAAATATATTTCCCTAAAACCCCAGAATAACTGAGCTAGCAAGAGCCGGGGGTGGCTAGAGTGGAGTATAAATTTTCACACCTACAGGAAATCAAGGGGTTTTATATGGTACTTCCCAAAGTCGTAGCTAACAATTTTCAGTGGTCAAAACAGATGCCAATATTCCAACTAACCCTCTGATAGGTACCTGTCCTTTCTAAAGCAATTCCCAGGTCCCGACCCAGAAAATCATTCTCTATTCCTCTATAAATAAAACACCATACCATACTAACCCATGACATCAGTGCCACTGTAGAGGAGCAGAAAGAAAGACGTACAGATGTAGATACACAAACATAGACACATGAGTATAAATGCTTTATTTCCTTTGGGAATTAGGTCCACATTGCAGACATGAGTCAGAGATATTTCCTCTTCCTCTGATCAGATTTGCTCACATCTTTTCAATTTGTCTGTTGTTGCTGTCCCCAGAAACAAAACACAGCTTTAACTGAATTGAGAGGCACAAGCAGGTGTGAAATTTAAATAAAGATATCTAATATTGCTTGTGGTCCTTTCTTGAAATGAGTTTGTATGATGAATCCAATGGGGTATGTGTGCCTGGACTGCTCAGAGCCATCCCATTTCTCTCACCACAAATTTAAACACTCTAAAATTTAGAAATTTAATTTTCATTTATACTTTGTTAAATTTCTTGCTGCAAAGTGTTCATTTAGCAAGAGTAAGACTTACAGGTAACCTACTGTAATAAGAAACACCAGGTTTTTGTTGAGAGAATCAGAGTATAATTGTTATCAAGGGTGTTTCAGAATAGCACACAGCAATTAAGGTTTGAAATAATCTAACTACCAAGTACATCTCATTACTTCAGCATAGCCAGTAGCACAAGAAAAGGGTTAAATATTATTACAGATAGCATAGCAAAATCTTTTTCTTTAGAAGAGGCCAACTTTGTTTCTTTCTATCAGATGTATTTTTACCACATTGGTAATCCCTTCAGGACCCACCAAAATTCTGTGAAAGTCAAGAAATTGGATATCTTGTTTTGCTTAGTGTTGGGGAAATTGAATTCACGTTCTTGAGCTGAAGTTGTTGGCTTCAAGTGTCTGTTTGTTTCAGTTCAGGGGAAGGGGAAAAAAATGAAGGGAGGAAGGAAGGGAGGAAGGGAGGAAGGGAGGAAGGAAGGGAGGAAGGGAGGATCTGTGTTATTAGACACAAGTCAGGTTATTGAGTCAGTGCAGACAGGGTCATGCTATTGAATAAAGGTGTCTCTGAATCATAGAAGAATTAGCACAATGCAATCCTTTCTCCAGTTGAGTCAAGATTCTAAAGTTATTAATTTTCTCAGACCTTAGAAATAAATAAATAAATGCATGAGAAAAAGGCCCACAGTATATTTTTGCACAGGAAAAAAAAAAAAAAAAAATTGAATGTGATCTGGCTCAGATATTCAGTTAGAATTGAAGAGGAGGGCTACATCTTAAGGAATCATGTTACATAGAAAATTATCTTTAGACAAATGTTAGAAGGAAAACAACAACAACAAAAAACAACCCCCAAACAACCCAGAAAGAGAAGAGACTGGATTGAATAAAAGGAAAAAAGGCTTAGTCTCACTGAATTCAGTAAGTGATTACACGACACAGGGTTCATTCAGGACCTAGCGAGTGATCTACAGCTTGTGTTGTGCAGGAGGTCAGAATGGAGATTAAAATGACCTTTTCTAGCCTCAAAGTCCATGAATCCAGTTCTGAACCCAGGGTCCCAATGGAAACTAAGTGACAATATAGAGTCTTTAGAGTAAGCTAACCTATGGCTGATGGATGGTTTTACTTCTTTATTTTCATAGAGTCCCCCACTATATTACTCACACAAAACAACTTTCTCACTTGCGACATTCAAAAGTTTTACAGAAAAAGGAGCAATGGATATGCAAAAATGAAAGTACCTTCAGGTAGCGTAGCTGGTTCCTGCTCACAACGGGTAGGCGCTGACCTCCGGCTAGCTCTGGTCAGCACAGCTGCAAGATGTTCCCAGTTCGAATAGGCACGCAGGCTATCTTTACCTGCTGGTTCGGCTTCTCAGCAGCAGCTGGGCCAAATAGTGTCATGACAGCAATGGCAGTAAGAAGAAAAGGCTGGCTCTCAGCTTTGCAGGTTAAAGATGTTTATTCAGGCCCAGCTGCGGGAAGTCCAAACCTCAGGCCAAGGGGGCCAGCAAGCGAGAGAGAGCAGAGCTGAAGAGAGGTTGAATTTCCCTCCTCCACCTTATAAGCGGGGGAGGGGTTCCAGGGAGGTTACCCCAAGACAACAAATCAGTAGATTCAGAGGGTAACAAGGTGTGCCCACCCCCAAGCCTTGGACCACTAAAATCCAGAGCCAAAGGAATTCCCTCCAGGCTACCTATCACCTGAAGCCCTCTCCCTGAGATTTCACAACCTGGGAGGGCTCCTGGAGTGAAAGACAGGCTGCCCTGGGGGGGCGGGGGGTGTGTGCGCAGAGGGGATGGACACAGATAGGTGGGGGGTGGGATGATTGACACAAAACACCTTATTGTACAGAAAACACTGTACAGTGAAATGTACCCTAACATAAAACTTTTTATAAAAACCTAATAAAAAATTCTCACACTGCCACAAGGTAGGAAATGAGAAAAGGTTTTAAAACTAGTGGGAGATACAGCTGCTAGAGTAATTAAAAAATAAAAACAAAAAATATAAAAACAAAACAAAATTTAAAAAAAAAAAAAAAAAACAAAACACCACCAAGGAAAAAAAAAAAAAAAAAACACCAAAAGTGGTACAGGAATGCACTTGAAGATGGAGCTTCTTATGTTCATGGTCAAAACAAAAAAAAAATTGATCTACAATAGTGGGGAACTGGACTAAGCAATTGAGAAGATTTATTCAACAGTTTATGTTCCTATGTCTTTGGAAATGGTAATATAGATTTTCCAATGTCACATAATGACTGAGACACAGGAAACTTTTTTGTTTTCAAGGTGAACTGGATTCTGCATGAACAAGCACTGCCTTAACATGTTAATTTTGAAACTCATGATGGAAGTGACAAAGCTTCATGGGTTGTGTGAAACAGCAAATCCCGCCTTCAGATATTATGTACCCTTTCCTCCCTCTATTTTCATTCAGCTGTCTTCATGGTCCCTTATTTAAATGGCAGTCACTCAGTGGGCTATGTCCAAAAGCCTCAATTTCTGCTCTGAATTCACCTCTGTACTTTCACACCAGCATAGACAGAGTAAATATGGGCATAGAGAGGGTTAAACCTGAAAGACTACAAGAAAAAAAAAAAAAAAAAAAAAAAAAAAAAAAAAAAAAAAAAAAAAAAACCACAAAACTGTGTAGAGTGGGAAATTAGTCAGCAGAGACCTGACAAAGTGCTTCCTACACATGCTGTTCTGTCAGGCTGCACAGCTTCTTCTGCTTCAGAGGTAATTACATAGATTTTCTGTCTTGTACTTGCAAAAACACAGCACAGCACTCCACCACTGCTTGTAGCTCAGTGCTTCAGGGCTCCAGCTGCATGGGGCTGTAAAATGTTTACACAATTTCTTTTAAGATTTTTAAACCACAGTAAGGGATGTGGCTCACTCTTCATCTGGGGGGGCATAGAAAAGAGTGCCCTCTGAAGCTGGGCTTGGTTGAAGGGAAAGGCTTCCTTGTAAGACAATGTAATTATCTCTCTCTCAAGGAAATTACTTCCACCACACAACAAATCAAACAATAAATGTTTCTGAACATTTTAACTAGAGAGGACTCAAAATAATTTGGACATTGATCTGGATTTCAAACTCTCTTTCAGATCCAGAATTCTGGGCTTAAATCCACTGGCAATTTTATACAGTAGATTTCTGGGGTCCATTAAGAAATACATCCATTCTCTTTGATTTGACACTTGCTCAAATATAGATATTCAACACATATCAAGGTGTTTATCATTAAAAATAATATTTGTGAATATATAAATAATATCTGTGAATATCCTCCCACATTACTTTGAACTGCTTCAATAATTTTGTGGTTGACACAGTACTGATATGAGTATTTAGAATCATCTATAAATTCAGATGTAAATATTCAAGTCAAGGCTTGCAACATGCATTTTTATTAGATGTTTAGAATGGAATGTCCAAAAATTTTTTAAAGATATTTCTATTGTTTAGTAAAAATTTTATGTATTTTTCTAACATGGAACTGCCTGTGGTAGGATACAATAGATTTAAATATGTTCAGCTCTTTGTACAAGTCTTAAGACAATGATGGAAACTACAGAAATTATAACCATAATTATAAAAAACAATAAAAATTAAACCTAAAATTCAGGTGAAAGTGACATAGAGAGTCTACATCACCTTGAGATGGGAGAAATTTCTCTTCTGTTGTCTATGACACACTGTCCATACTCTTTATAAAAATTTCCAGGCACCCCCTGCCTATGTTTCCATATCTTTATAGTTAGAAATTAATTCCTGTTACTTTTGCTATATCTTCTTTCAGTTCCCAAATTCAATTGTCACTTATCCATAATGTAGACTTTTCTTCTTCTGTGGCACTGCTTTCTGAATGGCTGGAAAAGTCTCCATCTTTCACTCATCCTTCTCTTTCTTTGACTAAAAATGTTTCCATACTTCACAAGTTTTCCAGACTTCTGACTGCTCTTGAAATCTCATGAAACTCACTTAAAGCCAGTTTCCTGAGCTATAACACTGTAATTAAGTACATAAATTGAAGTGCACATTTTAAAATAATAAAATCATAGCGAATTCTCATTTTATTTGGGTCTCTCTCTCTCTCTCTCTCTTTTTTTTTTTTTTTTTTTTTTTTTTTTTTTTTTTTTTTTTTTTTTTTTTTTCTCCTCATAGAAAGGAAAGCTGTGGACAATTTGTAGCAGTGGATGGAGATCTGGTTCATTTTCTAAGCATTTCTTCAATAAAAAACTACAATTTTTTACCTTCACTATAAATACAGAAGTAGATTATCAGAATTTTTGTTTACTTTACACAGAATCCCAAAATAGGTCAGGTTGTAAGAGACCACAGGCTTTGGAGAGATGTGGTCCCAGCTCCCTGCCCAAGCACAGTCATCCCAGAGTAAACTGTAAAGGATTATGTTCAGATGGTTCTGAAATATCTCTAGGGAGTGAGATTCCACAGCTTCTCTGGACAAGCTGTTCCAATGTGTGGTCACTTGATACTTAATTTTCAATCTGTCTTGTTTTGAAAGACAGGTTTCTGCTAGGGAGGGGAAGGGCCTCTCTAGTAATGGGGAATTCCAATCCCTTCCCTCCAAGTTATTATAATTTAGAAAATTAAAGAAGCTTTTCAGGCAGAGCTATGGGAAAAGGAATAACAGTTTTTACTAGTAAGTATAACAAGGCAAACAAACAACAACCACAGCATTAATAATAAACAGAACCAAGAACCTCGAGGGGCTTTGTTTCACAAAGCCCAGGGCAGTCTCATCTCTTGGGACCCACGAGAGCCCCAAGCTGGAATGGTGGAAACTTTCGGGCTGGTGGCTGGAATGGCAAGATGTCCCGGGCAGGCAGGGAGGGATGTTCTGGCAGACAGAGGGCTGTGGGGCTACAGCGTAGCAAAAAGAGCAGTGCTGGAGAAGCCACGACTGCTGGGCAGGGCTGGCCCAGCTCCCGCAGGGCAGGCGAAGGAGCTCAGAATTCCGGGGAACACAGGACCGCACTTTCTGTGGACAGTGGACTCTCCCGCAGCAAGCAGCAGCCTGGCTGTCCTCTCCAATGCCCAGAGCAAGAACACCCCCCAGCTTCCCCAGCCCCGTCCTTTTCCCTCCCCGAAAACTCGTGTGATCTTCCCCCTCCAGACTTTTGGCCACATCTTTTGTGTTGGTCAAGCACTCTCTAAGTACCCATACTTAGTCTCTTTGCAACTTATGGGGAAAAATTCTCTAAGATAAAAACAAAAGGAGCAAACCTAAGGCTCAGCACAACCTTAGAGGAAGGAATGTATAACTATGTATGTTACAAAATCCTAAAATGATGAAACTATTTGTTTAGAGTAGGACATTTGTTTTGTCTTTCAGCACTCATAAAGTCTTTTTCCTTCTCTAATTTCTATCATGTTTATTTTCATCACAATCATGACTTATCCACCCTTCGTATACTTGATCAATCTGTCATCTCCAAAAAAGTTCTTTTTACCTGGTGGCGGATATTTGGCTCCTAAACAATTTCTCTTCTCATTGTGACCTTGCTTCAGGCTGAGATATTAAGAGGAAGGAATGGGGGGGGAAAGGTGAAGTTAGACCTCAGTCCTTTAGAAAATATCATCTGATTTGAACAGGAAGCATGAAGGGGATCAAAGCAAAGTTTAATCATTGCATTTCAAGATAATATTTTTCTAATTTTTTTTCAGGTTTTGGTATTTTCAGGACCTATTTCTCACAACTTTTTCAGGTACACAGATTCTTCTGTGTGAGCAGAATGTGAGAAGTTGACAGCATAACTTTGCTGATAAATAGGAAAGATTTTCTTTAAACCAACTGCTAGGAATTTGTGTGGTGTCTAGATAAACTCAGTACTTCTATACTAGATAATTCTGATTAGAAAATGTGCTTGTTTTACTGCTTGGAAATAAAGGCAACTCTACTGGTTTAAAGGAATTTACATTCTCACTCGTTAATAATAATTATCTGTAACTTAAAGAAGAAGGTTCTCTTTTTTCTCTGTATTTTGATTTTTTGGGTTTTTTTCTCCTTTTTTTGGTTATTTTTGTTGTGTTTGTTTGTTTGTTTGTTTGTTGCTTTTTGTTTTGTTTTTGTTTTGGTTTTGGTTTTGTTTCTTTGTTTTTTAAATATATTTATTAGAGGGATTGGCTGCACCCACTTCCACAATGAATGGAGGCAGTAAGTGTATAGGAATCCAGTTCCTATAACAGATTATATTCTATAAAGGATATGTTACCTCAGTAAGTCAAACAATCAAAGAAAATGCAGGAAGTAACAGCAACTTAAATTTTAAAAAAAAAAAGTGTTCTTTATCATTACATTAAAAAAATATTATTTTCAGACTGAAGGTCTCTTAGAGTTCAATGCCTTTTTATTTAAAAAAAAAAAAAAAAAATAAAAAAAAATCCATGGGCAGAGATCCTTTAAGAGCCTGTAGGGAAGGTAAGTGACAAAACAAAGTCAGAGGGGAAACAGCTTCAAGCAAAAGTTATTATTTATCTTCTCTTTGTGAGTTTAGGCCTAGATTGTATTGTGCTGTGCTTGAAGTTTTGTGTTAGAGGTTATTGGACATGTGTCGCTACTCCTTGTCATTATGGTTGTTTTTTATTGCTGGATTGCAAACCTGCTCTCTTGGTTTTGTAGGTCTTTGATATCTACGTAGTCCTTTGGTTTCATCATTTTCCTTTCATCAGGAAGGTATTCAAAATGCTGTCTGAGCAATGTATATTTATTTGGATTTTGGATAGGAAGTAGAATGTTGAGGCTGTGGAAATGTTCTCGGCAATATCACAAAGAATGCACAGGCTTCTGTTTTCACACAAACTGCAATAGTTTCTCTTCCTGAAAGCCAGCATATTGTACATTGGAAATCAGGTTTTATTCCCAAACTCAGCCAGGTTTTATTCCTAAAATCTCTTTTTGCTGAACTTTTACATTAGATTGGTTTGGAGGTTTTGAAAAATGAAAGTTAACTTGAGAATGATCTCAGTTCAGCTCCTGGAAGACAATAAAAATCTCTTAAGCCATCAACACAACTGTCATTAATTGGATCCCCTGCTGTAGTTCAGTAGTATAATGGTCACAAAAACCAGGAGTCTCTTGGAAGATTTTTAATGTGGGGGGAAATAAATCTCTTCTACTAGCAGTCCAAAAACACTTCATTTTTTTTTTTTAATGAAGTTATCAAAAATACAATTAGTTATTTTCTCGGGGGTTGTTTAGTTACCTGGCTTTCAGAAAGAGTTAGAAAGAGGGTTTAGATTAAGGAAAGGGCCAAGATTCACCCTACAAGCAGTGATATCTGATCACTTGCCCTCCCAGGTAGTTACAAAAGATAATTTTTAGTCCTGGAGGGTACTAAGTTATTTCTGGAATATATTAAACAATATTGTTAGTGTTATTATTGCTTTGCTTTCCATGAACTTGCATGTGCTTCATCAAAGGTAAGCCAAGCCTGTACAATTTTGAACATGGAAGGCAAATACAAAACAAGAATATAAATGGGTATGGAGCAAGCTGACAAGTCTTGTTGGAGCTGGCACATCAGATGATTGCAAAAGTAGAAAAACAATGCTATATTGTCTAGTTCCCAATCCACCGTTTTAACTCATGAATTGTGTTGCCCACATTAATTTCTTTCTAGCCATGTTACAGAAGAATACTAATAGCTGCAAAATGGGAGAGAGAAAACTAAACTGGTAGAAAAAATACTTGCTTGTCACTATACTGATAACATCACTCATGAGGAATAGGGGATTTTTTATTTTATTTTATTTGTTCACTGGTTGAGAGTATTCATTTAAAAGACAGAATTTTATTGGGATTTCTTGAACAGCAGCATCCAAGAAAAAAGGAATTATGACAAAAAAAAAAAAAAAAGTTAAAAAAATTCATAGAAAAATAAAGAGGCTCTTTTTGTTTGGTTTAGTGTTATTTTTCTCTTAAGTTTGCATGCCCTGTTACTTCTACTTGTTACTAAGAGGAAAAAGAAGATAACTCCTATCTAAAGAAATGTATTTCAGTACATTTTCAATTCAAATAAACAGTCAACCTTCAACAGGGAAATTTATAAATGAAATAAAAATGGTGCGGTTTTTAACACTCCTTCTTTTATTTATATTACCACAATCAGACAAACTATAATGCTATCTAAACAACTACACACAATAGCAAACAAACAAAGATCAATAGCCGTAATTTGACACACATACACCGTTCACTGTGAAAACATCAATAGTACAGAAGCTTCATGGGCATAGCAGGGAAGAATCTGTTTGGTAGATGGTGTTGGCAGAAGAATAAATAACCACATGTCAGAAAGAATAATAATAAAAAAATCAATAAACTGAGTGCATACAGGAGATACGCAAGTACTTTGAGCTAAACTGTTAGTATTAGAAAGAAAATTATCTTTGTCTTCCAGTCATTCAATTACTTCATGAACAAATATTTTTGCTCAGATCTCTGATATTCAAACATAGATTGCCTTTCCTATCTGCCAAAAGGCTGGTACTTCCCTGCCAAAAGCAGGGAAACAGGAAATGACTTGCACGCTGGACAATGATATCTTGAGCTACTGTTTCATAAACAGCACTACAGGTGACTATTCATCTCGTCCTGATCCCTAACACTCTGAAGGAATCATGAGAGAGAGGCACAGCTAGCAACAATTTGGCCAGGAAAAAAAGAGA
The DNA here is from genome assembly GCA_037837765.1 of Delichon dasypus. Classification (NCBI taxonomy): domain Eukaryota; kingdom Metazoa; phylum Chordata; class Aves; order Passeriformes; family Hirundinidae; genus Delichon; species Delichon dasypus. The sequence continues at coordinate 68,043,261 of JBBAXF010000004.1, read as the reverse complement.
CAAAAAGCTGATGGAGAGCACCTAACAGAAGGTAGAATTGAAATTCAAGGGTGAATCACCATGTCCAGTGCATGCACATTGAACCCTCCAATTGAATCTCACAGTGTTACTCTGACATATACACTTAAGGACATGCTTAAAATCTTACAGGAACATGCTTTCAATGTCTATTGTTCATTAAATTATTTCAAAATGAGAGGTGCTTTGCAAGACCACAGGACTTTAATATCTGTTCACCATGTAAATCCATTCCTTTGACCATTGTGCCTTAATGAGGTGATGGGAACTGTGGTTCTTTTTAATTTCAGTTACAGTTTTGAGTCCCAACCATTTAGAAAACTGGTGCCATCAACTTTCTCTCTCTCTTTCTCTCTCTCCTCTCTCTCTGTCTCTCCCTAAAAAGTAACCCAGGCTGGATCATCAATTTGCTCTGAAGAGGCTGTGTAAAGGAGATCCTTCAAAAATAGCTAATTTGTCAACAAAAGTAAAACAAACAAACAAACAAAGGGCGTAAAATTGTTTGAAATATGAAATATGCGTCTCACAAAAAAAGTATTTTCATATTCCTCCTGCCTGATGGTTATATATGACAAATGGGTACTTCAACACATAAATTATGCTTCTAAAAGCTAGTTTGTATATACTTGTGCACGTAGTGAGAATTTTGAATATTCATATTTATCTCATGTTTGCTACTATGCTGCCAATTCTTCATTTTGTGGTGATATAAGTAATGAGATTTCATTGGTTGTGTTTACAATTTTAAAGACTCAGAGAGTGATTTGATCATATGCAAATTCAATTGTAACTAAACCAAACAAATGGGGGAAAAAATCAAAATGTGTTTCAAGCTGCCATGGTTAGGAAGTGAACCATCAGATGCTGTGTCTTAATTAAAAAAAAAAAACCAAAAAAACACAAAAACCAAAAACAAACAAACAAAAAAAAACCCAACAACAACAAAAAAAAACAAAACACACACACACACCAAAAAAAAAAAAAAAAAAAAAAAAAAAAACACCACAACCAAAAACACAAAAAAAACCCACTACCTTTATTGAAATTTCTTTACTGGGACTTTTATAATTTTAATGGGGCCTGCTCCATGATATCTTATCGTCCATGTCTAGTAATTTAGGAATGGATTAATGCAGTTTAAATTACTGAAGTTGAGGCACAGAACTCAGAAACTTACTTGCACTACACTTTCTGACATTAATGCTAAGCTTGAAGTATCTGCACAGGGAAATTCATCCAGCCGAGGATGAATCCACCTGCTTAGAGAATTCAGCATGAGAAATGCAGTTTAAAAAGTTCAAGGCTATAGCTACAATGTTGAAGGTGCTCAGTCAAATGTGCAGGCCAAATAATGCAGAAGGGCTTGCACAGACATTTCTCTATACAGGTCTCTTCTACTAAAGCGTCAGTTTTCATGCTTCTTAAAATCTGGTTTGGCTTTCTTACGGATTTTTCTTTGCCTTTTCTTCTTTTCCTTTTTTTTTTTTTTTTTTTTAATTCTAATTTTAATTTTTAAGATTTAAGGCACCTGAAACAACATGAGTACTGTGCTTGTGTGAGTGATGAATATGAGTACCTGATATGATAAGGTCGAAGGTCTATGTTGCATTTCTGATTCGTGGGGGACAGGAGGAGCTCTTAATTGTGCAAGGCATGATGGAATAGGGACTGCACCACCTGTGCAAATGAGGAACAGGATATGTGGCACAGCCTCACACCTCCTGCCTGTAGCCATGAGTCATCCCCAGAACTGTATCAGGATTTAACCCCAAAGGAAAACTATTGGCTTAGTTCTGGAGAAAGAATCTGTTAACAAACTACCATGAGAATAATGAAGGAACAAGGAGCAAACTCAGGATCTGAAAATATTTGACACTTTAAATGCATCCCTTCAGAGTTACTTTATTAATAGTCCTCATGTGAGAATAAGGAAGACTTAGAATCAAAACTTTCTATTTCTTTCTCTTCAGTAAATGGTTAATTTACTTTGACAGCAGAGTAATAGATGAGAATGTTAACTTTTGACATTACAAATGTCAAAGGGCATTTATGCCACAGCTTCCAGATTTGAGATATATTTTAGCCCTAGAGAATCTTGTTCAGCTCATTCCAACAATGTCTGAATATTTTTAATAACGCTGAGAAATGTCTGCAGATGTTAGAAGAAGCAGACTTTTTTAAAAAAAGGTTGTTTTTTTAAAAATAATTTTTGTGGAACAACTGCTTCACATTTTAATAACGTGCTTTCCAGGGTACGTAGCTTTACCAAAATTTTCAGGTATTTTGCTAAAACTTGGCAAAGAGCAGAGAATATTCTTGAAACACCCCCCCCCCCCCCCCCCCCCACACACACACACACCTCAAAAAACAAAACAAAACAACATATTTCTTCTTCCTTTTATATTACTCCTGTCTTAATCTTTCTTCTTTGGTTTATCCACTGGAGTTTCTATGTCTTACAGATGAAGTCAGAGAGTGATTATAGATCAGCTGATTGAAGAGTCAGGATTTAGGCATCTGTGGTGGATTCAGCCAGGCTAAATGACAGGTGCCCAAGAGTTCTCCTCCTCAGCTGAAGAGGGGAGAGAAAATATAAGGAAAGGCTTGTGGAAGGAGGTAAGGGCAGGGAGAGATCACTCACCAGTTGCCAACATGGGAAAAACAGAGTCAGTTTGGGGAAAACAGTTTAATCTCTTACCCACCAAATCAGAGTAGGATGATGGAAAAAATGCTGAATCTCAAAACACCTTGCCCCAGCCTTCCCTTTTTCCCTGGGCTTAACTTCATTCCTAAATTCTCTGTCCTCTCCCCCTCAGCAGACCCCAGTTTAGATTCTTCCCAGACTTCTCCAGCGCGGGTCCTCCATGATGGTCACAAGTCCCGTAAGAAAACCTGCCCCAGTCTAACCTCCTCTCTCTAAAGGTCCTGCCAGGATCCTGCTCCAGCACAGGCTTCCCATGGGGTCTCAGCTTCCTTTTGGGCATCCTGCTGCTCCAGCCTGGGCTCCTCCAGGGGCTGAGTTGGATCTCTGCTCTCCTGTGCCCTCCCTCTGCTGCAGGGACACAACTGCCTCACCATGAGCTTCTCCAGGGACTGCAGAGGAATCTGAGCTCCAGAGCCTGGAGCAGCTCCTGCTCCTTCTTCTGCACTGCCCTGGGTGTCTGCAGGCTGCTCCTCGCACATGTTCTCACTCCACTATTCTTTGGCTGAAAAAAACATATTTTTCCCTCCATTCCTAAGTATTTTACCCCAGAGGCGTCACCACCATCATGGACAGGCTTAGCCTTGGCCAGTGCAGGGTCCATCCTGTATCCAGCTGGTACTAGCAATGTAGGATATAGGGGAAGCTTCCAGCAGCTTCTCTCAGGAGCCACCCCTCTAGCCTCTCTGCTACCAAAACCTGGCCATGCAAACCCAATATACAGCACCTGAAAGGACTGTAGAAAATCAGCACAGAACAAGGAAACTGATCCCACTTTACGCAGTGAAGACAGGGAAAACGTATGAAATATGAGCAGGCCACCAGTGGCAGCTTGAGATAACATTCCCAGGTGCTACTCAGAAGAAAGGTCTTAATAAGATGCAGCCTTCTCATCCTTGCTTTCTACCTCCAGGCTGCAAGGAAAGTACCAGTTTGACAAGAAAGAAAAGAATGCTGAAGTGATGAGAGCCTTGTATTTGTCTGTGACACACAGAACTCTGTGTCTCTCCGTGGGATGCCCCTATCTGCCAGTCACAGGGTAGCTTAAGAAATTCAACATAACATCTGAAATTTGTGAATTATTGCAAATTTAACCAGAAAGATTCTGACCTATTCCTTCAGGATCTAGTCTGAAGCAACAGCAGTCACAGAATGTCACAGAATCAATTACTTAGCTGGACTGAAGCTGTCCTGTTGCAGTATGTTTCTTGGTGTGTACAGGTAACAACTGTGAGCTCCAAAAAGAAAGAAACTTTGAAAATGTCCTGGTAAACAATATATTTTTTACCCGATCTACTAAAAAGAGTGGGGTTGCTGAGGGAGGAAACGTGGCAAAAACTATGTGCATGATTATTTAATCCAAGTCTGTGTCATAACACACAAGGTTAATAACAAATCAGGAGGCAAGTTAAGAATACATTTGAAAGGACTACCTGAACTATAGCAGTTTCAAATTTTTGATTCCTGAAATGCTTTTTCTTAAGAAAATTTGTGTGTAGCTAAACACATGAAATTATAGTTTGCATATAGTACAAAGGAATTATCTACCTACTTCTTTTAATAAAGTATAATTATTTATAGAGTGACTCTGAAAATCACAGCAACAAATAAAGAATACAAAGAATTCTTCTATCTCTTTTATCTGTCAGTGCTAGCTTAGCTAACTTTGCTTTCAGCTGTTTTATTTTTCCATGCTTAAATATTATTTTCTTTCTTCCACCCTTCATTTTAACAATGGAAAGCATAAAACTTAATTTCTATTCCCTGTTCTTTTTAGGAAGCTCAACATTGTTCTTCATAATTTGCTCTTGTCATCTTTGTATTTATTGTCATGCATGGGTTCTTTCATGCATCTTCATACTACCAACAGTCTTTGTCCTTTTACATCTGACTTCAAATATTAGATGTTAGTTTCACACTGTTCACATTTCATTGCTGTTATTGTTTTCATTATTTTTCAAGAGTTGTATTTCTATGTAAACACTTTGATATCCTCACAAGTGTCTTTTCCCTTGCCAAAGCTTTTTTTTTTTTTTTTTTTTTTTTTCTTATTTAATCCTGTTTTACCTCTACAGAATGTATGGAACAATGTAAATATTAATGGCAAATGAGACTATTTTTTTTTTTTTTTTACATTGGCCACAGCTTTCTGAAAGCCAAAATAATCTACATATTCACGTTCATTTTGATGTTACTTGAGTCTCTGAGGCACGTTGTAAACAGATCTGCATTCCTGATGTTGAATTTTAGCATGTTTGTACTCAATACATTTGAGACTTTTTCCTTCTTACCAGTTTTAGCCATGTTGAAATAACATGTAATACTGGCAAGGTCAGGGAAAAATGTCAGCTATTTGTCCTGTAGGTGCCAGATAGGCAAGCTGTAACTCCCTAGAGGCTCTTCTAACTTGTAACTTGCTGAAACAGACTATTTGTTTTTTTTCCCCCTCTCGTAAATTAGCAGGCTCTGCATTTCATGGCATTCTGACCCCTTTGCCAACTAGCAGCTCCTTGGATGAATAAGCTACACTTAGGATTTGTGGACCCTTTTCCCCCTTCTGTATTGTGTATGTTTCTAATGAGAATCAGATTTGCTTTTCAGAGCTATGTCACAGTGAGTCTTTAAACAAGAGAAAGCTGTGTATGACATAACCTGTGTGGTTCTTTTTCTGTGCTTCCTACACAGCTTTGTTTGAACCTGATACAATAGTACAGATGTCCCCCATTTCCATTTTAAAAGCCAACAGAAATGATCAAGTAGTACTACTAGACTGTTTCTTGCTGTCTGCATACAGGGAACATTCAGTGTTGATCCCAGCTGCATGAAGGAGAAGGAGCACACTTAATGGGACACACTTTCAGTTCATAGGAAATGAACTGTAAAGAATGGATGATGCTTCCTACATCAAGGGACATTTGGTGATATTCTGGGCACTCTAAAAACTCAATCCACACTGTTTTGTTTTGTGTTCTTTTCTTTTCTTTAAAGACAAAATAAAATAGTTGCAGAGCTTACATACCCTGAGGCATTGCTTTGGCAGCAATTTTCATTTGTGCACTAAGTTGTAGTATCTAATTTGAGATATAAATCTTTGTAGATATTAGACAAAGGGTAGTAGATCTGACAGCCTGCTTACTGTAATTCAGGTTATCACATACTGACTAAGCTGAAATTTTCCATGGAAGATGGGGTTCATTGTCAAATAATAGTCAGTGAGATCAGGTACTTATCTTTTAGAAACTGGCTTTGTTCCAATGGGTTTTGGAGGAAGGCTGATTTATACTTTCTGTGATCTAACCCAGGCTCTTCCCTGTCTGCCAGGGAAAGGAGGAGGGCAGGCCGCCCTGTGAGTGAGAATTGTTTCAGAGAGTCAAAACCACCCACACTGCAGACATTCTCATTCTATAACTAAATTGCAAAGCTGTCCCTTTTTTTCACTGACTTGATCAATTCCACTTTACTACAGATTCCCTTGGAAACACCAGCATTTCTACAAATTTATTTCAAGTTTCTTACATAATGGAACATGTTGTTTGTCATATAGATCTAGAAAATAAATAAGAAAAAATCTGAAATCAGAAATGAAATAAGTTGTCTTGAGCAGTGCAGGAGAGGACGGAAGCACATTTATAACTTTTTTTTTTGCTATGAACACTTAGATTTAGAAGAAAAGAAATGGCAATACTCTCTTTAATTTGAAGGAAAAGTGAGATAGTTTGATGAGTACAGTCTAATCCTCAGTGAATGTTCATCAACTTCACAAAACCAAGTTCCAAAGCCTCGTGGCCATCCTTCAAGTAGCAATACTTTCAGTGAGTTTCTGCTGAGGATATTACTCCAGTGCCAAAGGAGAGTGCCTTAGAGTTTGCTACAAAACTGCAATGCATCAGTGCACACCTTCAAATGAACCATGAGAGGTAGAAGGGAAAGCTTAAAGTTGGAAGTCATTTTGTTACTTAAGGACAAATTTGACCCAGATGGACACTTGAAAGTCAGTGAGAGATGCACACTCTAAAGAACTAATTTCTCTCTTTTTACCAGGTCATTTCCAGTAATTAATATTTTTGAGAATAACAATTGCCTCTTTTCCTGCCACCAAGATAAAACAAACAAACAAATAAAAAAACCCCCCAAAAAACCTCTAAACAAAACAACAACAGAAAAACAACCCTATAATAGTTTACATCAGCAGGTTTTCAATAAGTTCATTTCTTCATCTTGTTAAGTTATGTTGTGGATCAGCTAACATTCTCCGGACACAGGTCTGACATAGTTCTACAGTCAGTCTTTCCTGAGATGATTGTCACACTTTGGTCCTGTTGCATTGTGTGGTGACTGTGCATTGTATCCAGGGAGGTTACAACCACCGGCAGGAAAAAAGATGAGACAAGTTTTGTTACAAGGATGAGAACCCATTTATTTCCCCCTACCTGAGGCTGATGAGGGGGTGAGAGTGAAGAGGGGTGAAGATGAAGAGAGCGAGCAGGGGAAGGGCTGTGGGTTTTATCGGGTATTTTAGGGGAGGAATCATAGGTTTAGATCAAAGGGGAGAGATCAGATTTCAGCCTCCTCAAAACAGGACTCCATATGGTCTGACTAGTAATCTCCTGTTAGACTTTTCACACTGCTTTCATTCTTGGGTGGTTTAGATTTTTATTTGCCTTTTTTTTTTTTTTTTTTTTTTTTTGCCTTAAAATCCTTGAATATTCAACAGGACATCAGACTCTTACAGATTATCTCTACATCTGAGAACTAGAAAGGTCACTGTACTGATTTAATGTTTTACCTCTAAGTTTTCCTTCCATGAAATAATTATTACTATTTGACTCAAATGACAACTTGTGCCTCATTATCCTCTGTTCCTAAATTTTATTGTTTTTAAGTTCACTTCTTTAATTATTACTATTAACATTTTTTTTATTATTATTATTAGTTTAGCATTAAGGTCTGTAGATAGATAATGCACAAAATCCTAACAATTTCTTTCTCAGCTATTCATAGCTTTCAAATGCTAACACAAACCAGAACACATAACAAACAGAAATACAATGTCAACCAAAACCAAATCACTACGCACATTTTTAAATAACTTTCCCATATTCAAAGGAGATGTCCAAGGGTAAGCAGGAAGTTGAATGCAGACAAGAAGCTAGTTTATGTTGTTTTCCTGAAACACAAAAGCAGAAATGAAGTCTTGGCCTTTTTAAGGCTATTGGCTGCTGAGCAACTGGATTTAAGTGGTTGGGATTCAAAGCCACTTTACTTTTTTTTTTTTTTTTTTTTTTTGTTTGTTTGTTTGTTTGTTTTGTTTTTTGTTTTTTGTTTTTTGTTTTTTTTAAACTTTGCAACCATTCTTTAGCTTATCCATCTGATCTGTTTGGTAGATTCAAGCTCCATACATAGGATCAAAATGATATCTATGTGGTACTGGATAAATCCCATGTGTTCCTATTCTGAACGACAAAATCCAGGCTTCTACAACAGTTAGCTTTGAAAGGGATGGAAGGTACATTTTCATAACACAGCTTTCTTCAATTAAAACAGCTCAGAGAAACATACTGGAGAAAAAAAAATTAAAAAAAGGATTTGTCTTTAGCTACAAGGTTGGAGTTAACTCAAAACCTTCAAACTGCTGCATGGAGAAAGAGAGAACGAGCTTTCCAGGCTGGAATGTCTCAAGGGATCCAGAGGTGATGCAGGCTTTTTCTATTTTGTGTCTCCCTATTTTTTTATTTGCCTTACAGTCCCACAAAGTGGGAACATATGAAGTTAAAAGGAATAAGCTTGTCTAACATCTAATAAGAGAAGAATCTGTCACTGCCAGTGATATGACTGGGAATACAAAACTGTAGCTTCTTCAGCAAAAGCACAGCAAGGCAAAAGGTTAGCCTAAGATCTGCTCTCAGTTGCTTCGGAAGCTCTGTCTAATTGTTAGTCATGACGCACTGTGGGCAGAACAATTAGTTGTATCTATATTAGATCTAAGCTGTAATTATTTGTTGCATTAATCATGACTACAGTGAGAATTTAATTAGTCATGAACAGTACATAATTTTTTTTTTCTTTTTTAAATTATTATTTTGAATAGGGGAAATGTCCAGCTTTCTTTTTAAATACATCTTAATAAAATGAGTACTGGATGTCTGCAAGCCAGTGTTATGCCCAGGGTCTTTCCACCTGGTGAATATGCACGATTTCCAACTCAACAGCAGAGCCTAGTACTGACTCAGATTTACAGAGCTGGATATCCGAGCCAGGACTGAATTCAGACAAACCGTGTTTGAGGGGTGGGGGAATGAATTTTGGAGTTATTGCAACAATATCTTATCTACTTAGGGCTCATGAAGGTATGTTAAATGAGGAGAGGTGCCTCCCTCGACTGCGTTTGCTCCTCTGCAGGTAAAGTCGCTCCCAAACAGAGCAATTTATGTCCCTCTTTGTATCCAGTGTGGGATAGGCAGATGGCATTTTGTTCTCATTTCCCTCGCAACTAGCACTAGCAACATTTATCACAGGGTTCAACTGCTGCGGGACCTTCCCCAGCGCTGGGGCTCCCCTGTTGCCGTGCATGGCAGTATTTTGGCTCCCTCGCTCCTCCGGGCAGCTGCGGGTTCGGGGGAAAGCAGCGAGCGCCGGGGGAACAGCTGGGAGGGAGCGCTTCCCGCTCGTTGGACGCGGGGCAGCCGGCACCCAGTGCGCGTTCCTCGGGCGCTGCCACTGCTCGTCAGCCCTCTGCAGCGTGACATGCTGTGTCAACACAGGCAAGCTGCCATCGCCCCTTTCCCGAAGAGTTAAGGAGAAAGGACGTGGTTGTCCCTGGATCCAGGCAGAGGATATTGCAGTCTCCAAATAGGCAACAACCCCCGGAGTCCTGACTCCTGAACATTGCTGGCTGCTTTGCAGGGTTAGCAGCAGAGGAAAGAAGTGATTGAACTTTGGGAAAAGGAAAGCAAGATATATTTGCTGGTGTTTTAAAGAGTGTCTTTTGGTTTGGTTTGGTTTGGTTGTTGTTTTGTTTTGTTTTGTTTTGTTTCCCTAATGCAAGAGACAAAATTATGAAAGAGCTATTTTGGAAATGTAGGAGGAAAACAAGGCTGGACCAACGTGCTGGTTTAAGGAGAAGCCATTTTGACTTAAAAAGAGAGATGACAGACATTTTCTGTTCCTGAGGCACCTTGTGCTACTTGCCCTGTGGTTCACGTGCCTGCATGTGCTTGCCCAAAGTCAGTGCTGTGTGTCAGCATCCCTGCAACAATGTCAGCAAGGTTCTGAGCTGCCTGAGTTAGAGTCCTCTTTTCAAGAATGGTACCTACATTAAAAAAAAAAAAAAAAAACAAAAAAAAAAAAAACAAAAACAAACAAACAAAAAAAAAACACAAAAAAAACCACAACACAACAAACAAACAAAAAACCAAACCAAACCAAACCAAAACAAAACAACAACAACAACAAAACCTATTGATTTTGATCCACAGAAACAGTCCCACCACAGGGATTGAGACTATTTGTGTGAGTAAGTGCTCTCTCTGACATGACAGAACTTGCCTGAAGCTGCAGAGTAATTTTCAGACATCTGCTCCTTACAGAAGGAGCTTCTTCTCCCACGGACCACATTTCAGCATTCGGGAGTTCCTTCATCATGCTTTCTAAGTTGAGTTCATGTGTTATAGACCAGGCAGCAATTTGCCAAACAGGGGTCCCATGCCAAGCCAGAAATAAAGTAACACTCGTGTTGATTCCTCTTTATGTGTCTAAGGTCTCGTCTTTCTTTCTATTGCTAATTAAGTCTTCAAATAAAAGCTGGGGCAATTCTGCAAATGAGGTTTTAAGCATTAAAACATGTTATGTTACTAAAATGCTTAAGTAACACTGACCGTATCTGTCTGCTTTAGAAATTTATCTCCTTGTGAATAGTTTCATTTTTGTGACTTTTGTTGTTGTTGTCGTTGTTTTTCCAACAAAACTGTAAGAGAAAGACAAGAAAGAGAAAAACACAATAGGCTAGTTTGAGGTCACTGTTTTGTGTGAGTTTTTTTTGGGTTTGGTTGGTTGATTGGTTGGTTGGTTTTCTTGTTTTGTTTTGTTTTGTTTTGTCCTTTATATGTGGATGACTAGAGCATTTCTGAATTGAAGATAAATTGTCAGGACAATGCTTACTTTTCAATGCCTCTCTCCAGGTGTTGCAAGTGAAGACCTTTGTTATCTCAACATCTCCACCCCAACATGAGAAATACAGAGAAAGATGATGTTTCAGAAATCTAATCCATCTACCAACATCTTTGGGAGTAAAAATTGCTTCTTACAGCCATTTTGAACTGACCTTGGCATTACTACATGCATGCAAGGATCACAAATTTATGGAAAAAGTGTCATTCATCTTTCTCCCAGTGCTGTTTGAAGACTGAGTAGACCATCATGTCTTCATAAAGTGGCATTTACAACAGAGGAGAAGATATATCTATTTCCAGTGAAAACAGTGTCTTGGTGCACTGACAGCTGGATGATTTTTTTTTCTGTTTATTTATTTAATTACATATTTGTTCTAGTGGAAAATAAAAGTAAAGTGATAGATGAAAAGTCATGAGTTCTTCTCTATGTTACAGTCAGGCTGAAATAAATTCCAGTAACTCAAACAAGCCTGTTAGTTTACAAATTTCCTACTTTGATATTTAATTCTAAAAGGTTGTAAATACCTCATTAGCACGTTCTTACTCTGTGCAATTATTAAAACATTTTGCAGCGTTTGCAAACAGTAATGATCAAAGGTTTAGCCACTTAAGGATGAAGTTCCAAATCTACAGTAATGCTCAAGTATCTGAGAATTGCCACACTCATTGAACAGCATTGTCCTTTGGCATTTCCATCCTTTTTTTCCTTCTTTTTTTTCCCCCCTCTTAGACCTTCATTTGTTTCACCTCCTCGGTGCAAGGCACATTGCTGCCTTTTGCTGAGAAGTCACTGTTCCAATGACAATTTCAGTGCTGAAGATGAAGGAAGTGGATGTTAGCCTACATAAAAACACCATGCCATGAATCAAATCTATGAGCTTTTAGTCTGAAAATTGAAACCTGGAAAATCTTTTGCTAAAAGATTAACACATTCAGCAGTGACCTTGCCAGCAGAGGGAGATATGGCATCAGACAGTGCATCATTCTAAAACATCATTTGTCTATTAGAAAAACTTTCTGAATATTCTATGCTGTGTAGAAGTCAAGTTTGCACAAGGGTAATATATACCTGAGTCTGTTCCTGACTAGGTGTGTGGACACTTTGTCAAGGGCATGTTGTTTGTGTTGTTTGACGTAATTCTCAATCCAAGTGGAAATACATTAATACAGCATAAACAAAGGGGAGGATTAGGTAATTAGATATTATTAACTACACATCATTATTTCTAGACATATAATCTAGGTACTTGAGATTAGAAATCAAACCCTTCAGGTGCTGTTGGAACAGCCAAAGAGGATTCTCATTGCAGCAAGTCTTAAAACCCCTGTCGTGGTTCCAGGATCACAGTGGCTCACAGCTTTCCCAGCACTCACATAGGCATGGATTGGTAGGCCTTGCCTTTGTGTTCAGCCAGTGTTAGGGCTTATAAGCCATTGGTTGTCATTTCCACCTCCCATTGCACCTGTTTGGAATATGACATATTCCCTTTCCAGCTTCATGGTGCTCTGTCTTTAACACAGTTCCATTCCCTTAAAATCTTGTCACAGCGGTTCTGCAAATGGAGCTGAAGATTCCTTTTATTTCATCCTCCTCATATTGTAATTTACATTTATTGCCCTTTAGATTATCATGTTTATATTATGTCTCCTTATTTATAGTGGATTGCCAGCATATGTCCCTGAATGCAGTTTTATTTGGTTGCATTCAGGATATTTCTGAAATATGTCAGATATTAGAGATAATATCATAGTTGTTTTAGACACTAAAAGGAAATCATCAGACAATTGTTCAGTAATCAGCCTCTTAACAAAAATAAAAAGTGAAAGTTTCACTATTTTAAGCTAGTTTTCAAAAAAACAATCTTTTTGAAAATTACTCCTAATTTAAAGGAAACTAAGATATTGCCTCACCCCACCAACCGGGAAAATGGCTCTTTTTGGACCAATCATAGAAATTAGCTTCCCTGAGTACATTGCACCTTAAAGTTGACATTATTGCAGAAAAGCATATACAGCACCTTGTCAGTATGGTATAACTGGGCTTGGCCAAGTTGTCATTTCTGACAGGTCAGTGTAATGAGCAAGAGAGTGCTGAGATGGTCGAAAAGATGTGGTGGTGGTGTTTTGTTTTGTTTTCTTTTTCAATTTTTTTTGGTGGGGGATGTTTTTGTGTTTTTTTGTTTTATTTTGTTTTGTTTTTTACTTGGTGGTGGTGGGTTTTTTTGGTTTTTTATTTTATTTTTTACTTGAATCAGCAGGATAGGGCTGTTTGGGGTGATAAGACCATATATATGTTTCTCATTATGAGCACTACATTATCAAGTGGTTGTTGCCCCTGCTATCACACTTAGCCACATTTATATTTGGGATTCATTTTGTGCAATTTCTTTACATTCCTAAGCTGGGAACTGCAGAAAATCAGATTCTCTGGAGCAGCAGACGATAGCTAGCAGGACTGTCCATGCATTTTTAATCTTCATGTTTTTGCAAAATCACTAATAATGAGAGGTGCTAATTGCATTAGAGTTTTTCTTTTGCATTTGTACTTTCCTAAAAAAGTCTTCAAACAGGTAGTTACATTAAAAAAACATTGAAAAGAGGGAGAAAAATGACAAAAAATAGGATTTGGAGACAATAAGCGAGAAAAAGAAAGCAAGACTTTTATTGCAATTCCAGTGATTTTGATATTTATGTTCAAATACTGTAAGGAAAGCAACACACCACATTAGAGAGAGAAAATTCTTGGGGGGGGGGGGGGGGGGGGGGGGGCGTGGAAATAAGGATTTTTTTTTTTTCAACACTGTTTTTCCCATATTATTTTTGCATATGACCCTTCACTTCTCTGTACCTTAGTCCTGAGCATGTCAAGTAAGAATAGCATTTCCAGTTTCTTTTGTAAAGCATTTTAAGACATACAGATGAGAAGCACTTTGTAAGACTTAGGGATTAGAAAAAGCACAACAATAAAAGAGATGAAAGGGATCAGAGGTTAGAATTTAAAACACTAGTAATAATCACACTGGTGCAGAATTAAGATCATCAAAAATAAATCCGTTTGAGCAGGAGCTTGAATAGTGGGAATAAGAAAGGGACATGAAGAACAGAAAAATAAAACCTTCTTTGAGTCAATTGTCAATATCATCAGTACAAAATCACACTACATACTTTGTGATGTCATTTGAATTATGTAAGGAAATTTGAAATAGGACAAGAAATAGAAGCTATTCTTGTACAGAGAAAGATCAGATAAGTAAATTAAACTATATGTTGAATTCTGCTGTAAGCAGATATCCCTTAAGGCTACAGAAATAATAATTTACTTATCAAAGCTGTAGAATGTGTGGTCATCTCCTTTTGTGTTACGAGAAGCTTTTCCATTAAATTTGTTGTTAAGTAAAATGTCTACAGGAGACTCATTTTGGATACTGATTAGTCACCTCTTAAGAGAGGAACTCATTGCCTTCCTTCCACACACTAGAGTCACATTCCAGCAAGGAGCTGCAAGGTCAAGCCATCAACTCCATGTCTTCAATATACCTGGAATAAGTATATTCTGCCAGCATATTCAATAAAGCAATTACAGTAGCATTAATGCAAATGGTCAATGCATCAGATGCAGTGAAATCACTTTAGCATATTCCACCCCAAATTTTTTGAAGCTCTTTTAATCCACATGAGTGAAGGACATTTGGCCAAACAGGCCAAAGAGCCCATGGCAGAGGACTTCCTGGGTTACATGGAAGAGAGAGGTTGCTAGGCAAGATTATCTTGATCTTTTTGCCTCAGCACTTGAAGCCAATCACATTCATTTCCAAGGCGTTACATCATTGGTGCTGAGGGGCTTCATATCTCTGTTCTGGTGTGCCATAGCCGAATGGAGACAAGCAGCTGCTCTCCTGTCCTGATGAGGATGGTGGGAAAAAAACAATAGTCCCTGTTCTTACCCAAGTATTGAAAGAATGGAGAATGCATGGCAAGGCCATAGAATTCACTGGATGGATATATTGTAGGGAATACAGCAGGCCTTCCTAAGAGTGCTGTTCTTTAGAAACTTTTGGCAGCTGGCGTGCATCAGTTGTCCTCTTTGCAGGTGAAATGAAGTCTGCTGGATGTGAAGAACAGCTGTCTTGTAGAAAAAAAAAAAAAGTATGAAGGATATGCCTATGACCAGCCAGATGCCTCCTGCCACAACATATCAAATGTTGCAAAGAGGTTTGGGCATGCGGTACCATTGATTTGGGGTGGGTGGGCTAAGAACAGCCCTGCCAAAGTAACAGGATAAGAACTGTGCAGGTGGTCTGTTTAGGTGCAACATGATAGCCCAAGAGCTATCAGTCTAAGACATTTGGCCTTCTGTGCTCTGTCATTTCCTTTTTTCATCCTGGTTCTTTGCCCACCTTAGTTCTCATTACGGGTGGGGAGGTACAACCAGATCTCTATCATTCTCTGCTTTGGATCTGTTTTAACTGCAGACAGTATCTGTGCCCCATACAGCCCCACTCTGCCCCACTGGGTTGGGAGAGAGAGTCAGGAGGGTAAAACTGAGAAAACTGGAGGGTTGAGATAAAGACAGTTTAACAGGTAAAGCAGAAGTCACATATACAAGCAAAGCAAAACAAGGAATTCCTCCACCAATTCCCAGTAGAAGGAAGCTGTTCAGCCATTTCAACCCTAGGAGAGTGGTGTTCCATCATATGCAGTGGTGACTTGGGACTCGAATGATCTCCCCTTCTTCTTCTTCCCCCAGCTTTATGTGCTCAACATGCCACCGTATGGTCTGGAATGTCTCTGTGGTCAGTCACAGTCAGCTGTCCCAGCTGTGGCCTCTCCTGACTCCTTGTGCACCCCCTGGCTGGTGGGGTGGCGTGAGGTGCAGAAAAGGCCTTGACTCTCTGCATGCTCTGTTCAGCATAACAACAACATCTCTGTTATCATCCCTCTTTTCCAGCATAAGTCCAGAACACAGCCCCAAAGTATTGTAAAAAACGATTATTGACTCTACCCCAGACAAAAACTTCACAGGACTTCCCATTACATGGTCAATTAGATTTCCACATCAACATTTTACATTGAAATGCTATGTATCACTTATTAAACTTCTGATCTCTCTCTCTCTCTCTCTCTCTCTCTTTTTTTTTTCTTTTTCTTTTTTTTTTTCTTTTTTTTTTTTTCCCCCCCCAGTAATGAACAAATTCAAAGCACGGAAACGTTATACATTCAGCACCAGTCCAAAAAGGAACAACTGTTTAAGATGACTAATCATCTCTTTCTCAAGGATGTTAGACTGAAAGAAGCATTTGGTGATGGGTTTGTGGTGGTTTAGTAGGATCTGCTAAGACTACAGAGCATCCTGCAGCTGCACTAGTAAGACTTAAAAACTACAAGATTCATGCTACACTAAATTTCAAAAGTAGCTCAGCTTGACGTCTGATTAATTTCTGTAAGAAATGCACTCCAGAGGAAAATCTGATTTGACTGTCCTTTATATATCTTTATTTGTAGAGTTCTGGAGGAAGGAAATTACCAGCACAGGACATGGTCCGACTTCCACTGACACTCTGCCAGAAATTGAACAGAGCTGATCATAAGTCTGATTGTTATAGTAATGCTGGCTCAAGTACTGCTGTCAGTCTAACCTGCCAACTTCTAGGGGGTCCCATGGACAGCAGTGGGATTTAAGGGGAAGGCGGGAGATCAGGACTGTTCTGGGTTTCCTAGCTTGTATCTTTTTTCCTTCTTCTTCTTCCTTGTTTTTCTTCCATTCATTCTTCACTACTGGTGAGTTGGTTCCATTTAAAGAGTCACAACATTAATTTTTGACCATTAAAACCTCACAAAAGCATTGCAAGAAATGCAGAGGAAGAGAGAATCCAAACTGATATGTGATAATGCATTAATTTGGTTTATATTGTGTTTTATCGGACTTGTAATCTGTATCATGTGATTTTTCCTTACTCATCTGTAACCTAATTCTCTTCCACTGCCACTTCTCCCTGATTGGATGGTGCCTTGTCCCTGCCTCTGGGCCCTGCCCCCTGGGGAAAAAGCCCCTGTACAGGCAGGGCTGAGGTCTCTTTGACACCGGCGAGCTATTTGGAAGATCTCCAGCTGTGTCTGGTTCCATCCCGCACCGGGCGGGAGGTGACCTCTGGCTAGCTCGGGTCAGCCCAGGCACAGAATGGTCCCAGTTCGTTTCGGCTTCTCGGCTCGGCAGCTGAACCCCCAAAAGTGTGACAGCAAAGCAGCAGAATAGAAAAGGCTGGCTCTCAGCTTAGCAGATTAAAAGATGTTTATTAGCTCCAGAGTTGAGGAGCAGAGAGGTTGAGAGCGAGGTGCTGAGAGATGTCCTGAGAGGCTGAGAGAGGTGCTGAGAGAGTTTTTTCCTCCCTCCTGCCCCGTATAAGCGGGGAAGGGGTTTTAGGGAGGATACTACAAAACCACGACTCAGGGGTTTCAGGGGGTAACAAGGTGTGCCCACCCCCAAGCCTTGGAACACTAAAATCCAGAGCTAAAGGAATTCCCCCCAGGGGGCCTATCACCTGAAGCCCTCTCCCTGAGATTTCGCAATCTTGGGAGGACTCCTGGAGAAACAGGCTGCCCCAGAGCAAGGGGGGTGGGAGGACACAAAACACCTTATTATACAGACAACACAAAAAGGGATACAGAATTGGGGATACAGTGAAATGAACCATAACATAAACTTCTTATAAAAACCTCATAAAACAGTTCTGCACCACCACATCCAGCCAAGCAAGGCAGGACCAGAAAACAAAGCAATATTTTCCCCCTGGGCAAAGAGCAGGCTCTTTCTTTTTGCCATCAGCAGTCATCTAGTCTTGTGGAGAAATACCACACTGGTACAGATTTGAACAGATAGAAGGTCACACCATTGGGAGAAAGGCTACAGCAGTTTGTTTCTCTGCCTCTGGAGAGTCCTGACCACCTCCTCTGCACAGTTATGTTGTGATTATCTCAGGACGAGCATCCTGTTCATCACAGTGGGGCCATTTGGCCGAGTGGCTGTCACTGCCTTTCCTACTCCTGCTTTTGAGGCAAGGTCTGATGAGTATCAGTGTGCAAAGAGGCAGCAAAGTGATGATTCTCCCAACTCTAACTTCTTCAGGTAGCTGAGTTCACAACTTACCCCAGAGTGATTAGAGACATAAAGCTCCCCCCTCCCGCCATCTCCCGACTTGGTGCATCATTGCAATTGCTAATTTAAGCAGGACGTGAGGTGAATTCTTTCAAAGAGTGAATCTGACCTTTCACCTCTCCAGCACTACCCGTGTCTGGTGCAAAGCAATTGTGCCCGTCAATGGAGAACAGAAAGCAGTAAAAGTAATGAGAAAAGTAATAAGAGTTAAAACAAAAGTAGATGGACCTCAAATGAAAACAGGAAGATTTAGGATACCTGGAGAAAGACAAGTCAGCATTATATAGAGACGAATTAATACCTTGGGATTAAACTGTGTGTGAAGGGTAGGGGCATAGTGCACTAAAAATAGGAACAGGGTAATTTAGAAGCTAATCAAGCTCTGTCACAGACAAAATTAATAAGTAAAAAAAGTTTTAACAAGACATTAGCCATCCAAAGAACATAGAAGGCCTGTGGAGGAGGATATTGTATCAGAAGGTGTTATTAACACTGCTATTATTAGATTGGGTATGATTAACACGACTTGGTCAGAAAGAAGCAAGGTGAAGTTTAGAAGTGCAGTGGTGGATCACCCAGAATGTCATTACAAAGGTGAAAATTGTAAAAGGAAGCAGGAAGTAGAGGAAATAGTTTTGGAAAAATGATAGATGAAAAGAAAGTGAAATGTTCTGAATTTTTCTATATGGCATAAAGGTACAGTGAGTGAGAACAAGGAAATGAGGGCAGTTGTTTTCTCTTCTGCCCATGTTTCAAGTGCCATGATTAACATTTGCAAAGTTGAGACTTCATAGACAGGGGACTTTTGGAGGTTCATTATAGGTTTCCCTGTCTGTGTTTTTTTTCCTGCATTGCTTTGCAATTTGGACTTCATAAGAACTGAGAGACAGTTGGTTGTAAATTAGTGATACTTCAAAAAAAATCAGTGGAAACAAACTGATTTCCACCATTCTTGGGATTCAACATTCTTTTTGGAAGCAGAGTGAAAAAATATGAGTTTCATAAAGGTGAATTTTTGAAGGACAGATCTGGCTGTAATCACCAGGTGAAGAAGCAATTTGCTGAGAGTCAAAAGAGATGTGGGCACAATGAGAAAAATATCACTGGCTTCAGGCATTGATTTCAAAGTATCTATTACTGAGCACCCCCAGAGGCATGGTTCTGGTCTTGATGGACACCTCTTTTTTATTATTTATTTATTGTTCTTATTAAACACAAATATCTATTTGCTTAGCAATGCATCCATTTCTCTGAGTTTTGTTGTAGGAATTGCTGGTTTTACTTACATTTTGGACAAAAAGTAGTGTGGACCAAATGATACTCATTTTCTGAGGCTTCTCTGCTGTTACTTCTCATCATCACAAACACACATAATCAGATATTCCAAATGATGCTTTCTCCCTATCTCTTTACCTGAATCCCTCTTGATCTGTACCAGTTCTCTTTGCTTAATCTCTTAAAAGCAAGATCTTATTAAGCCAATATGTAGTTGTTTGTTTGGGCTTTTTGTTTGTTTGGTTAGTTTGTTTTGTTGTTGTTTGTTTGTGGGGTTTTGTTTTGTTTTGTTTTGTTTTGGGTTTTTGTCTTTTTTCTTGTGTGTGTGTGTGTGTGTGTTTGTGTGTGCTTTAGTTAGACATAATAGATCTTTAATTATACAGGAGGATCTAGTATTAGCTCAGGTTGATATCATTCACAAAGAGCAGCATTTTACCTTGAAAGCAGATTTTTCAGCACTCTGTCACTGACACATTTCATTCCCACCCCTTCACACAGAATCTTTAGCCTATGGTGCCAATCAGGAGTGATTTTCCTGGACTAAGTACCATTACATCAGGGTAGTAAACCTGGCTGTGAGCTCAGACTCTGTATGCCTGTATCCTTTAGGCTTTAACCATGCACAAATCATCAGGGCATCCAGTACCATTATTCCTGCAGAGACAATTTGACAGGTGACACTGTGACAGTAACATTGCTGCTGGCCGCCAGCTAAGTCCCTGTCTCTGGAACTGCATGACCAGTGGAAAACTCAGCAGATCCCTTCTTGCCTGCCTGCATGTACTTACTGCATTTTAACTGAGCAAAGGCATCCTTCTCTCTCCGCAAATCACATTACACTCTCTGTGTTCTGATGGAAAGCAGGAGTGAACCTGTAGAGCCCTGAAACACATAATATGCATGGCTGCTGTTTTACTCTTGTAACATCTTGTATGCACTGAAATGTACAGCTGTTTACACTTGTAGCTCTGTCAAGTAAACAAGTGGTGATTTCTTATGATAGAGGGGAAGTTGGCACAAGGTTGCTATTCACTCGTCTACAGCCTGGCAACTCCTGGTGGTGGAAATCATTCTTTAGGCACCAAACTGGCATCAGGCTTGCTGTAATCTGAGGTGGAGGGCAGGCAAGAGGAAATCTGTTGGCTGCATCTGCACCTCTAGGAAAGGCAGCAGCTGAGTGTCTGATGGGCTCCGTCTCCTGCTGCAGCCACCCATGTAAGTGGCTCACAAATAGCCTGTGCAATGGCTGTGCCAGGGTGCTGGCATGAAAATCCATACCAGGCATTTTTAGGTAGCTCCTCACCAAGAGCTGCAGAATTTGTAACATAAACAACTGATAAATCTGCAAGAGAAAGGCTTGGAGATAACCTGGATCCCCTAAGGTTGATGCTATGTAAATTATCTATACTGTCTTTTCAGAAATTAACCAGAGAGAGCATCCAATAAAGCTGAAAACTGCAGCTTTGTTAAAAATAAATAAATAAATAAATAAATAAATAAATCTGTGTAGAAATTACTTTGGTATTGCTTTGCAACAGAAGGCTAGTGTGTACCAGGAGTTATAGGAGTTATAGGAGTGCTCATGTCACCTGAACATACTTGTGGAGATTGAGTCCATAAAATATTAAGAAAAATGAAGAAGTAGAATCACCTCACAGGTGATTGGACATGGGAACAGGGTACTTTTCACAAGGTTGCTCAGAGCCTCATCCATCCTGGCCCTGAGCCTCTCCAGAGGTGGGGCAACCACAATTTCAGAGGGTAACCTGTGCCATTGTCTCAGCACCCTCATAATAAAGAACTCTCCGTAGTATCTAATCTAAAATCACCCCCTTTCAGTCTGAAGCCAGTCCCCTTTGACCTGTCACTACATACTTTTACAAAAAATCTCTTTTTATCTTTCTTGTATACTCTCTTTAGGTACTGGAACATTGCAATAAGATCACTCCTAAGCTATCTCTTTTCCGGGCTTAAGAAACCAAATTCTAATGAATAGAATAAAATAGAATGAATAGAATAGAA
This sequence comes from Delichon dasypus, assembly GCA_037837765.1. Taxonomy (NCBI): domain Eukaryota; kingdom Metazoa; phylum Chordata; class Aves; order Passeriformes; family Hirundinidae; genus Delichon; species Delichon dasypus. The sequence continues at coordinate 68,021,924 of JBBAXF010000004.1, read as the reverse complement.
TAGAATAGAATAGGTTGGTAAAGGCCTTTAGAGGACATCAAGTCCTAACTATAAACTTCACACTACTGAGTGCACCACTAAAACATGTCCCTAAGTGCTGCATCTGCATGTCTTTAGATGCATTTGTGGATGGTGACTTCATCATTTCCCTCACAGCCTGTTCCAAGGTCTGATCTTTCGGTGAATAGATTTTTCCTAATATCCAATCTAAACCTTCTCTTGGTACAGCTTGAGCCTATTTTTTCTCATCCTGTCCATTTGTTACTTAGAAAGGAGACTGACTTTCACCTGGCTACAACCTCTTTTCAGGGAGTTGTAGAGAGTGAAGTCCTTCCTGAACCTCCCTTTCTTCAAGCTAAACACCCCCAGCTCTCTCTGGAGTCCTCCCAAGCCCTCACCAGCTTTGTAGCCCTTCTCTGGACACATTTCAGAACCTCAGTGTCTTTCTTATCATGAGGGGCCCAGGTCTGACTTCAAGATTTGAGGTGTGGCTGCACCAGTGTCCAGTACAGGATGACAGTCACTGCCCTTGTCATGCTGGCCACACCACTGATGCAAGCCAGGTACCACCAGCCTTCTTGGCCACCTGGGCACATTCCAGCTCATGTTCATTCTCTGCCAACCAGCATCCTGAGGTTCTTTTCCATCAGTCTTCTTTAGCATTGTCTGTGGTTTTTAGTGACTCAAGTGCAGGACCTGACACTTCACTTGGTTGAATCTAAGAGAAATTTCTGTCTCAGCAGAGCTGATCTACAAACTGTTGGGAGCTGGGGGAGTCTCCAGAGATGTGTGTGTTTCCCATGTTCTTATATGTGTATCTTTTTAATATATGCTTGTCCTATTCCTATCCTCTGAAGCGGACATCTGCTTCTGGTCATAGCTGCAGACAGGACATAGTCCTTTGTTAGAGAAAAGTGTTTAAATTTCCTTCAGGTTTTCAGTGTATTAAAAAATTAAATCTCTCTGCATATAACATTGTTTCTATCAAAGGAAAATTATAGTCTGGTTTAAGAGACAGTAAATTGGTTTTTACCATCTTTTTCTGGCCTGCAATTTTACCAAATGATCAAGCAAGAAGAATCACAGTTATTCTTCATGGCAGCCCCTGTTTCAACTAAAAAGAAAAAAGTAATTCCAAAGAGACACTGAAAATATCTTTCACAAACAATTACACATTTTACCATCATAAGCTGGGGACCGATAGCTCAGTATGTCAAAGCTGACATGTAGAGATATGAAATAAAATAAAACGGGACAGATAATCACTGCTAAAGTTGTAGCATTGAAGGAAGGGGCACCTACAGGCTCCCTCTACCCATCTGATACCTGGGCAACCTGTAATGCATGTAAGGACTCTTTCTCCAGAATGAAGAATTACAGAGCACATGAGTCCTACCAGGGTGCAAGGCACCTTTCCTGATAGCAGACAAATAACCCACAATATTCCATTCATGACCTGTGCTTTATTTATGACATTATGTTCTTGTCATTACTTGTGATGCAGATGAAAGCTTAGAAAATTTGCATTTGTGTGACCCAGGAAGAATGAAGCAAATTGCTTTTAAATAAAACCTACTGAGAGAAAAAAAATAAATTAACCATTTACATTTCGCCCAATATTCATGTTTTTAAACGTCTTGAAGTATTGATCACAGTAGTTAGACATAATCAAAAAGCCTCCAACAGGGTCATAAGCACTGCTCTGCCTGTATGTTTTTTTTATTCTCAGCATTAGGAACATCTCCCTTGAGTTTTCCTGGAAGTGTATTAATTGGATGATTAAAGCAAAACCCAGATCTATTGGAATTTGAAGAGATGGTGAATGCTATAATAAAACAAAAAATAAAACCTTGTGTCTACATGGTTAAAAAATCAATAAAGTTTAAAGAAATAACGCAAAGAAAGAAAATAAGAAAAGGCTAATTGCTCCATCTTTTTGCAGAGTTAATTCCTGAGTCACTTTACAATCTTTATTCTTTTCTTTTTATGTCACTGTAGAATGACCCTTGGTCTTCTTTTTCACACATATGCAAAACCACAACTACATTAACAACTCTGCTGCTTTCTCCCTTGGTTCCTTTTCTTTCCTGCTTAAAATTACCCTTGCTGGCCTTATTACCCACAGTGACTAATGCACTCAGCATGGATAGAGGAGATCTAGGTTCAAACCATATTTCTCCCCCTAAATAACTGTATAATCTAGGGCACAATGTTTAATGAGTTCCCCACTTGTGTAGTAGGACTGACAGTATTCATTTGTCTATTCTGACTATTTAAATTGTCAGCCCATCTGGTAGGATCATTTCCTTTTCATTTCCTTTTCAGAGTCAGAGTTCAGATCCCTTTCTTAGTTTGGGTCTATTGGCAGTATAGTAGCTGGGGAAAAAAAAAAAGAAAAAAAAAAGAAAAAAAAAAGAAAAAAAAAAAAAAAAGGGGGAAGTGGGGGAAGTGGCAAAATTTGCTGTTACATTAGGGATCTGTTTAAACACTTGGCTTGTCTCAGCAGTGCCCAACTTGGAGAAAAAAACAAGGAGCTGCACAGCGATACTTCTGCTGCTTAAAGTGCCCCTCCATTAATTGGCAGAATGAAGGACAGGCTGTTAACTTTCCTGCTGGTGCTCTGTGTACTGAAAAGATGAATCTTCTAAATAAGACATTGTATCCTGTGGCTCAGTATCATTTACAGGAACCTCTGTTTCTTTTTGAAACTCTGGCACTTGTTCCTCTCTGATGTCCTGGAGGTGGTCTTTTGAACCCAAATTGGAACACCTAAATAAATGTTCTACCTTGAAAAGATCCTGAGTACTCAGCTGTCGTAGTTTAACCCCAGCCAGTCCCTAGCCCTACACAGCCTCTCACTCAGTCCCACACCAGCAGAAGCTGGGGGAGGATCAAAAGGGTAAAAGTGAGAAAACTTTTGGAATGGGATAAATGCAGCTTAATAGGTAAAGCAGGAGCTGTGCGCACAAGCAAAGCAAAATAATTACTAGGTATTAATTCACTGCTTCAATTGACAAGCAGGTGTTCAGCCATCTCCTGGAGAGCAGGGCCTCATCACGTGGAATGGTCACTTTGGAAGACGAACATAAGTCCAAATATCCCCTCTTCCTCTCTCTTCTTCCAACTTTATGCACTGAACATGATGTTATATGGTCTGGAATATCCTTTTGATCAGTTTGGGTCAGCTGTCCTGGCTGTGTCTCCTCTCAAGCACCCCCATCCCCTCCCCAGCCTGGCAGTGCTAAAAGCAGAAAAGGTCTGTGCTCTGCAAGCCCTGCTCAGCAATAACAAAAACATTTCTGTTATCCACCCTGAGTTCAGCACAAACTCAAAGCACAGCCCCACACCAGACACTGTGAAGAAAATTCACTTTACACCAGCCAAAACCATCACACCAGCACCCATTGCAGAAGATTAGGCTGCTTATTTAGCTCCTTAAACACAGAGTCCAAACATTTAAACACCTTACTTGGAAGATTTTGACGCACATTTCCCTTGTGTCTAGCTATGGCATTAGATGTGTTCCAAGAAGTCTGGGTCAATCCACAAGTAACCACTATTCCTCCTACGGAGAATAATACCTTTCGTCATTCCCAACCAGATGTTAAATGTTGTTAGGCTATGGCTTCAGCGATCTCATAATTTTGCTCCTGAAGCTTGAACCCCTCTAAGTGTCCTATCTCCTCTCCCTTACTTTCCCACCCCGACCTCCTCAACTTTCCCGGCAACATCCTTCCCTTCAGAAAGAAGCAGAATACCTAAGAACAGTCCTCTCCATCTGGAAAAAAACAATTCTCTCCTGAGGACTGTGTCACTAGTGTTGGAGTGAGGAAGGAACAGCTGTGTCGTGAAGAGCTTCCTTATCACCCAGAGTTCTCCTACACAGAAGGACTTAACTGCCCAGTGAAAAGTTGGGGGAGAGTGCCCTGATTCATGTCACAGGCAGTGGGAATACAGAGGAGCAGGGAGGGAATGTGAATGAGAAGACTTCTATTGATTTCAAGTCAGAAGAGTGACACTGGTTTACAGTAGCAGAGGAGCTTACATTTTAAGATAAAAGGTGAAACCTTGATTCCTTTGAAGCCAAAAGCAGTTTTGTCATTGACTTCACCTAGGCAGTTTTCAATTTTAGGAAGACTGACTTTTTCTTATTTAAGGCAAAAATTAAGCAGCCTTGGGGATAACTTTTGAAGAATTCTTACCTTCTTGTTTTTCCTGGTGAGTGTCATATTTCAGGGCTTACACTAAAATAATGTAATAATAATTAAAATTCCCTATGTTTGTTTAATTTAGTGTCTTATATTTACTAGATATATCCCAAGCAAACAAGTGAACTCCATTCATCTTGCCCTGAAGAATGAAAACTCCAAGGACAAACTTATACAAAGAGATTAGAAGGAAAGAAAAAAAGAAAGATATATTGCTTTTAATTAAAGTACATATCCACAAGGCAAGAGTAGGCCTTTAGGAAACAAACTTTAACACATAAGTGAGAGATGTGAATTGTCCCAAATAACCTTACTGGGAGGTGAGGGGAGAGAGTGAAGAGAGATAAAGGAAAGAAGGTAGGACTCTCTGAATGGGAAAGTGAATGTTATTAGGGGATGAAAATGAGACATAAACCATTAAGCGAATTTCAAACTGCAGATTGACTGAGTTGTGCTATGCTTTAAAGCAAACCATAACTGAAGGTTTGCCTTCACATAAATCTCCTCTGGTTTATGTGATGTATCTAGTGAGTTTGTGTCTGTGGGACACTTTTCAAATGCCGTTCCAGAAAATGGTAATTTTCCTCCACAGAGAAGTAAAAATAACTGTGCTTCAAGGTTGGGTATTGGTTTTGGCTTTTCTTTGGTTTATCTTCAGTCAAAATTCACTACTAAGATGTTCTACCTCTCTCTGTGCCTGTCTTTAGAGGCCACCTTTTCCCTTCGCTTTCCTTTTTCTACGCAACTTTTGACTGACTTATTATATGGTGTTATTTTACACTTTGTTGGAACTTAAGCCTATCACCTTATTAATATCTATGTGGCTTTTCTATTGCAGCAGAAGTAGCAACAAGAGAAATATATATGCTTGTATTTATGTATATTTATTTATTTTATATATATAGTTATGTAGCTAACAATATACACATTTAATATCTTTGCTGCCTTCTGTTCCAGAGGAAAGCTGAAGGCTTCCTTTACAATTTTAGTTTTGGGAGGATGAGAAAATGAACTTCTATTCACCTGAAAAGTGGGACTTTTACTTGATGTTTAGGCCAGGGTTCTACCTTGAGATTGCAAGATTTGTAAGACTTTATTACCAGCTGAGGGGAAATCACCACGTCTCCCTTATTTACAAATGACTTTGAACTTATGCATCTGGATAATCTATGTCTATAGTTAAAGCCAATGTGGAAAAAAACCAAACAAAAAAACCCAAACAAACAAACAAACAACAAAACCTAACCTTGAAAGCAAAAATAATAAAAATAATACAAAAAACATGTGTATGGAAAAATATGTATATACAAGCTGAACACAATGTATTTGCTAGGGGATGAGGAACCAGAAAGTTACAAGCATTTAAGAGAAATGCTGCTTATTTTAAATTTGCTTGCACATCTCATGGTAATATGCCTCACCGTGGCAGACTGATAAGCAGAGGAGAAGAAAAACTTTGTGAGTTCAATAGCTACTCACTGATTGTAAACATGAGGAGGAACTCTGTGAACACAGTGCTGAAATATAGGGTAATTTCCTCTTTATTAGAGTCCATGAAGTCTGCAACATTAATGTTTAAGCTCTGTATACAGTGCATATAACAGTATTATACAGATATTTTCTGCAGTTCTTTGCTTGCTTTTTAAAGTTCCTTCACGGGAAAAAATATATGAAGGACAAATAGCCCTATTTTTTTCTTTCCTCCTCACATGATACTTCCGACCTCTCATATTAATATGTAGTACCACACAATCTGTGACTGACATCTGTGCAATGCCCTTTAATGCCGTCCACTGATTTTAAGGTGAATTTAACTTATATCAAGTACCTCAACTCAGTCTTGTGTGTTGCTTTTTAAGGAGAGGAAAGACAAAGGAAACAGGTGTTTGAGGTATCAAAGGAAATCACTCAATGAATTATGTTGTCTGTCTATGGGCTAGGCATTCTAGGATGTGAAGTCTTCACCTCAGAGGGAGGATTAAGTCTGGAAATTAGGAGACATGGTCACTTCCATGGGTAACAAAGGGAAGACTGTGGAGAGCGCACAGTGGCACTGCCACACTGCCACTGTCACTTGGCTGTAGCTGAAGCAACCTTTGGACCACAGCTTGATTTTCTGAGAAGCACATATGACATTAGTCCTCCTGAATGACCCTGCCCATCACCGAAGTCCGGCATCTGCCCAATGCCATGGTGGAGGAGTCCCTTTCCACCTCAGCCTTGGACACAAGTCCCTGTCCCAATCATCCCAAGATCCTGTTCTCCAGTCCTGTCTCCTGAGTGGACTTCAGACCTCATCCCCTGGAGTCATCCCTCAGATACATGCCGTGAATTTCCTCCATCTCCTCTTCATCCTGATGGGATGTGTGGATAAACCCTAGGTCTGATTCATTCTTTCTTGGTTCCTTATCTCCCCTTCTTGTCTCAGGACCCCACAAGACATCTCTGTTTCTGAGGGCACTGGGTCGCCTTGGCTTGCCCTCATCGTGTGCCTGCTGTCAGAGAGTGAGGGGAGAAGAAACGTGGCTATTCTTGCCAAGTGTATTTAGAAGGAGCAATGTTACATTTGTGATATGAATAGGCCACGTCTTCTGCATACAAAACATGACATGTTGGGCTTTTTTTATTACCTTAAAGCAAAAAGAAACAAAGTTGCATTCTGTGTACAATCCTTTTACGTTGTGGCATTGTGGTGTGCTAAAGCCTTTTATTCTGCATTTTTTTTAGTCTTACTTAGGCTGTTTAAAATAACAAAGTAATCCAGGTTCATCTTCTAGATATATTGAAGGAAAAAAAAAAAATCTCAACACAGTATTATTACCTTATTTCAGGCTTACAGGCAGTAAACACAACATCAGAGGGGCTCATATACAAAATATTGCCTTTGTCCCAGATAGGACACAATTAAACTAGACAATTACTCTTTATTTCTTTTCTATAGGATTTACTCCAAGATTAGGTAATAATGACAAGGCTAATGTTGATTTAAAATTGTGACATCTGGAAAAGAGTAGTCCATGCCATGTTTTTAAATATTTTGTCTCACACATCAGAGCACATTCTTCTCTTCCAGGTTTTTTAGCAGAAGGCAATGCACATGCAGACAAATTGACCATGCCAATTTCAAGGACTTTACCGAACATTTTTGAACAGGCAAAATTGAATCATGCATTCTTTCATCAGAATGCTCAAGCACTAATGGACACTTTTCACATTTCCAAAAGTCAGGTAAAGGAAATCATTAGTGCTTGCCCTGATTGTCAGCTTGTTCAGCCTCCCGCTTCCATGGGAGCAGTCAATCCAAGAGGATTGAACAGTTCGCAGTTATGGCAAACTGATGTCACAAAATATCCATCTTTTGGGAAGCTCAAAAATGTTCTGGTTTCAGTTGACACAGTTTCAGGTGCAGTCTTCGCATCACTGCACACAGGTGAAACAGCACAACATGCTTGTCGACATTTCTTGCAGGCATTTGCATCTTTGGGCGTGCCACAAGAAATCAAAACAGACAATGGACCAACATATATAGGGAAAGTGCTTGACAAATTCCTGAAGAGGTGGGGTGTCCATCATACCTTTGGTATCCCACACTCTCCAACAGGTCAGGCAATCATTGAAAGGACACATCAAACATTAAAATCCCTTTTGGACAGACAAAAAAGAGGAGAAACAGACGCTACACTGTACATGCGCTTGAATAAAGCCTTGTATGTGTTGAATTTTCTAAATTGCTCTTTTGCAGAGCCAACTCCACCGATCATCAGACATTTTTCAAACAGTACGAGGGCAAAACTGAAGGAAAATCCTTTGGCTTTGGTCAGAAACCCAGAAACAGGACAAATCGAAGGGCCATTCAAATTAATAACTTGGGGCAAGGGATTTGCTTGTGTCTCCACAGCAGGTGGGCCAAAGTGGCTGGCGGCGAGGCACGTAAAACCGTACCAAGTCCAGACGCAAGCAGAGACGGACCCTAAGACCGGAGGAAAAGAAGTGGGCACGCAGACGTGAGCCGGTGTCAAGACAGCAGACAGCTTTTCGTTCTACGTGCAAAAGAGACTTTGGGACTTGTTTTCTTTTGGGCTTGGGTGGTGTTGCACTTCTAGGGATTCCAGGGAAAAGAGTGCACTGAAAATGAAAGAACTATCCTTGTGCCTCATTCTCTCCTTGGTTGCCTTGAGCAGTGCGGCGGTTTTGCCCGTGGCTCAACCAAAAGAGAATGTTTGGGAAACTCTAGCCAGTGCATCAGGTTTGGATACCATCTGCCTGACACACTCAAGACCAGGGAAACCTTTTTCAACATGTTTAGTGGGGTTGCCAGTGAACAAATGGCCGATTCCAGAAAACATCCCTCCAAAGATTTCAAAGTCCATTGTAGATCCAGTGGACCAATGGGATGTTTGGACGAAATTCCTTCCTGCGGCTCCTTTTGAACCTCAGGAACTGGAAATTCTTGGATCGGTCCGAATGCAATTCTGTGTGAAATTTGGTCTTTCCGGAGTGACAAAAAGTAAAACTGTAGACGTCACTCCAAACCTCAATTTTTACAGAAATTCATCATCTTGGTGTAATTACACTAAGATGCTGAAGAAACCATCTAATCATGTTCCAGCTCAGTTGCCAAGGGGAAATTTTTTCATTTGTGGGGACAAAATTTGGCCCGCAATTCCTGCAAATGCCACCGGTGGTCCTTGCAGCATTGGAATGCTTTCATTGCTAACACCCGACATGACATTGATGAGAAAACTAAAACAGAGAGGGAAAAGATCAGTTCAAATGTACGATCCAAATTGTGATGATGATGTTCACACATGGAGCAAGGCTCAGAGAATTGCAGTTGCAATTTTTTCACCACAGGCAGCGTCAGGAGCAGCCTTGACACAATTGGATCACGTGGGTTGTTGGTTGAGCAAACATGCCCGAGCTGTCTCTCTTGCACTGAGTGACATGTTGTTAGACATTGATAGTGTAAGACGAGCAAGTCTCCCAAAACAAGGCAGCGATTGACTATCTTTTGCTGACCCCATGGGCATGGATGTGAGGAATTTGAAGGAATGTGCTGCATGAATTTGTCGGATCATTCCAAATCCATTCATGAGAACATCAGGCGATTGCAGGAGAGTGTCAAACAAACTTGGAGAGGTAACTGGGTCATGGATGGATGGTTGTGTTCAATTTGTTTGACCTTTCACCATTGTGGAAAGAAATTTTTAAGATAGTTATATATATTTTAGTAGGGCTTGTAATCCTTCTCATGATTTTGCCGTGTTTGTTTCACGGCAAGCCATGGACAAGGTGGCCAAGCAGGTGTTTTTGGTTCAAACAGGAGGGGGAGAGATGGGCACCAATCCTTGCCTTCCTGAGGACTGAACTTCTCTTTTAGACTTCCTTGCAACACAAATATTACCAAATTCTTTGTGCTTTACTATGATTATTGGTTAAATTAAAAAACAAAACAAACAAACAAACAAAAAAAAACCCCCACTCACAAACAAACAAATAAAACAAACAAACAAACAATGGATTAGGGGAATGCAAGAGAGAATTAAAAAGCTGAGATTAAAAACTTCAAATCTGTTGATTGTTGTAACTACTAGACGTTTCTTATATAACTATTTGTAAGCATTTTAAGTGTGCCAGATCAATACAGAGAATGTATTTTACATCAGGATTTTTATAATGATGATCAATATTATTAGCATTAATAGAATTAGAAAAATACCTGAAATAACATAGTTCTTTGTTCCTTTAAAGACAGTCAGAGAAATGTTGAATCCTCTGCTGTTTTATTGTTTCTTTTCCTTACAGATGAAATTTAACTGCAAGCTTATCAGAAGGGTTTCTTCTGTTATCAGAGATGATTTGACTAGGATTCCTTCTTCCTCTTTGCCAAGCCTGTGTTTGCAAAACAGAAAACACGAATCCAAGTCCCTGCATCTGGTGTCAATTGAAATAAAACAAAGACAGGCTCATTTTAGCCACATAATTTAAGAAAGAAGACAGTATGATAACATTTAGAACAAGCCTCATACACACCAGTCAGCCATTATCCTTCAGAAGCAGGTGGCAGATGGCATGAAATCATCTTCGTCAGACCCTCCAAAGCTTTGCTGCCACATTTGGGAGCATGGTTCTTGTAATGACTACTTGCATATTCATACTGCGTGATGGGCACTTCTCAAATTCTGTGCACCTCATTTTGGAAAGAAGCTAATGTGGCTACACATGTATTTTATTGCACCATTCACATTTGGCATCATTAAGAAGGAGAAGATTTTTTTTTTCCTTTTTTTACTGGGTGCATCCTTCTCAGCTTGCATCAGAATGGCACAGGGAATCTAAATGAATGCAGTCTGGAGCACCATGACTTGCCTGAAGCTGTGCAGATCGGCTTCTGTGTAATGCCTCCTGTGAAATAAAACCAGGATTAGTCCCTCCATGTCATATGGATACATCTGACAAAACTAGATTCTCCTTTATGTCTAGAGCTCTAAGGGTGCTATCCAGTTTTCATTACATGGTTGTCAAATTCCTTTTTCAAAACCAGGTATGCAAAGAAATCTGTGGTTTACAAATCATCAAGGTGAGGCATATTTATTTTCCAAGTCTGCCAGAAGAATCAATAGCAGATCTAGAGAATTTACTTTCAGTCAAGAAAGAGCATTTTGCTCATACTTTACTTTCACTACTGATCTGATCATCTATTTTGCTGATGAGAGTTCAGAAAATTCCATGATAAGATTCCTCTTGACTTTAGTGGGGTGTCACACATTGACAAGTCTCAGGACTGGGCTGTGGGTATTGTAGTACCTTATGCTTCAGTTAAACACATTTGTAAGCTATGAGGGTGCAGAAACCAGCTTTGGATTCCTTTAAATGTGAACCTCATGAACTCAAAAATGCAGCAAAAGGGAAATATTGATTGCTCCAGTCTGCGACAACATCAGCCCCATCAGCTTCCAATCCTGAAACTACCAGTACAAAAAGGGGAAAAAAAAAAAAAAAAAAAAAAAAAAAAAAAAAAAAAAAAAAAAAAAAAAAAAGTTAATTACTGATTTTGATCTTTCAGCTTTTTCCTCTGTGGTCAAAGACAACATGGTACCTTGGAAATCCTCTGACAAATTACATATGGCTGTCAGAAGTCACTGCCACTAATGCTTCCACTGGCAAGAAAAACATATTCTAGTGTTGCCTCTAGTACTTGTCTCCTGCTCACAGGAGAGCAAAAGGCAAGGCTCTCATGTTCAGAAGTTATGCCTAACATGTGAGTGCAGTGTGCAAGCACACATGGGAAAGCAGATCAGAGAGCCTGAAGACCTGCAGAAGAATCAGAAAGAGAGTAGAGAAGCAACTCATCTTCATTCAGAGTACTTGCCTACTGCATTTCATGGTTTCCAGGGCATTTACTTACAATGGATCTTCACTAAATCCCCAGGTAGAAAAATGCTTGTTCTCAATTAAACACATGCTTAATTTAAACATGTAAATAGTTCAATTTATGTTGTATCAAGACCCAAATCAATCTTATTAAACTTTATTTTAAAAACCTAACAAAGTTGGTGCTGCTTGCTTTCATTCTCTTGAGTGCATTTTCCCCTTTATTTTCCTTTTAATTTTGCTGCATTAAAATACTGCATATTCCATATAGCAGCTACAAGTTTTGCCTGAGAAAAAAAATGTCTTCTAAGACTGTTCTGCTCAGAAGATATTATTAAATACCATAAGCAAATACAGATATGCACTGTGACATCTGGAAGGAAATAACCCTACCAATCACATTTTACAAAGGAAACCCAACCAGAAGAAGAGCTCAGACATGTAAAATGAACATTAATGGCATCTTAATGTTCCTCAGCTGCCTCTAGATAGGTTAAAATATATTGAATCATGGCCATTTCTAGAGGAGGTTTGTCAGCAGATGGAGCATTGTAGGAACTCAAAATACCCTATCAGATACAGTAATCCCCAAAATGATACATCATGGTGGGTGTGGGGTTTTTTTTGTTTTGGTTTGTTTTGGTTTATTTCTGGTTTTGTTTGTTTGTTTTGTTTTTGTTTTGTTTTGTTCCCCCCCCCTCCCCCCCACCCCAGGGAAGAAGGGATGCTTATAATTAATTATATATATTTTGTTATTGCTGTTGCTAAGCCAATCAGTATTTGCTTTCAGGCATCGAAAGCTGCTAATTTCTTTTTTTTTTTTCTTTTTTTTTTCTTCCTTTGCCAAGGGTGATTCATATACACATAGAATACTATGAGAGTATTGAGAAAGGAAAGAAAGATTTTTTTATATGCAATTTTGTGTGATTAGTTTGAGTAGAACTTTACAGTTCACCCACAGCAAAAATAAAAATGAAAAATTGAATAACAAAAGAATCTGAGCAATGTATATGAATGTTTCTGGGCTTATTTATGCGCACAGAACATTATTCTGTGCGTGAACCCATTATCAATGCAGGGTTCAAGCTTATATGACAAATGGATGCAAAGAAACTCATTGGATGAGAGAAAGACTAGGAAAAAAAATAAAACAGAAACTGTGGAAAGAAAGACATTTTATTAACTTCTTTTAACCAACCAGTGTTGGTGCAACTTTTCAAAAATCTGTTCTTAGAAGTTCTGTAAGGTCTTTTTGCAGACATCTCAAGTAACATTAGACTGAAGGTTCTTCATGTATAAAACTCATATATTTGGCCCTTGGGGGAAAAAAAAAAACAAACTGAAACATCAAGATACATGCCTTTTTTGTATTCAATTTTATGAGATTATGATATTTCAGATAATTATGAGGGAGGAACTCTTTGTAGAATCAGATTTTTTAATGTGTAACAAGACATTTAAGAATTAGTTTTTGGAGTGGAATTTCTCTCCAGGACTGTTCTGTTGGTACTCGTTTTTTTGATTCTGGAAGATGGAACTTCTTTTCCCATTCAATTTTCTCAGTCCAGGACCAATATAAGACACTGTAATTTCCTAGTGGTTTTCTGTTTTTGGAGAAAACATGACTTGTCACTTGAGTCACTACCTGAAGAAAAAAAAAGCTGCTCTCAGGATGGTACCCCACACTTTTTAGGTCTCAGGTCCACTGGTTAATTTAGTTCCTTTCTGGAATGGGCCAAAAATTAAGCATGATTCTTTGCCAAATTAGCTGTAAATTGGGTAATATTTCTGTTACCCTAACAGCATGAACAATGAAGTCATATAGTATAGATCTGGTTGAAACTTGAGGAATAATTCAGTGTAGTGTGATTTAACTCATATTTTTTTCAAAGTTGGTTGGTATCATATTAGTCCTTCTGAGATGTGTATTGTATTTGCAGCTACTGCAGATTTCTAGCTCCTTAGGACTATTTAATTAATAAGAAAAGCATAATTTGTAGATGTTTGTAGATAAATGCAAATTTTTTAAAAAATAATATATTGAATTTTACTACTTGATTCCCAGTTCTGATGTTTCTATTTTCTAAATTGAACTAAAAATGTCCGCAAAAAAATTCTCAAATAATTTCCTTGTCTAAGAAAACCATTGTGGTTCATATATGTGCATATCCAGAAATAGTTTTATAAACTCATCTGTCAAAAAACTTTAACTTGTGACTTTGGTACATCATGTTCATCTTTTAGCACTGTTTCCTTGCCCATCTTTGGTCCATCTGGTTACATTTATAGACTTCAACAACAAATACCATAACTAGATGTTTGAAAAGTCCCTGAAATGATGAATATTAATTTCAGTCATTGCCTTCTGGAGTTAATATTAGACAGATATGTTGTTAATAGTGAATCCATTTCAGAGCAGGGTTAAATAGACCCTTTTAGGTGCACACCAAAGACCAGGAACTTGGTCCTTGATTTCCTATGCCTGGAGTGGTCAAGGACAAGTTGAATGAAGCCCTGAGCATCCTGTCCTAATGGGTGGTGTCTCCCATGCATGGTGGGAGGTTGGAACTAGAGGCCCCTTCCAACCCAAACCTTTTTATTATAGTCTGATTCCAAAATAGTCAGAAACTGTAGTGAATCCCTTTTGAATACTGTATGTCGCTTTCTACCACCTATATCAGAAACTTCAAGCAACTACAGTTTGCTTCAGAGCCATACAAGGGTTTAAAATTATTTGAGACAAATTAATGGGCTGGTATATTAGATAAGTCTCTGAAACTGTGGGTCCTTCCCAGGTACTGTCCTGGATCTTTTCTATTTAACCCCAGCTTTGCTCTGCTGAGGGTTGCCTTATTGTGTTCTTTGCTGAAAAAAGCACAGGGTTTTAAAATTTGAGATGTTAAGCAGTAATTGTTATATTCCATGACTTAAAAACAAAAACAAACAAAACAAACAAAACCACAAAACAAACCAACCAACCAACTAACTAACCAAACATCACCAAAAACACTCCCCCTAAAAAAAAAAAAACAAACAAACAACCACAAAACCAAAAAACAAACAAACAACAAACAAACAAACAAACAAACAAACAAAAAAACACCCAGGAAGATGAATGTGAGTTTCAGTTTCACAAGAAGGCTGTTATTACCCATATAAACAGCTAAAAAATTCACACACAGGCAACATCTTAGGTAAGAGCGTTAAGCTGTCCAAAAGGTAATTTACATGCTGTCAAGGCAAACAAGAATATGCTCACAAATTCAAGAGCAATATATGTGCAATTTTGCACAACATCAATTCCTTTGGTTATTTTTTGGATGGAGCCATCACCATCAATTAAGTTAGTGACTCTTTGGTTCAAATTACTTTTTGACACATAGTGAACAGAATGGCTCAAAAGAGCATTATTTCCCCCATTGCTCCCTTGGCAGTTCATAGAGTAAATGCAAACAGGTGGAAATGTTGGAACATCAGTGCTGCTGAATCACATAACTGGACCAACTAGGAAGAATCAGCATAATACATATAAAGATTATTTTGAGGTGGGAGACAGTGGAAATAGATATTTACATCCTCCCTGTTGTTCAGCATTTGACGTAACAGCACCAGTCCTGCCAAAGAGGGTTTAATAAGAATACTGATACAGATTCTCAGATGGTGAAATATGCTCTATTTCCATGCTGCCATTGGAATCAGAGCACAGAACTGGCACTCTGGAACAGCATATTCTAAGGTGCAAAATTAATCTAATAAAGTCCAGGTTTTTTTTTGTGTGTGTGTGTGGGAGGGGGGGTGGGGGGGGTGGGGGGGGGGGTGTTTTGTTTTGTTTTGTTTTGTTTTGTTTTGTTTTGTTTTGTTTTGTTTTGTTTTGTTTCCCTCCATATAAGAAGCACAAGAGCAAATGGGCAAACATGAGCCACAAGGTGAGGATCAGGGAACACTTTTGTTTCAGTAGTGTTACAGTGGAGATTTGTCATTTAGCATAATGTTATAACTAGCACCTGAAATGTTGGCTTCACAGGTCCAACTGGACATAAACAACAGTTCCTTGCAGCGGGAAGGTACTGGTAAGCAACCACTTCTCTTTCTTTGCCATGCCTTGTATTCCAAGTGTAACTGTGTGCATCAGAGATTTTATGAGTCCTCATGGGTTAGGATTTCACCTTGAGTCAGTCCTGGCTCCGTGCCTCCATTTCCTTTTTGTTTCTCAGCCTGACAGACTCATCAACACAGAGACACAGTGAGTTTTTTCCTCCCTGCACCTTACACAGCTCTGAACATAGAGTCAGAGCCTGCCATGTTATTAGCAAGACACATATGGAAGAAAACCTGCACCAGTCTGACAAAAAAAGGGATACTCAATGCTAAATTAATATCTAATAAACTGTTAAATCAAGTGCCTTGGGCAACCATTTAAAGTGAAATCAGAAGCAGCTGTGTCTTGCCATGAGTTTGGACCTCAGCTTGGCTCTCTGATGATTTTTATATGGTAGCGGCACAGAGCAATGAACAGGATCATCACGTTGCCTGGAGATGTGTTGGTTTGGGAAGTGCTGACATCACTGTTATCAAAGCCTTCACTGTGGAAGGTTATGATGCTCATGCAAGGGCTTTCATGCTCTCATTTAAGCTTAACAGCTTGCAAAGGAGAATTTCCATTTATAGAGGTCCTTCGGGGCTGCTAGCTGTTCTCTTTGGCATGAATGACTGACACACCACAGAACAGTAGCAATGATATGTGCTATACATAAGCTAACAATGATTGATTAAAGTAATAAGAGAGAGAAGATACTATGCCTGAGGAGATAAATGATATAAGCAGCTTGCCTTCCACTATGGAGATTACTGAACTAAGAATATATGTTGACAATGGATTATGTAAGTCATTGATAACATTTAGATTTCTGAAAAGGATGCAGAAAAAAAATAAAGCATCAGTCATTACATTACATATGCCTGTTCATTTTTCCTTCTCCATCTCAGCTTCATCTATTCCATAGCTGAACATTCATT